>JABVZY010000267.1:9761669-9789620 GCA_020883555.1 Drosophila nannoptera
TTCGGTACGTAGAGCTTGCCACAGCATGTGGCAAACACAGTTAATTAAACCTTAAGTTGACTGTGATGGATATGTGTGAAAATTGTCCTTTACCTTGCGCCATCCGGCAATTCCAAGCAGAATTTACAAATTAATCGCAGGGCGGGCGACACTCAAAAGGCTGCATGGCTCATATAGATAAGTAGACAGCTAATAAGATTAATCTAATGTCTTAGTCTCATAAGGCCCAAGTAATTTTCCTTAAAGCACTCGGGTACCCATCTCTAAGTGAAGTGAGTGGTCAATTGAAATGCTCGGGCTTAACTGGAAATTATGCTTTTACCCACATCGAGTTCATTTCGTCAGGCTACGCTTTCAATAGAGCCCGATCCTGATAAGGCCGCAGCAATTCGGCTGCGACACTCTGAGCTTTCTTTTCTCTTACTGAACATTATTCTTCCATTATAATGACTTTAAGTAGACGCTTATGCGCCTTCGTTTCGGGCAGATAATACCTTCATGCATATGGCATATATGTACATCAACGAAAGGCCTTAAATGCATAATTACTGTGGAGGATGATTGAGCGATGGCCAGGTGTCTCAGGCAATACAGGGACAGGTTGACACAGCGTATTCAATCAAGCGAGAGCAGTTTCTCTGTCTAGACGTTCGACTGGGCCTCGACTGTTTATTGACACTTTTGCTCTTTTGCTGGGAGTCTAAGGTGCGAGTAGTTTTTGTTCGTCACAAATATTTATTTTCAGTCGCGCCCTCCCGCCCTCGTTGTAGCTTTTCTATTAAGAGTCGCTTGCAAATTGCATTGTCGTGCTAGGCTGAAGTGCTGTGCAGATAGTCCACGCGGCTGCAGTGGGTCACTCCCGGCGTTTTCACTTTCGAGTGTCAGCATGTGGGCCAGTCCGCGTTCGCCCGGCCATAATTAAAATGTACTTTGACAGAGCCCACAACGCACCGGGTTGCGAAAAGCCCCGTTTATGCAGAGCCTAATGAAATGAGTGCACATTTCAAAAGACCGGCAAAAAGAACAGCAACATGGGGCAACAGTGACTGCCGTCAGTATGACAACAGTGCGTCGAGAAAGTGTGTCACAGTGTTGGCGAATACCTCGAATTCACTTCGCCTGTGGGCTGCCAATTGAGTTATGCACTCAGACATGTTATTAAATGTTACTTTAAGCCAAATGAAGATTCAGCCAGCACTTAGCCAACATTTAAGCAGCAGCTGAGTTATGTAGAAAAGTCTTCATTTACATATTTAACAGGTGTAAAGTGACGAAAGACGCGACAAGCAATTTACTATAGGCATCGGTAGCTGTGTGACTCTTCGGGCTACACTCCAATGTTTTGCTATACGAGCTGGCCGGACAAGTTTTGGTTTCGGTTTCGCTGACAACCAGCATTGACAGGAGGAAACTGCAAAATAAAAGTACTTTCTTTGCCGCTGATCCACTTAGCTGGACTAATAAGTTGTAATCAGCCTCTTCCACCTGCCCACTTCCGCCATCGACTCCCCTTCACAACAAATAGATCGCACAGATTTCTATGATCAGTATACTTCCTCACCATTGCCGAACGTCCGCTCAACAAATATTCCCCCTCCCTCTCTGACTCTCTGACTAATCTCTATGTTACAGCCCGAACTGGCGGCCCAGCTGAAGGAAGCAATTCGTATTCAGGCCGAGCAGCGTCTGATCCAACAGCAGCAGCAAATACTGGAGCATCAGCCTTTCGTGCAGGATGGACAGGTTTGAGACTGAGCATACTCTCTCACAGCGGGATAGTCGATAACTTTCGATTCGATGTGATTCGTGTTTATTTCCAGCCACTCTACCCGCTGAACTACGATCCATTCTACAGCCCGATACTGCTGAAGGTCGACAAGATAATCGAGCAGATGGGCGTCAAGGATGAGCTGTGCAAGGAGCGCATCGTGTGCAGCATGTACAAGGACCCGACCACATACAGTCCGCACAGCAATTTCATATCTGCGGAGCTCAGTCGGTACGTAAATCAGCTCAATTAGAGCCAGCGCCAGTCGAGCATTCAGACCAACTGCAGTTGGCTGTAAAGCTGTCGGCTCTATTAAGGCGTCGCGTTAAAAATGCATTTCGTGCTCTAATAGTTTGCGCAGAGCATTACAAATTGTAATGTCGACCAGTCAAAGTGTCATTCATGAAATTTTCAGCTTTGTCAGAGCCTCTGCTCAGAGGAGAAAACTTCAGACACGATCTCGCAGCTGTCAAAACTTTTCAATCAATGGGCGTGAACAAAGAAAGTATTCATAGGCGAAGCCCGTAAGCGATGTTGTCCCATTCGTCATGTTGCTCATTCTTCTTCTTCTGAGCGTGCTGCATGCTGCAGACTGCACTCGAGCAGTCAGGTGGAAAGCCCACGCTGCGGCGTCAAAGTGCACGTCAACACGAGCCAACCGCCCCGCCCACATAACCCACCTAACCACCCACCCATTTAGCCGCACGCAACACATTTTCATAATTGACTGGCGACGGTCAACTGCCAACTGGATGCACTCATGCGTGCCATAGGGCAGATAAATGTATTCATAATTTCTTGTACCCTGCAAGTCGCGAGACCATTTGACTTCCAATTCAATTTGTCAGGAGCCTCAATTACACTATTTCTCTTGGCAAGCTTTTCAGCTAGGCCAGCTCCGCTAGGTGTGGATAGCCGAATACTGATATCTGAGGTGACATCAAGGTGCATCTGCATACCTTCTGAGATTGTCCATACAGCGTATCTGGCAGTTGACCAGCCGCAGCTCGTCCACCCACGCCCGGCTGGCGGCTTGTGTAGTTCGCTTTTGTTTCGCACAAAGTTATGTCTACCCCCACATGGCACCCAGCACAGACAATGAACCCGAACCTGAATGCGGATCGTAAAATATTTTTTGATAAGTTTGTTGACATTTAACAGCAAATATGAAATTTGGCCTGTGCTCGCGGCAACATTGTTGCAAGCCCCCAGAGACTGTAGCAGAGCGTCTGAGGGGGGTTGGGGGCAGAGTACGCATTGTGTGATTTATGAACATTTATGTTGATGTCACATCATTAATTAAATGCCCCAAGTGCGTTCAATAATCTTATCAGACGCATTCGAGGATTCAAACAACAGACAACGAGAAGTACACGAACACATTTCCAGCCGAAGACGAATTCAAGCCACGGGAGACGCGGCCTGAGATGGGTGGAGCTGCGTGGCAAGACAATGGCCTCAGCTAGGAAATTAATTAAAATAGCTGCCGCAGATGAGGAGACGAGAAAACAAAATAAGTTTTAAAGTGGCAATAGCTTTTGAGAGCCGCTCAAGCAATTGCTTATCTGGTCTCGAAGCAGGGGGCGGGAAAAGCAAAAGCTGAAGAGGAAGCCGAGGCTGAAGCTGAAGCTAAGACCCGAACAGGCTCAGCGGCAGGAGGGAAAGTCGGGCCAGTACAATGCCAAGTGCTTTTAGAGACTTCAGACTGAGTAATTACCGCCATAAAGCATAGAAAAACAATCCAGCCGGCATTTAATCAAACTTCTATAGCCTTTCCATGGGCACAATCACTCAATTCAACGCGGAGTAAATATTTTCGCATTAAGTATGCAACAACGATTATGGTGAAGCAAATCCTTGATCTATTTATGAACTGCTCACAGGATTTCAACAAATATTTAACACATATAATTTTCAACTTTTCCCTCAACTCCGCCGCATCAGCGCCTCAGAGGCTATTCCTCTCAGGTAAATAAAAATACCTGAAATGTAAACAAATGCTTAATTTAACTTTCAACTGGCACTGCAAAATGAAATTTAAAGTGGATTCCGTGGCGAGCTGAACGCTCTCGCCTGACCCCCCCGCTGCCCGGCGTGCGCTCCTTTCTACTGCCGTGTATGAGCACGTCGGTTAAGTGCGTTATATATGAAGTACATCGGGAAGCTTTTTAGTTGCTTTTGGGCAGGATATGAATTCGAAATTGGCTTCAAACATTAGCGAAGAAAATCCATTAGCTGCTGCTACCTCGGCTGCCGGCGCAGATGTCTGACATTGTTAAGGGCTTTGCCTTGAGAAGAAGCTAAGGAGCTGAAACTACAATGCCCCATAGTATTTTACGAGGGGCCAAAAAACCAAGATAAATGTGCAGGAAACTCTGCATGGCAGGGCGTTTAGCTACACAGACACACAGGACACGTACGCCGGCCTGGCCTGGCCTAGCCTGGCCGGGCCTGGCCGAAACGCCAGTGAAAGGCGCTTTTCTTTGGAAGAAAGTTTACTTACAATGCCACAAAGTTAATTAGTCGACTTCCTGTCGGCATCTGCTCTATCAAATTAATTGAATTAACGCAATTTTCCATTTCCTTTTGATTATTCTTATACTATTCTCGGCTTCATCTGCTTTAACAGAGACACGAGCGAACTGGAACCCGTGACGCATGCGAATGAGGCAGTGCGTCGCTTCTACCGCCTCATCCAGGCAGCCCGAGACGGGCAGGACCAAAAGGATTGCCTCAGCCTTTATCCGCAGTGCAATATGCCGGCCAAATGATGCAACAACGCGTTGGCCTGACTGAGCCGCAGCAGCTGCAGATGCAATCAATTATT
Organism: Drosophila nannoptera; assembly: GCA_020883555.1. NCBI lineage: Eukaryota > Metazoa > Arthropoda > Insecta > Diptera > Drosophilidae > Drosophila > Drosophila nannoptera. Next base: position 9,766,265 of record JABVZY010000267.1, read on the forward strand.
TTGAGTCAACATTTCCTTGTTAAGTCGAACTGTGAATATGCGAATGATTTAAGCGATTTAAGCCTACTTTAATTGTTAATCTCTTTATTTATTTTTCCACTTATTTATATTGTGTATTTATTTTATGTATTTATTGAATTCGACTTAAGCTCATGCATGTAATTGAAGCCGTAGGCCGTCTCCGCGTTTAATTAATATTCATTCTGATTTTGTTGCAATTATTTACAAATCTATCAAACTTGCATATTTTTTCCACAAACTAAAAAAAATGTTGCCTAAGGACTACCGCACCAGCAACAAACCCAGCAGCAACGCGAACTGAAATGAAATCAGGATTTGCATTAATTAAACCACTATAAAGGCTCGAATGCGGAAAATTACCCTAAATTATAGCGGATAGAATATATTGTTGTTTACCTTTTTTTAAAAACCGAAAACAAATTAAAATACATTCGAAAACAAATTAAATTCTTTTTGATAAAGTATTTTAATTGTTGTCCTTTCATTACAATAAAAGCGACCCGCGCAATGTTTGCGTTCAATGTTTATCAAGATGATGAGGGGGAAAATGTAATCAATATAATGGGCGATAAAATCGGTTAAATATCAGCTGACTATAAAAAAGAAATTAAAAGGAAATTGTAGTTCGCTTGGGAACGTGTGAATGAGAGTAAATGAAAAGAAAGAGAAAAAAGACAGACAGATATATGAATATATGATATGGGATAGATATATGGGGAGAGCTGTGCCCTGGGCAGAGTGTGAGTCTTCGACTGTTCTGTGGGTCATTCTATACTTAGACAAGTTAATAAAATTTGCTTGCAGACAGACGGCCTTTGTCTTTGCCTAGCCCATCTGCCGTGTGTCCTGTCCTCAGTGACTTCAGATTAGAGCAAAGACAATCTCAGCGGTGACTAAGTTGATTTCTTTGTATATTGTACTTGCGGCGTATTCCCAGAATACCTCTAGCCCGGCGTGAGTGGGACCTTCACAGATTAAATTTGCTGAATAAATTCATCCAGCATTTGCTGCCCAGCCCCCAAATTTTCAATACTGTGCTTCATGCACCCCGCTGTGTTCCAGACCCTACAAGGCAATCAGATAAGGTATGACCGAATATGAATACAGTTCCTACAATTCACATGGATTGAAGCCTGAAGTGCAGGGTACCTGTTCGTCGCACATACCCCATATAAGGCTGCGCGGCTGCTTTTCACATGTGAATTGAGTTTTATTCGTTGACCCCGCCCTTAAGACCTTACTTGTTCCATGGAATTAGGCATGCTGTGAAATCACTCATACGCAGCGTCGACATTGCGTATACGTAATAAAAATAATTCCCTTTGCATAAATCAGTGCGTCAGGGGCAGCCGAAAACAGCGTGCGTCCAATTGTTGCATCAAATTAAAAGGAATATATTTGCATAAATATATTTATTAGCCAAGCAATTGAAATTTTCGTTCCGACTTTGATCTCAGCCAAAACAACTCGACTGAAATGCGCCGACTACACGAGCAAATGAGTATATGCATGGTTCTCTATCCGCAATTAACAAGCTAATTCGAAGAGCTTTTACTTTCGCAACAGAATTATCGTACACAAAAGGGAGCCGAAAACGGAAACAAATTCAGAAGGAAAGCCCTCTGATTCGACTGCACTGGCATCAAAACACCAATTGCCAGGCGGATGCCTTATTAAATGCCACAGCAGTAAAAGTATTTGGACACATTCCAGCTGTTCCCCTCCATCCCTCATTAACCACCGCCTAATATAGGCTCGGCCTAATTTTGGGCGCTACGATTATGTTTCCGTTATACGCGGGCCATAACGAATTCATAGAAGAACAAACAAATAAAAGAAAACGCTGACTGGTAACAACAGCACGAAATTTGGATGCGGGCAGCCACAACGTTCGTATACCCTAACCGCAGCTAGGCAGAGGCCATTTTGTTCCTCTAGATCTTGATATATATTTGCCGTGTGGGTGTTCCTTGGTGTGAGGATTTTGTATAAAATAAGCTTAAAGTAATGTCAGCTCAAATTTTCAAATCAATTCGAATATCGACCGACTGGTAACAGAAAACGCCCCTGCGGTTCCGTTTTTACGACGAACTCTAAAATGATGAGCAAATTCAAAAGTCTGGTCTTAGCCAGGCTCACAATTTAAGCATGACATTCTGCGTGAAATAAAAATAAATGTGCGTAAATTTGCATTTGATTTGACATGCTTGAAGGACTTGCGCCTATCGGAGGCTGAACAAAGGCAAGGACAGCTGGATGCAAATTAAGATACAGCTGTCTATTTTCCTGATGCTGATGGATTTTGCCGACGCTGCCAATTTGCATCATATGAGTGTTATTAATGTATAATTTAAGTGTGGCTAGGGCCCATTAATCCTTACTCAGACCCCCTTCTGAGAATGGTATATCCTTCGAAAACTTTTTGCCAAATTTTGTTGAAGGCACTCCGCAGTCCCGTATAGCCCTCCGGCTCTGCTACAAAGCTCACGGAAGCAAAGACTTTTCAAGCGCCGCACCTGCGAGTGCATTCGCTGGGCCAGCTGGTAATGCTGATACCGAACTGACTCGTATCGCATTCTAATTGACTTGCCAGGCACGCACATTGGATTGTGAAGTTGACTTTACGGCAAAGCCGAGGCGCAGAAGCCATAAAATAACTTTCAATTATGTGCGCAATGATATGCTTAGCATTACACCTGATTAAAACAGAAAGACGGAAAGAGAGAGAGAGAGAGATGGAGAGTCAGACCGTTAGGCAGCCAGGTCGAGGCATGACCATAAGGGCTGACCCAATAGAAGCAATTGGGCAGCCTATAGAACCAGAGAGCCAGCTGGTTGCAGCCAAAGACTTGGCCAACTCTCGCACTGGCCACAGGTGAAACTTGACTTGCGCTTTCCATGACTTTGACAACAAAACGCAATGGCCGATAAAGCTGGCTGGCGAAGCAGAGTCCGCGATGAGCAGCGCGTACGCCGCATACGCAATTCAATTAACAAAGTACCCATGTATAAAAACCAAGCGCTGTCCGAGCCGCATTTGCATAACCCATTGAGTCGCCAACGCGAGCGCAGCTAACAGCTTGGAACCCAACACCGAACACTGAAAGGATGCAGAGTAACGTCTGGCTCATTGGCGCTCTGATCGCCCTGGCCGCCACCGTCCGGGGCGCCACCGTCCAAACGCAAGCACCACCAGCTTCGGCCACGCAACTGGCCCTGGACATGTACCATGGCTGCTTGAAGGATTTGAGCATCTCGTGTGTGCGTCCCAAGGCCTTGCAGTGGTTCAACGCCGCGCTGCAACAGCCGGAGGTGCGGCTGACTGAACGCCTGTCGCTGGTGCGCACCGCTCAGCGTGAGCCGAGCACCACAGGTCGCTCGCAGGCGGGCGAGCAGCAGCAGCTATTCGACCGCATCGACAGCTACTTGGCCAGCCATGCTCTGAGAATTCAGGCGCCCGAGTATTTCCGCAGCTCCGAGGCACGTTCCCTGGTGCCCGACTTTCTGCTGGACAACCCGCTGACCCAGGGCGGTCTGATACCACTCGCCACGGCCAACGAGGGTAAGTTGATATTGGTATCCAGCTGAGAGTTCGGTCTTATGCTCAACTCTCTTGAATAGGACGTGGCATGATTCGCAAGGCGGTGCTGCCCTTCTTGCTGGGCCTCAAGCTGAAGACCACGGTTCTGATGCCTCTGGCCTTGGGTCTGATCGCACTGAAGACCTGGAAGGCCATGACCTTGGGCCTGCTCTCGCTGGTGCTGTCGGGCGCGTTGGTCATCTTCAAGATAGCCAAGCCGAAGATTGTCAACTATGAGGTGGTGCACTATCCCCATCATGTAGAGCACGTGGTGCCCCATCACATCGAGCATGTGGTGCCGCACCACATCGAGCACATCGTGCCCCATCACATCGACCATCATCTGGATCATCATTTGGATCATCATGTCGATTTGCCAGTGGAGCACATTGAGCACCTGGAGCATCCGTCACCCGCTTGGGATCCCCATGCCTGGGCACGCTCCTCCCAGGAGCCGCAAGACGCGCAGGACATGGCCTATGCGGGCCAGAAGAGGCGCTAAGAACGAGCTGGCGAATCGATGCGAGGACCTTAACAATTGGCTCTATTTTAAGTAGTGCAACGTGTTGTTTTTAATTATTTATTTATTTATTTATTATTTATGAGAATTGTACAAAACAAGTAAAAGAAGACGCAGAGAAAGAAAGATTAATTCCTTGAGTGGAAAGGAACGGAAAGCTCTAACGCAATTCCCAGCCACACTGGAAAGGGTGGGTTCAATTCTATAATAAAAACTATGCGAAAGTCATTTGGCTAATTGAAGGTATTAGAGGCAAAAGTTTTCGGGGCCAACAAGAAGTGTAATTAGCAAATGTAACAGGCTCTTAATTAGGGCATTCGGACACAGTGGCTAATGCAGGAATTAGCCGGGTCCTTAACGCACTTAACCTTTGTTGTCCAACAGCCGAAAAAAGGGGGATTGGCGGGGCTGAGCTCCGCCGCGGATGAGGGCAGCCGAGCAGCAAGTTGAAGCTGCGTTAAAGTGCTTGCCACAACGTGGCATCTACCACTTCCATGCAGCCAGTGTTCAATTTGCGTATTGTTATTGTTGCTATTTTTTTACGCATCTGCACAATAAATGAAAACGAATTTTTATTTCATCCCACGCTCAACAATTTGCTCGTGTTTTACCATGAAGCGCGAGTGGCGCATTTGAGCACCCACACGTGGCAATTGGGAAAGTTGCAGCGACATCGGCTGCGTGCCACAATGCAAAATGGCGCTGGCGCCAGCCGACAGCTGCCACAAGAGCGGCAGCGGCAGCAGAAGCAATGACAGAGCTCACTGACAGCAGCGGCAGCGACAGCGACAAGCCGACTCTCCAGCGACTTCAATGCGATTGACCAACTGGCAGATACCCTAAGCTTGTAGGAATAAATACCCGCAGAGCTTCGGCTTTCGGGGATGAGGGCTTAGACTTAGTCTGGCTTCACGGGAGATATGTTAAAGTTCGATTACCCAGTCCCCCCGACATTCCTGACAATCAATCAAGCATCATGTTTTTCAGTTCTAATGCTTCCTCAGACGAGCCCGAGGGAACAATTCAAGGTCAAACCGGAACCATTAACGGGGCAACTGAAAACATCGGTCATCGAAGGCCATCAAAATATGTTTTGCGTGTGCCTAGGGGATGCTCCCGAGCGACAAGTCGATACCCCTTGCAAGAGATTGGGGCACAACAATAGCCATAGCGTATATGGCTTCGTGTGGTGGACAGCACTTCAATGATATTTAACTTGGCCGCCATCGGTTAGCCGTTTCTACGCAACAATTTGATATGCCAAATGGAAATAAGAAGCGAAAAAAAATAAACTTTTCCAATTTCATTGGCAAATATCGGGGCTTCGGCGGCTGCCAACATGCGCTCGGAATTGCAAATCAAGCGCCAAGCCGTGGAGAAACTTCGGCTGCGGCAAAGAGTTCAAAAATGTACAAAACATGTTCCAAAAAAAAAAAAAAAAAAATCGAATAAAGATAAAATAAAAAACTAAAGAAATATATATAGAAAAAACTGATATCAATTCCATTTTCGTGGCAGGCCAAAAGGCGTAATCAATACAAGAGATTCATAAATCGAATGTTGCAACGCGAAAATTTCGATATGCATCGCGTGTCGCGGAGTGGTTAAACGATTGGGTGGTTGGGCTGAGTCGATGCGAGGGCGGTGCAGTTGGGTCTCGTATCTATCGCCCATCTGCTGTCACTTTCGCTTTCGTTAAGGAAAAACACTTTCTATACCATTGGCATGGGCTGCATGTCGCCGAGCTGTTGCTCAACTTTGCCCAGGGCAGCCATTTGGAGTCTCGGCTGAAAATTATTAATTATGATATTGATTTCGTTAATTGCACAATCCGTCGTATAAAAAAAATGCGTTGCATTCGTTTTATGACTAGTTTTGCAGCAACCACTCAACGTGCGTGTCGCTGGCCAAAAGTGTTGCCTATTTTTCAGCTTGCCACAATATGAGGCAAGGTCTCTATGCAGCTTGATTGCAGATTCAATTTATGGCTTGCAGTTCCTATATACTATTTACAGATTTATAGTACTATAATAGAATTCGATGGCATATGCATCACAGGCTCCCCAAATATCTATTAGTTGCTTTCACTACCAAGGCAGACTTCTCTCAATAAGCGTTAAGTTTACTTATTAATATACCCAGCGTAGATTTTAACGATAATAAAGAGTTATTCCGAAAATGTCTTTAACGTAGCTTGGCCAGATGCCTCCGCTATATATAATGCAATCGGCCTTTCATTCAACTGCGACAATGGCCTTTTCATTCATCAGGCAACACCTGAAGCCCTCCGGAATGAAGAGAAGAGAAATTTCAAATGCATCAGCTGCCTCTATCTCTCTCTGAATCTCTCGCTTTCGTATCTCCTCTCGCACCATCGTTGAGTTGGAAAACGTGCAATGCTGAAACTTATTTAACTATTCAAACGTAAACGTAAATGGTGCCCAAATAGCATTAGCAGCTCGTTTTGAGTTTTCTTCATCAATTTCCTGAGGCTAAATTTGAAAACAATTTGGCGCCTCAGACCATTTACAAAATCCAGCAGGAAAATGCATTTAATATCAAAGTAAGGTTAAGCAAACGAAAAGCAACGCAACGCATAGCCGCAGCACAGTCAGGGACCGGCACGCGCTTGAAATAAAACCGCATTAAGTATACGACACGTGGTGCCCAGGCACGCACACGCGTTGCCCACAAAGCCGTCTACAACAACAACAAGAAAACAACAATGCACGTTGCTCTGGCTCTTTCGTTGTCTGCTTCATTTATGTCTTCTTCCGCCATGTTTCTTTTGCCGAGCCAAGCCGAACGGCGGCCCGATTGACGGCCCGAGCGAGTCTCAAAGAAAACATGGGCCAAGTATAAAAATCGTGAACAATAGAAAAACGATTATTAAACTCAATTGTGCCAGCACTGAGACGAGTCGTGTGTGGTGCCCGAACGTCAAGTCCAGCAGACAACAAACACAACAAACAATACGAAATGGCCAAATTGCTCCTTCTGGTTGCGGGCATTACAGCCCTGGCGGCAGCCGCCCAGGGTGCCACAGCGCCTCAGCTGCAGCGCCTGATAGCCGAGGAGCAGACCAAATGCGCCAGCGGACAAGACTCGATGGCGTGCATCAAAGAGCGTGCCATGCGCTTCGTGGAAAATGTCTTGAGCCAAGACAGCTACACGGTGAGTAGACAATAGTCTCCCATGCAAGTGCCCTCCGGCTTATTCTGAAATCTTCGTTTGATCGCTTGCAGCTGTCCAATATGGAGGTTCGCACAAATGGCCAACAGGTGGCGCCCGTCAACGAAGCACGTGCCAGCACCAGCGATGGCCTCCTGGATGCCATTGAGAACTATATGCGAGGCCATGACGTCAGCCTGAACCTGCCCGGGGCCGATGCCAAGATCACCGTCTCGGCACGCAATCTGGCCAACGACGAGCTGAGCTTGAACCTGCGGCTGAACAACGACGATGCTGCCGATATCGAAGCCAGGGGTAAGAAGGGCAACATCTTCAAGAAGGGTGGGTTACAAAAGGTCAGATCAATGAGCATTTCAACTGATATACACACACACGCACACACTCCGACATAATTCCACACAGGCAAGAAGAACCGCCTACGCAAGCTGGCCATGCCCATTCTGGTGCTCATCCTGCTGAAGGCCATCACCGTGATACCCATGGCCATTGGCATACTGAAGATCAAGGCGTTCAATGCGCTGGCCCTCGGCTTCTTCTCCTTCATTGTCTCGGTTGGTTTGGCCATTTTCCAATTGTGCAAGAAGGTAAGCCCATTCAGCTACTAAAAGCCATCATCTCTGTTGTCTTCTAGGCATTCGCGGGCTGTGGTAATTAGTTAGTGATTTGTATGGGAGGAGGAGTTGAGAGCGGAGGAGCAAAGGGCGACGGGTTTTTATTCTAACAATTACATATTTATTAGCACGTATGTATAAGTAACGCAGAGCAGGGCGCCTCAGCTGGGTAAGTGGTACAACATGAACCCAAGAGTCCCAAGAGTCCCAGCTCCTCAACACCCTCCCAATAAAAATCGCACCCACTAAATGCCAACCCACAATGTGCCAGCCACTCGAGCAGCTGTTCGATTTCTAATACCATGCCTCGCCCTCTCTCGCACAGATTGCCCATGATCACCACCACACCGCCCACATCACCGCCCACGGGCCGTGGGACGGTCGCAGCTTTGCCGCCGCGCCGCCCGCTTCTGTCCTGGAGCAGCCCCAGCAGCTGGCCCAGGAGCTGGCGTACAAGGCCTATGCCTAAGCGCCGCATCGAAAGCCAAGCCACAAAAAATGTTGTTAATTGTTCGAGAGGAATTTGTGACTTGATTCGGGCGCATTCATTAGGCCCTATACACACATACATATCTGTAAAAACTATTTATTTATTTATTGAAGAAAAGAATAGAAAAGCAAAAGACAAATACCAAAACAGCTAAATAAATGCCTTAAAAATTTAAGCGAATTATATTAATCAAGTGTTGCCTACTTTCGGCTGCCTTTCCGCTGCCTATTCGCTGGCCCACTCAATTATGCATGGGGCCGAGGCGCACTTGCCGGCGTCCTAATTAGCCATATTTAAGTAGCTCAAATTCTTTGGCGCAGCTTTGGCTTATTAAATATTCCAGTCAAATGCGCTGGCCGGAGTCGATTAATTTGATGATGAACTTGTCTTTAATTTGAATTTTTAATCGAATGCTTTTCACTTGCCTCGATGAAAGTTGCGGTCGAAAGTGAAAGTCTTGACACATTCTTATATCGCCGCTCAAGCAAAAGGGCCAACCCCAAAGTTCTCGAGCTAGAGCGAATTTCCATTTATCTGAACGCATTTGAATTTCCCTTGACAACCGAGGCCGAAAACCATGCGCCCAGATGGTCCGCTCGCATTCTTGTGGCCAATAAATCAGACAGACCGGGTTGACCATTTGAAAAACCTAAAAAATTCTGTTGACAATTTCGAGCCGGCTCCAAAGGGGTGAATGCAAGAAGGCTGAGGCAGAAGGTGGGGCAGTTTTGGCCTGCTTTTATAGCAATTCGGTACAGATTGCATAGCCACACGAGCATATGGAAATCGATTAAGGGGTATGCTCTGATTAAAGAGGGTTATATTCAGGGTTATATTTGAAATGAATACAGGAAAAATCTATTGATAGGCTCAATGAACTCAATCGATGAAGGAGAGTGTTTCCCTTCGAGTTTCTGCGTTCCTTCCAAGTATCTATTAATCAAGCTCGCCAATGGCTTGCAGCATAGCTGGAAATGCTATGTACGTTGCTAGGAAGTCTAGAAAAATCCTGGTGCCGGCGCCCAACTTCCAACATTGTTGTCGAGCGTTCAGCTGGCACACAATGCCCAGGGGGAACTCTAAGCAACTTCTCTAGCCAGGTTGCGTGTTGACCACAGAGCAGCTCCCAGCTCCCAGCTCCCAGCTTCCGGCTGTCGACACGTCAGCTTAATTTAATGTAACTTCCTGCCGCCCACATTCAGTTTTGTTGGTCCCAGTACGGCATTCAGCTGTCTGAGGAGCAACTACCGAGATAGTCGGCCACGCCCCCTGCTCGGTCTGCAATGCAACTTTACTCTCTCTACAGGGTGACTGCAACTAATTCACCTTCTGGATGTCTACAGGGTAACTGCCAGTCAAGCAGTTTTTTTTTTTTACTTCAAATTTATTTCCCCAGTTTTCGAATGCTTTTCAATTTTGGCACGAACCGGACAAAGTGTGGCGCCTGTTGTCGAAAATTTCTTTGGTCGTCTGATAACAGATCGTGTGACGCCGACCGCGACACCTGTTGCATTATTCACTCTATTAGTTAGGTAATCCGCGAGTGTTGTTGATGGCGGATATGGTCTCCGAACTATCAATTAAGCTGTATGAGTGTGGGTGGATTTTGAATAACTTTTTGCGAGAATATATTTGAGCTCCTGGCAGTCGCTCCTCCACCCCTCCACTCATTTCCAGCCAACGCGTGCCCCACTCCATAATTTCACATTCCATAGGCTTGGCTGTCTGATGGCACAGTTTGGAACACGCCCAGCCAAAGAGCGCTAAGAAGTACTTGAAGCTATTGGCGGCTCTGGGTGATAATATTCGATATTCGATCAACGTCCCTGACGTGACTCCCTTCCTTGTCAGGCTCGCCAATTTGGCTGCAACTTAAACTGTAATCTCAGAAAATTGAATTTATTTCGAAGCTTAGGAAATGTCGAAACAATAACTTGATTGATTCCTTCACTTTCGTTGACCCACATCGACAGGCATCGAAACAGCGAGACGTGTCGGAAATATATATGCCACAAGTCGTATCCGAAATCCTATTTCGTAATCCCCCAAAAGCAAAAACAAACTAAACACAAGTAAAACAAAAGCAATAATTCGATTCGCAGTTCCGCATAGACGATAATCAAATGGCCTAATACTGCACGAGCCGACAAGTGGACGGCCGGACTGATGGAGACATGGCCAATACCAAAGCGTAGACGAGTTCCGTACTGATTTCTTGTATCGAAATTTGACACAATACGCCGAAAAATGTACGTGCCCTGGACCTGGGTCCGTCACGGGGTCCGGCATGGTCTCCGACTTGGGTCTGGCTTTCATGTGCTTCATGTACGCGTAAGAGCTGCGGCCTTGCATACTAATGGGGGGAAACAAAAGTTATTTTCATCGGCCCTCGATAATGCAACATTGACCAGCACTAGGCGAAGCGTGGGCGTCCGGGAGGGTGTAGAGTTAGCGGCCCGCGGGGCGAGCCGCTCGTATGGCCGATATGGAAAGCGAGAAAGCTCGCTGGGCACAGGGAGTCAACCCAGATATCAAACAGCCGATCCAACAGTTTGGTGAAAAACTTTTGGACACCCCGAAGAGACGGAGCCAAGGTTCGGCTGCGGCTTTCGTCAGCTCGAATGCGTGTTGGCTGGCCAAAAAAAGTATCAGCGCGCTCCAAAAAAAACTTTTGAATGCACTGGCCGAGGCACTTGGCGAGTGTGTCAGTATAAAATCGTGGGTATTGGCACAAGTGTTCAACATTGTCGTCGCAACGGCATCGCAGTGAACACTACGCGCTCCGCTAGTGTATAAAGTAGCAGTGTGTGTGTGCGTGTAGATTTATATACATATATATATAGAAAGTGGATAAGCCTCGATTCGAGCAATATGGCCAAGTGTATCACATCCTTCGTCGCGTACGGTTGTTTGCTGCTGCTGGCGGCGTCTGTTCAGGGCGCTGCCATCGATAATGCGGTCACGCCCCGCATCCACAGCTCCGATGAGCTTATCTCGACCATTGTGGATAGCTGCTTCCATGCCAATGCCATGCATTGCCTGAAGGAGAAGGTTCTCACCTATCTGGACACGGTCGCCAATGTGGAGGAGGAGGTCAGCGGTCGCGCCTTCGATGATGATGTCATCGACAAGGTCATCGTGGACCGTCTGGCACGCATTCTGCGCACCAACGAGCTGCGTGTCCAGCTGCCAGAGACCTTCTTCGCCAGGTCCGTGATGACCTACCGTGCGGATCGCGGCTTCGACTTGGAGCTGCCCAAGGAGGAAGGTGCGTCACACTTAACGTTCTGACTTGACCCACCATCTTAACACATTCATTCTTTCTCATTTGCCAGGTCGCGCTGAGAAGAAGAACAAGGACAAGCTCTTCTTGCCCCTGTTGCTGCTCATGAAGCTGAAGCTGAAGGTTGTCATGCCCATTCTGCTGGCTCTGGTCAGTCTGAAGGCCACCAAGGCTCTGATTCTGTCAAAGATTGCCATTAAGCTGGTGCTCGGCTTCCTCATCTACAATCTGATCCAGAAGTTGGGTGGCATGAAGATGAACATGGTGCCCATGCAGGCGCCCATGCCAGCCGCTGAATACGGTGTGCCCAGCACCACTGCCTCCTCGTACGATCCCAGCAGCTGGGAGCCAATGAGCGGCGGCCCATATGCGCGTTGGGACTCGCAGAACCTGGCCTACAGCTCCTACCATCCCAGCAGCTCGTCCTCGTACAGCTCGGGCTCCACGTCCGGCTCGTCTTCGGGCTCTTCGTCCAGCTACAGCTCCTCCTCTTAGATCTTAGATCTTAGATCGCCACTGCCGCTGTTAATGTACATACCAAGCAGCAGAGCGCCACATCCGCTAAACCACTGCGGAGGCGTGGCACTCTGAGTAGACCAAATGGAACCGGAAAATGCCTAGGCCATAAAATAGTTTAAGCGCTCGACTTTTAGCCATTCTATCAGCTCTCATACTCCATCCACTTCCGCTTCCGATCGCCTCTTCTCTATCGCTTCTCCTTTCGCTTTCACTCTCTGGCTTTTCTCATCCTGCTCTTCCTTTTCTTCTTCTACAGAAAACGACCAAAAATCAAGCAACTTAATTGAAATAATATTTATTTAATTTATTAAAACTTGCAAGAATTTAAATTAAACTTTTTTAAACTGGTTTCTGTTGTTTTTTCTCGATTCAGGAAAAAGTTACGATTTCTTATATTGAAAATTTCGTTATAGGAAATAGAGCTAGGATCCTATCTGAAGCCGCATTCCGTGGAAGAACTGAAGATGGATATTGATAAGGGACTCAACGAGATTACTTGAAGCTTATACAATTAATTTGTCTCACTCTTAGCACTCTTAATACCCTGTAATTCTAGAATTTGATGTCAATGAGCTAGCGAAACGTTTTTAAAATCTTCAAAATTATACTATTAAGTTTATTCACACGTAATGTCCGAATCGCATGTTGTGAATTAGGCGACAATTTGTTGTGAACTAAGTTTAATAGGCTTAAACGAACTACTAACTTTACTATGCACCAAAAAAGCTCATGATTTATTAGACGATTTTTTTTTTTGTGCTGGAATCACGCAAAATCCGGAACAGAAACTGCGTTGATGCACGCCAAACCTTTTATGCCATTTTCCAACTGTAATACTTAAGTGTAAAGGGTGGTTGCGACTAGAAGATACTCTGTAACAAGCCATTAGCTCAACAATAATTATATCAAACAACGTCGATTATAAACATTGAAAACTTAATTCAATTGGTTTGTTATCGATAACATGGCAAGTCAATAATCATACTAGATCACAACCCATATACCCCTCCTGTTTAATTGAAGGGTAGCTATTAAAGGGATTAAATTGATCGGAGTTCGTAATAGTCGGATATAAGCATTAATAAGCTAATTCAATTGGTTTATTATCGATAACATGGCAAGACAGTCATTTTAATCGAGCACGACCAATATACCCCTCCCGCGAATCAGTAGTATACTTATACAATCCAACATTTAGCCATGGCTCGACAGAATAACTGCTGTTTAAACAAAGCCCAAACCAAGCCGTGGACTTGGCAAAACTGGCCACCAGACCTAGACCCCGACAGCCGGTTTTGTCAGCGCAATGCAATCTGGGTTGGCTGCGGGAGCAGGCGCATACTTAAGGCGCTGCTCGCATAAGAAATCGGCTAGTATTCAGGCCGAAATATTAATGTGGGCCAAATGCAGTCATACGCTCCTGCTCTGGCTGAACGTGATCGCGGGCTCTTCACCTGGCGAGAACATCCTAGAGTCGCGGGAAACGGATGTCAGCAAGTTCTTCAGCCACCTGGATGTTATACCGGATGTGATAAGTGTTGGCCCGCAAGAGTTTCGAAATGTAACTCCATACAAAGTTGAACATACCTCAGCGTCTATTCATCGCTATTCTCCTCTCCCTCCCTAGGTGACCTATTTGACGAATATTCACGCCAATCGCGGTGTCCAGCTGCAGCCGCTGCAGGCCAACTTAATTGCTGGCAAGGATCATTACTACACGCTGATCATGACTGATCCGGACGTGCCGGACGAATCGGTGCCGTCGATCAACGACACTGCACAGAAGGACTGGCTGAAGTTCCCCTTCGAGCAGGTGCCCAAGCACAGCACCGTGGGTCGAGGCAGGTTCAGCACGCGGGACTTTGCGAATAAGTATGACCTAGCCGGCAACTACTTCACCAGCCAATGGAGCAAAGATGTGCCCCTGCTCCACAAAGTCAGCTTTAAGGCGGGAGAGGGGAATGCGCTCTTGTAATCAATATTAAGCTCGGGTTGAACTAATTGTCAAATCCAATACGATGAAATGAATTCATGTTACATAAGCCAAAAAAAAAACTGAATATAAATTTATAAATTATCGAATCGAAGATTTTCACTCAATTCAACTATGGCCGATCTCTTTGTCAAGCACAAGATTGTGCCCGATATCCTCGAGGTGGCACCCAATGAGCAGCTGAAGGTGCGTTCCGTCATTCTATTCATATTTGCATTTTTAACTTATTGCTCGCTGGCCATTCAGGTCACCTATAAGGACGGCCTGGAGGTGAGCAATGGGAACGAGCTCACGCCCACCCAAGTGAAGGCCGCACCGCATCTGGAGTGGAATGCAGACCCGAATGGCCTCTACACTGTTCTGCTCACGGATCCGGATGCCCCGAGCCGGAAGGATCCCAAGTTTCGGGAGTGGCACCACTGGCTCGTGGTCAACGTGCCCGGCAACCAGATCGAAAAAGGCGAGGTGCTCAGCGCCTATGTCGGTTCGGGTCCACCTCAGGGCACCGGACTGCATCGCTATGTGTTCGTGGTGTTCAAGCAGCCCAACAAGCTGTCTTGCAACGAGCCTCGCATTCCAAAGACCAGCGGCGATAAGCGCGGCAAATTCAGCACAGCCAAATTCGCCGCGAAGTACAAGCTGGGCAGCCCCATTGCCGGCAACTTCTACCAGGCACAGTGGGACGATTATGTGCCAAAGCTGTACAAGCAGCTGTCGGGCAAATGATAAGCATAATTACAAAAAATCTCGGTATCTCGTCTTGGCTCGCATTGCATACACAACAAAGGTGTTTTTAACCATATTTCCCGGAACGTCGTTCGCACAGTTACTTCGCTTTATAAGCCCCAATCGAGTCAAACTGGTTTCAGTTGTGACCAGAGCTCGGTAGCGAGCGTTTTACGTTTATAACAGAGAAATCTATTTCTAAATATATAAATAAAAATATATACATAGTTACACTTCCAATTCGGTTGATAATTGCATAATTGATCTGAAACGGCATTGAAATGTGGCTGCAGTCGCTTTTCGTAGTCAGCACCCTCTCCTGGGTGCGCTGCAACCCTGAAATGGATGCATTCAAGTGGCACAGCGTGGTGCCCGACGTCTTGGCAGTGATTCCCCAAAAAACACTAAGGGTGAGGCAATATTCGTGACGAAGTAAAAGAAAACTATCTCAAAGTAGCCTAATCTCTTCTTTTCGTCCAAAGATCACCTACGACGATAGGCTTCTGGTAACGAACGGCGACATTGTGACACCCACACAGGTGAAGAACCCTCCGAAGGTGGAATGGACTGCAGATCCGGACACGAATTATACACTGATAATGATCGATCCAGACGCTCCCAGTCGCCAGAATCCCAAGAATCGTGAATTTAAGCACTGGCTTGTGGCCAATATTCCGGGCAACAATCTGAGCAAGGGCGATGAGCTTACACAATATGTGGGCGCAGGTCCGCCCCAGGATACGGGCCTCCATCGGTATGTATTTCTGTTGTACATGCAGAAGAAAAAGGTGACGGCCGCGGGAAATCACGTGAGCAACAAGTCACGTCGCGGTCGACCCAAATTCCACGCCAAGCAGTTCGCAGAACACCATCGTCTGGGCAATCCTGTAGCTGCAGCATTCTTCCTGGCGGAGTATGATGAGTATGTGCCCATACTGCATGAGCAACTGTCATCAGATAAAAAGTAATATAAATTAGATTTCAAAATTCGTATTATATGAAAATACATGAGTTTATTGATGGGAGTTGAATATTCTTTATGTGTTTATTATCGTAAATTGACTGTGGTTATTTTCCCGCCGCCGTGGCCAAAGGATTGCGCAGTACCAGAATCACCGAATCGCCGCGCAGAAACATTTTCGATATAAAGCGGTCTTTGTTGACGGGCTTCACTTTCTTTTTGCCTTTGCCAGTGCGCGGAAGCTCCGTCCACATTTCCTTTACGTTCTCCAGGACCATGTTACAGTGGCGATCGAAAGCCTTAACGCGTCCCAGCAGTTTTTTGTTGTTCCGGCAGTTGATAAGTACTTGTGTGTTGTTCTTCACTGATTGTGTGAGCACAGAGAGTGGACCAGTGTTGAACTCCTCCTCTTCCTGACGTGCTAATTCCTCGGGCGTCAACTCTGACTTTGGTTTCACGAGAGCCCTGAATGAAGAAACATGTCAGTTTGTTTGGTACAACAATGACCAGAATGTCTGCTGGTTCCGTAAGAGAACTGCGACTTTTCCTGAAAGATTTACTTACATGTTGTTGTGACTATTGAAATACGCGTACTACAGGTGACCAATGTACATAAATGATTTAATATGTAAATATTATTTATCAAACGTTTCTCCTCGCGGCTTTTTTCAGTACTTTACAGTTGCTATTCTATCTATCGATAATACATGATATTCGATAAGCGCTTCCAATCGAGCACAGCGCTGCCACCAAGTGAAACTCTGCATCAATATATATTTACAGAAGCGCATGTAATTGCCATTAGTACAAACAAGTAATTATCAGCTAACTTTCAACAATCTTACAATATTAATTATTTCCATTTTATCTAAGTTATTTTTTTTGTCTTTTTACAACGAATTCTTATTATATTTCCAATGTCTGGTCACACTGCATTCGATATTTATTATTGTAAACAAAGGCACATGCGGGATTCTCCTCAGCTGCAGCAATAAATGGCATGACCAAGGAAACTATAGCAAAAAAACCGAAAATGACCACCGACGCTGAGCATGTCCAGCCTGTAGCCGGCCAGTGTGCTCACTGGGTGTTACGCAAGAAGCGATACTGTAAAATGGAACCGAACAAGGGTAGCTTGTTTTGTGGAGCTCACGAACCGCCAAGCGTACAAAACCCAGATAATGCCGATGCTGAACGCATACCCTGCCCACTAGATCCGAAGCATACTGTTTTCAAACGTAAGCTATCAAAGCATTTAACCATCTGCAATGCCAGAGAACCAAGCAATACTCTGCCCTACATACTCAGAGACGTCAATGCTGGCGAGGAATTGGAGTCTGACAGACAAAAAGAACTATGCGATTACGAGAAAATAAAGCTTCACGAACTACAGGATGCAGAGTTCTACGGAGTAATAGACAAAGTGAAGCAGATGTTCGACACCCATATCGCTGGCAATATTGAGGAGTTACAGCTGCAACACGATTTGCTCCAAGAACCGCTCAGCCATAGTGAGTACGGCCCTGAGACACGAAAGCATTTGGTGCAGACGTCCGCATTGCTTGGTATACTTGACCGCGATAAGCAGTTGGGCGACAACACGAGCTACATAGAATTCGGCGCTGGAAAGGGTCAGCTTGCGTTTTATCTTGCGACGGCTCTCAATGCTGAAAATGTTACCAACTCTCAAGTTGTACTTGTGGATCGCTTATCATTGCGTCACAAGAAGGATAACAAACTGATCAACAAGGATTTAGTACAACGTATTCGCGCAGACATTGCTGACCTCAAACTTTCTAAAGTCCCCGAGCTACAGCGCACGCAGCGCAATGTTGCATTATCGAAGCATCTGTGTGGTGCCGCAACAGATTTGACTCTTCGATGTGTGCTTGGTGACGAGACATGCCACACGGACTACATATTGATAGCACTGTGTTGTCACCATCGCTGTGCCTGGCGCTCGTACGTGGGTAAAAAGTGGCTTCATGAGGCGGCAGGCATCACGCCACGAGAGTTTGCTATCATCACCAAAATGGTTAGCTGGGCTGTCTGCGGCAGCGGCATGAGTCGTGAACGACGCAAGGCCCTGCTGGAGGCAGCCATTCAGCAGGAGGAGCCAAAGCAGGAACACGCACAAAGACTGAGTCGTGAGCAGCGTGAAGAAATCGGCTATCAATGTAAGCGTGTACTGGACTACGGGCGGCTAGAATATTTGCGAGCAAATGGTTACCAAGCCTCACTGAAGTTTTTCGTGTCAAGCGATATTACCTTGGAAAATGTAATTCTCCTGGCACAGCGCGATAAAAGACTCAAATGCAATATCTAATTTAGCACACAATTTATATTATATTCTAACTATCAGAACTGTTGAGAGTATTTGTTAATGCTATTCGCACAGCAAATAAACTTTATTGCAATGCAAATACATAGGTATATTTTTGAGTCCAACTGGTTGACATTTGCACGCTGAGAAACAGACAAAACACTTGTTATGCCCCAGGTATATTTTTGAGTCCAACTGGTTGACATTTGCACGCTGAGAAACAGACAAAACACTTGTTATGCCCCATTCTATATCTGCTGGCTCAGCTGTTTACGCTTCCAATGCAAATAGATTTCCAGTGTGTACACCAAATGTTGTTCTCTTCAGCTCAAACCAGGGTTACCAAACAGAGCGAACAGCTGTTGGTGAGTCAGTATTTGGAAAACATTTCGCCTCACAAATATTGTATTGCGTTTAGAAAATTAATTTGAAACAATTAGTGCTGCTAAAATGGCATACGAAATGGCGCACAAAATGAAGGTCATCAAAAGCCCCACAGACGAGTTATCGCTCACTAACAGGGCTATCGTCAACATTGCCGATTTCACCGAGGAAGTAAAGTCAGTGTCACTTTCTGTTTCGTTGAAATATTATTCTGTGTATAAAATGACGCCAGCTCTATGTGGGCGTCTCTGCTGGAACCTATTGAGTCACACCTTTGTGTTTCGCTAATTTACTGACAGATATGTGGACATCTCGCCAGGACCCGGACAGCATTATATATTTGCCCTGGAGAAGATCATCGATCTGCCACGTGGGCATGTGGGCTTTTCTCTGGTCCAGCGCAAATGGGCCTCCCTCTCAATAAATCAAGAGGTCGATGTGCGTCCTTATAGGTTCGATGCCAGCTCAGACATTATCATTTCAGTCTCCTTTGAGACGGACTTCTTGCAAAAAAAGACCAACACACAAGAACCGTACGATTCGGATGAAATGGCCAAGGAGTTTATTATGCAATTCGCTGGCATAGCGTTAACTGTTGGTCAAACGCTCGTCTTCAATTTTAAGGACAAGAAACTGCTCGGTCTTGCTGTCAAAACGCTGGAAGCTGTGGATCCTAGAACAGTTGGCGACAACAAGGAAGCAAAGACGCGCAACGTTAGGTTTGGCCGTTTACTAGGAAACACTGTGGTCCTATTCGAGAAGGCCGAAAATTCTGTGCTGAATCTGCAAGGTAGATCCAAGGGAAAAATTGTACGGAGTCCCATCATCAACCCCGACTGGGACTTTGGTAAAATGGGAATTGGAGGCTTAGATAAGGAATTCAATGCTATCTTCCGTCGTGCTTTCGCTTCGCGTGTTTTCCCGCCGGAGCTGGTCGAACAATTGGGCATTAAACACGTAAAAGGCATATTGCTCTACGGACCTCCTGGCACGGGTAAAACCTTAATGGCCCGACAGATTGGCACAATGCTAAATGCGCGCGAACCCAAGATCGTAAATGGCCCACAGATTCTGGATAAATATGTGGGTGAGTCAGAAGCCAACATACGCCGCTTGTTCGCCGACGCTGAGGAGGAGGAGAAACGGCTGGGTCCAAACAGTGGTCTGCACATCATCATCTTTGACGAGATCGATGCGATCTGTAAGGCCCGTGGCTCCGTAGCAGGCAACAGTGGAGTACACGACACTGTGGTCAATCAGCTACTAGCCAAGATTGACGGCGTAGAGCAGCTGAACAACATACTTGTCATTGGCATGACCAATCGCAGAGATATGATTGATGAGGCGTTGTTGAGACCCGGTCGTCTGGAAGTGCAAATGGAAATTAGCCTTCCGAATGAGCAAGGTCGGGTTCAGATTCTAAACATACATACAAAGCGAATGCGCGAGTTCAACAAAATTGCCAGCGATGTGGACAACAAAGAGATTGCGGCGTACACAAAGAACTTCAGCGGTGCCGAGCTGGAAGGCCTGGTCCGCGCCGCACAATCTACAGCCATGAATCGTCTGATAAAAGCTGATGCCAAGGTACACGTTGATCCCGAGGCTATGGAGAAGCTAAAGGTAACGCGTTCCGACTTTATGCATGCTTTGGAAAATGACATAAAGCCCGCTTTCGGTGCGGCCCAGGAAATGATCGAGAACATGATAGCCCGTGGCATCATCAACTGGGGTCCACCGGTGACTAGTGTAATGGAGGATGGCATGCTGTATGTGCAGCAAGCGAAGGCAGCAGAAAGCTCAGGCTTGGTGTCCGTGCTCCTTGAGGGTGCGCCCAACTCTGGTAAATCGGCGCTGGCCGCGAATTTGGCCAAGATGAGCGATTTTCCGTTTGTCAAAGTGTGCTCGCCGGAGGATATGGTTGGCTTTACCGAATCTGCCAAATGTTTGCACATACGTAAGATTTTCGATGATGCCTACCGCTCCACGCTCAGCTGCATTGTAGTAGACAATGTGGAGCGCCTACTGGACTATGGACCCATCGGGCCACGGTACTCGAATCTTACACTTCAGGCCCTGCTGGTGCTCCTCAAGAAACAACCCCCGAAGGGTCGCAAGCTGCTCATCTTGTGCACCTCGAGCAGACGCCAGGTGCTCGAGGAGATGGAAATGCTGTCGGCCTTCACCTCCGTCCTGCATGTGTCCAATATATCTAGCCCCGACCAAGTGCTAACCGTGCTGGAAAACTCAGATCTATTTAGCTCCGACGAACTGCAGCAAATTGCTCGAAAAATAAACGGCAATCGAGTTTGTATTGGCATTAAGAAACTGCTAGCACTCATCGACATGGTGCGGCAGTCCGATCCGCAATATCGTGTAATCAAGTTCCTTACCAAAATGGAGGAGGAGGGTGGACTGCGAGACGCCAGTGGCTACCGGCCGGTTGTTAGCTGAAAATTTGAGTCGTGGAAATTATCGATGCGTTCTGAGGAACGCGTCAAAAAAATAAACTGTACCAACGAATTAGCTCGACTTGAGATTTTAAATACATTTGATAACGACGAAGTCTACTAAACCAAGGAGCTAGAGCAACAATTAGAGAACCGACCAACCACAATTACAAAAATAAGCGCCAAGAGAAAAAATCAGTAGAAATAAAGTTTGTAAACATTCCGCGCAAATCCCAACGACTAGTCCATTCGAGCCTTGTCAGACCTTTTGGCATATTCGTAATTATTAGATAATTGAATCTGGGGTCCCCAAGTAGCTGTACGAAATTGAACCATCGGAAACCATGTGTATTTACGTGTATGTGCTTTTGTTTTTTTTTTTTTTTTTCTTTTTTATAGGCAGGCACCGAAACGTAATATTTGTAGATAGTAAAGAAATGGTGAAAAATATGAGAACAATTTTAGCTGGAATTTATAATACGATTAATAATTATATCTAAAAGTAATAAGGAGTTCGAATGGCTACAGCCATAAAGTTTCGGTACATGCCTAGACATGCTTGCCCTCCTAGAATTGTTAGAACACATCATTGTATAGAATTAACACGCTAAACATTTGGTAGACAGAACAATTTTTGAAAGATCGAATCTGAAAAGAATATATATTCAATTTAAACAAATGTTTTATTGTCTATCCCGAGTTGTACGTAAATTAAAGTATTCAATTTTTGGAGAATATTTCTCAAGCTGTTCGTAAAGATCGACAAATGTTGTCGTATTGCTACACTAGCGCCGCCATTGCATTCGGCGGCCGTATTTGTAACTAACTCCAGTCGTACCGCACAAAAGTAGGCTATAAGAATTTGAGACCCAGTGGAAAATGACGAATCTGTTACTGCAATCTAACATGAAGTTTTAGAGGATATATCTATTGCATGCCTTTGTATTGGTTTTTGTAATTTGTGACTTAAAGTACAGTGGGGCAAAAGCACACAAATTCATATTTATATGGGCCAAATAGGCTGAAATATTGAATCTTCACGAAGCCCAAATCGTTCAAATGCCGAACGAAAGAGAAAACTCTGCATTTAAATTATAATAAATATACACAATACAAAGATGTTCAGAAATATATTTATAGGACTTTAAAATTGCATTTATATAATCCTATACGTTTATATGCGTTTGTTTATGTGTATTTGTGTGTGTTCAATAAATGCACTAAAGAACGTCTTGGCATTCTTGAACTTGACTCGGGCGCCAGCAGCAAATCAGATCCGATGTGGCCCAGACGTCGATCAGCTGTTAGAGACGCCGTCGTGGTGCGTCTCACTAGCGACAAGCTGACCCGCCACTCTGGCCACAGCCACAGCCACACACTGGACAGACGGGTATAACTGACCAAGCCACACGCTGAGCGCGAGCCAGGCGATGCGAGAGCGAAAGGGAGAGGGAGAGAGGAAGATCGATCCATTTCGAGCCGAGGCTGGATTAATGTGCAATTTGAATAAATGATTTATAATGTAATCATATTATCGAGTCGTATACGTAATATATGCAGATATCGTACTCTATGCACTGTAATTGATATATATTACTAATTGCGCGCGACGCCCATTCGATGAATTGACCGAGCGCCGATTACCTTATCTATGGAATCCTGGCCAACTCGACCAGTGGCCAACAGCTGCATGCCCATGGCGCTTATTGACTAATTAAAGCTGCATATTTTTCATAATTTTTCCAAGATGTAAAATTAATTCGCATGGAACGGCACACAATTAGGCGCAAACTGATCGACCAGTCGCCACGGCCTGCTGACAGCTGACCGCCGACCGCTGACCGCTGCCCCTGACGTTTGGGGCTTGCCCCAATGACGCCCGTTCGGCGTGCTTTGGACGCGTCATCCGCCACCCAAAAATATCCAATTGCAGTGCCCAACAAGTGGGCGTCGCATCATTTGGCAACGAGCGTGCGTATGCTAATTTTCATGACGAAAGTCCAGTCGGACAAAGTTCACTGACCGCCGCCGGCAGAGTGAGAGGGAGAGCGCGAGAGCGAGATAGATGCTACTCCACCCATCGACCAGCCCGCTCTTTGAATGATATCGAAATGAAATTTTCATTCAGCTGCTTCAGAAATAAAATACGAAACTTTTACAACACGTCAAGTGTGTATGTGTGTGGGTGTGGTTGTGTGTGTGTGTGCATTTTTGTTGCTAATCGATGGCGAGGGGGTGGTGCTCGCACTTGTCAGCTAATGCTGCAGCCCCCACTCTCTCCAGAGCACAGCGCTGTAAAACCG
>JABVZY010000267.1:9831790-9841997 GCA_020883555.1 Drosophila nannoptera
GACCCCCCATCCCATCCCCCCTCTGCCACCGCTCTGCTCGCTATTATTAAAGCCCCCACTCACCCCTCGCCGCTGGCCGCAGTTCCTGCTGCTGCTGCCGCGTCGCTGTTTTTGTGAATTTATGGATCACCGCTGCATACCGCACAACCAGGAGCAGGTCCCAGCTGGCAGCTCGCTCGTAGCAATCAGCTTTTGGCTCCCAGCTCTCAGCTGATGTCAGCGCCAAAATTGACAGCAATTGTGGTTGCCGCTGTTGCCGCAGTTGTTGTTGATGTAATTGCTGCTGTTGTCCAATGGATTTGTCAGCTGAGCTGCATGCACCTGTCGTGTCTCAGATGTACCTGGAGTTCGCATTCAAATGCTCTCCATGCATATTACATGCAGCCCTCCGCGATAGAAATCTTTCTCTGTCTCAGTCTATCCCTTTCCCGCCTTCCATTTAGAAGATGAGAAAGCAGACGCCTGCCCTTCGGCTTCCCTCTCCTGCGCCCACTCAAACAGCTGCAGCTGTTGGGTCCCACAAATGAAAGAAGCAAGAAGCGGAGTAACAAAAGAGAGTGAGAGGCAGTGGGGACTGCAGAGCGAAAAACCAGTCCTGCCATAATCAGGTCATGCTTCGCCTTGTCTCGCCTAACGGAGTTGCCAAGAACAGTTCCAGGCAAAAAAGCTCCGCCTTGCCAATAAATTCACGCTAATGGCTAAATAAAAAGTCGACATGGCGAGGATAGCGAGACGCCGAGAGAGTGAGAGAGCGAAGTGTAGGGAGAGAGAGAGAGAGGTGGGAGAGTGTAAAAGTTTCTTACATTGCGCCGCTCATCAATAACGAAGTACCGTTAGCTGGCTGCATGCAACTGGCTGTCATTGTCAAATGTGGAGGCATGCATCAATAAATTACCTAGAAGCGCGGCCGAGTGCGAACAGCACAAAAAGCAGAGGCAAGAGAAAAAACAAGCTAAATAGCTAAAGAGCCAACACTGATGGCGGGGCTGCGGCGCTGGCTGCCGACTGGGAGCAACTGGGAGCAACGGTACATTATGCAATCACGGCATGAATGAGACACTCTTGACCGAGTTTCCATAGCCAGGCACTAACGGTAAATGCGACGTAACGCGACAGCTGACAACTGCTCTCCAACTGCGACGCAAGCAGCGCAGCGGCTAACGGGTTCTCGATGCCAGCCGCGAAACGAATCGAAAGAAAATGCGCGAAAAGAAGAACCGCAAAAAAGTCATTGAGAATTTTAAATTCCCAAAAAAAGTCAATTATGCAAAAAAAAATAAAATAAAAATATATATATATATAAATCGGATTATATTAACAACACTCAATTTAAGCGGCGGCGCCAAGTGTAGCCGACTAGGAGATGCCCTGAATGCGATAAGCTTTGATAAGTGCAGTTGGACATTCTTTATTCACATTTACAAATTTTGTGATGCATATTGATTACATGAGGATAAGTACGGCGCTTTGATATTCAAGCGAAGGAAGAGCAACGCCTAATCAGCCAGATGGGTCTTGGCCAGCGCCACGATGGGTGCAGCCGTGGGCATCTGCGGGTATTCGCCGGCGCTGCCCGCGATATCCAGATGCGTATACTTCAGAGGCTTCTTGGAATCAAGACCGTGTTTATCGAGACCGGTTGCCTTGATCAGGAAGGCAGCCGGCACCTGGTGGCCACGAGGCGTTCGGACCGATGGCAAACTGTTGGACTGGACGACATCCTCGCCAATGACCTTGGCAGCATTGAAGTCGAAATCGCATTGACGCAGCACTGAGACCTCGAATGGTTCACCGTAGGCCTGGCCAGCGGCCTGAAGTTTGCGTGCATGGTCCTCCTTGGCGGCCACACTGTTGTCTACAATGATGGATTGGCCCTCACCAGCAGATATGAAAGCATGACCAGTTAGTGTGGCAATAGTAAATATATGTGGATCGGGCAGATCCCCATCAACGGCTAGCTCCTTCATGCGGCACAGCACATCTGCCATGCACATGCGACCCTCGGCATCCGTATTACCGATACGGACACGGACGCCCGCTCTCGAGGTAATCACCTCATCGGACACGTAGCACTCTTCGCCAACCGAGTTACGAACCAGGCAAAGGGCGCCAATGACATGGATATCCTTGGGCTTCTGCTCACTGACCACCTGCATGAAACCTGCCACGGCAGCAGCTCCACACTTGTCCCGCGACATGCCGGCCATGACGCCTCCAGCCTTAATGTCAGCGCCACCCGTATCGTAGGTAACACCCTTTCCTACCAGCATTACAGTCTTACGCGCTGGATTGGGCGGCTTATACTCCAGGAAGATAATGCGACCCTGATGCCGCTCTACGGAGTGCGCAGCTCGATTCACAGCCGCAAACAATGGATACTCCTTGTTGAGCACATTCACATCGTTGATCACATTGACGGACAGATTGGCGAATAAGGGCTTGATGTAGGCCTCCACTTTTGGAGGCGCCATGCGCTCCGGATCCCCGACTCCGATGTCGCGAGCGATGAGACGAGCCGACTCGAAGATCAATGCCTCTTGCATGATCTTTTCCGCATTCGGATTGTTTATCAGCACAGAGAGAGAACTGATGCGCTTCCTCTTCTCCGGCACATCTTCGCGCAGCTGAATAGGCTATAAGACAAGGGAAATGGGAATTAAAAAAAATGTATGAGAAGTACTACATCGATTTACATACCACATACAGTTCTTCTAGAGCACCTAGAAGTGTGCAGAGCTCCGCATGCTTGAAGCGATTGCTCTGCGGGACCACAAGCAAAGGTGCCTTGAATCCAGCCTGTGCAAAGATGATCTCGTTAGCTATTTCTTTTTAGATGATTAGAAAAGCAGTACTCACTTTAATAGCCCTCTGCAAGGACTGAGCGGCAGCCTTTTGATAGCAACGCACATCGACATAGTCCGTCAGCTCCTGAACGGGTGCATAGATGACTGGCAAGTCGAGATGCGTGGACTTAAAGCAGGAAACATAGCTGTCGAAGGCCTTATCGAAGGATCGTCGCTCCTCGAAGGTATCCGCCAGCTCAGCGGGCACACACCGATCGATCACGCAGAGCACATCGTGACCAGACTTGGCTAAAATGTTTGACAGCTTGACTGTGCATGGTAGAAGTCTTGACGAGAGAAAGATAAAATTGTATTAAATATTAAAGCACTTTGTTCAAGATATATAATATACTTATAATGAAGATTACAATACAATGATTTTTCTTTGTCGAAAGAGTGGAAATTTTTCAACAAAGGCGTTCGACCGCGCCAATCAGTCTATACTGTATGCATATACACTACGCATGCAAGTTTTTCTATTTATTTTTTATTAAATGAAATGCAATTTTTATCACGTCTGAGAGCTATCCACTTTTTTTTTTCAATTTCAAAACAATTTATGGGCGACGCCTGGCTACAGTGGGGCGTCTCGCTGATAACATAGACCAATACTAACTAGCTCTGCTTTAAGGGGTAGTAAATAGCTAAGATTGCGATAGGCTTGATAAGTGAAAAAACCTGTTTGGATTTGTCTTAGGATGGTCGACGATTAGACATTATTTTATATATTAAAAGAAATTTTTCGATATTTTCTCCTGAGGCTCTGCTGGATCCTTGTGAATGGCGACGATTTTAAATTAACTTTCCAATTGATCTGCCTTTTTTTTTTTGTACTTACTTCTCGAGTCCCATCTTGATGCTGTGAAGAGCGGCAACAACTAGAGCGTACGGCAAGTGGAGCGTTACTGATTGGAAGTGAGGGTGAGCGCTGAGATTATAATACAATGGAATACTGCAACTGGAAGAAGTGATATGGCGCCGATAATGATTCTCTTCTGTTATTTTTCTTATTTGCTAAACTGTTTGTGCTGACAGCAAAAGTGGTTGTGATTAGTTCCTCAGAGGTGCAAGCAACTTTTTATAGCGCGCCAAGCGCAGCTTTTATTTAAAAGTAAACAACTGCCCACGACGTATGATTAATCGAAGGTATGTTACGATTGAAATTGAAGCTTGCTGTACATTGCACACACAAAAACAACATTTTTGCAGTCGACTACTACTCACGTCGTTGCTACAGAGAAAACGCAAACACTTCGTCGTCAATTGTTGGGCCGGGCGATTCTCTTGCCAGTCACGTTCGCGCCTAGTGTTTGCAGAGCGAAAAAATGGAAACAGCTGATCGCTGGAATAAAGCCGGCCAGCTGTTAAATCGCAGAGTTGCAACTGCAACGAAAAAATGGTTAAAAATTGTTCTAATGTAGCTACAATATTTAATTTAATACATTTTAGTGTGAGAAACAAAAAAATAATGATTTTCACTTAGTTTTTACAATTAAGTGTAGCATACACTTATAACTCAATTTATTACATATAAAAATATATGTTGTCAGCTAGCTCTTCATATGTACCTAAAGTAAATATAGACTTTATAGAGTACTTAAATTCTTACATTGTTATTCTCCGTTTATGTAAGCTTGTATATCATTAATTAATTGAGGTAATTGTGTGGCTTCCAGAGCCAAAAGTTTTCGATAAGGCTTAAGGCCGTCCTCGTCTTCTGGCCAACTATCTCCTTCATTATCCACGTCGACCGGATACTCGAAATCGAATAGGGAACGCTCGGCCAATAGCTCCTCCTCGGCATTGGTGAACAGAATCTCATCTGGCTTACCCTTTTTGCCAAGCTTGCGATGGAACTTGACCAGCATTAAAAGCGTATTAAAGTTATATTTCATTTTTTTCTTCTTGGCCGCCTCGATTTCCTGATGCAGATTCTGAAGCAGTGGCACAGATATCTGTGCTGGTATGTTAATGAAACGCTCGTTGATTAGAAGCCCCACATGCTGCTGATCATTGTCCAAGAGCTCTTGCAGTTTCTGTTTAACTTGCTTTGTAGCATGCTTCTCGGCACGTTGAAACAAATATTTTCGTAGCTGCTCCACCACGGGTTTGTCCTTTTTGGCTGATAGATTTACGACGGACGTTATGCCAAATATTGTATCTTCCTCGACCATATTATCATCTGTTTCACTGTCAGGACCGTCATCCATGCACTGGCATATAACGCTGCCGACAAAATTTTGGGCTACAATTAAAAAGTACAAATGGAAACATACATAAGAATATGACTGATGATATGCAACGTTACCTATAAGAAGTTCGGCTAACTGATTGCAATTGATTTGCGCACGGGGTACAAGGCGTTGTAGTAATTGTGAGATCCCCTCTGCATCGGGATCTACCGGTGCGCGTCCCTCGAACTCTATTTGTAGCTCCTGAAAGTATCTTTTAGAAGTTGATAATCAACTATAAATGATATATCACTACCTCTTTTTCTTTAAATGATTCCGAGTCCATTCCATCGCTATCCTCGCTTTCCATGTCGTCATCGTCGTCCTCTTCATTATTATCATCGTCATTAATATCTTCATCCTCACTGGACACATCAACAGTTTCTTCTATATGCTTCTTTTTGTTTGCCGACATTATGTTCTATATTCTCTGACTATTTATAAACTGCAAACAAAATTGTCCAAGCTCAAAATCCTATGGTCAGCTGTTTGTCAACACACGTGTTGACTAGCGTTGCCAGCCTGTTGAATAAGTAGCTGATTCTTTTGAGCGCCTGCACTGTTGTTGGTTCATTTTATGAACACTTAGATAAAGTAAATAGTGTTTTGTTGTTGAAAGTATGAAACCCAATTATGCAACATTCTAAATTCTTATTAGACAATTATTTAAAGTATACAAAGTTTTTTTGTCTTATAGATGATTGTACAGTATCACGATTTTTCATTTTTTAGCTGCTCCTCGTACTGCTCCTGTGTCAGCAAATTTGCCTTTATATCATCACAGTTTTCAATCTTGGGTAACAATATGGCAAAGTAGCCGGCACCTTCTGGCGCATAATGGAGCTGCTTAGCATCTGTCTGTAACGAAGTGTTAACCTCCACTAGCTTGCCACGAATGCAACTAGGTATTTTATAGGTGTTACCGGAATCTGTGGTCAGCACGGCGAGCGTTGTGTCTGCCTGTAATATCATGCCACCCTTCTTGGCTTTGCCTTTGACAACATTCTGGCTACGGTCAACATTGCCCACATCATAGCTAATGGAGGAGATTCCCTCGTTGTAGGCCGGATGTGTCGGCGCCAGACAAATGAGGCAAATTCGATTTGAGTGATATAGCACCGTATAGGCAACACCTCCCTTGATGTAGTAGTAGCGCGTGAAGAAACGATCCACAATGCTGGGATAATCGGCCTCGTAACAATCAGTAATGGGGCTTACGAACTGACCACAAATCTTCTGTTTTTCGGATTCAAAGTAGTAGGGCGCAAAGGGATCATCCGCCTCCGAGTCTGCTGCGATTCCTGGCATGTTGTTAATTCGAGTCGCCTTGAAGTAGTGTCTGCTTGTATTTTTCCTGGCGTTCCCTTGCCTTTGCGCGGTTTGCAGCGGAACGTGCAATACGTTCTGACTTTAAGCACTTAACCACTTTATCGTCGATCTCGTTGCAAATACCAATAAATTTTGCAAAGGCGTGCTACAGATTTGGAGGTTTGTCAGCAGAACGAAAATCAGAAAAATACCGCAGCACTTACGTTTTCGTGACAAGCTTTAAGATCTTCAATTAATTTATTGCAGGCAGGAGTATGCAGATGAGCAGAAAGATCTGTATGCATCTTCAATTATTTGCCTGCTCTTAAAACATACGTATTTTTATTGTTGAACCTAATTCTTCGTTAATCTTACGCAAATGTGATAATCGAAGTCTTATCGATTGCAAACGATATATTTACCCAACTGAGTAAAAACACTAAAAAATACTAATTGTCAAAAGTTCCCAAAGGCAACGGTTACTCTTAAAATTATTTGTAAAATTGAGAAATATGAATTAAGGTTTTTATATTTCTTTATTATATTATTCATTTGTGTATTTCAGCCGTTCTTACAGTTGATTTTAGGTAAGTTCTCAGTATATTATTTCATATGTATATATATATATCATTTTATATCTCTCACATGCCTTTATAGCTATCATTCATTCACTATAAGAAAAATTGTTTTAACGTCTTCACTGTTTACTTTTTCTTCTACCAACACCTCTTATCAATTACATCATCAAAATGGGTTTGCTTAAAAACCTTTTAAAAACACTGCTAAACTTTCAAAACATGGTGCGCTGTTGTTACAACTTGTTCAAAAAATGGTTTACTGTGGCTCAAAAATTGGGTTCTGTGTTAGATATCGTCAATGGTTCGTATTTATAATGGTTCTGATTGCTCGTTAGATTTGCTACTCTCAGTTACAAATGAAAATCTGATTTTACTCTACAAAGAAAGATCCAATGCTATCTCTCTCACTCTCTCTTTGTTATAATTCACTAAACGGTAACCGTTACTTGCCTGTGGGCTTGTGTGTTTGTGTATTTATGCTCTCTCTCTCTGTGCATTAGTTTTCTCTCATAAAGCTCTCAGTTCGATTATATTATAAGTACTTTCAAAATAAAATTCCAGTTAAAATGGCACAACAAAACTGCAAAACTCGCCAAAAATAAAAAAAAAATCGATCTCTTTGTCTTACGCTGTTGTGGTTGAAGTTTGTTCTTGTAGTTGATGGTCTTGTTGTTTGTGTGTTCGTCAATAGGTAACAAATACGTTCACAATTATTTGCTCTCTCGTATAGTTCGCTGTGTTTCTCTCTCGTTCACGCTCTCTCTCTCTCTCTCTCTCTTTCTTTCTCTTTTGCTCCGTTTCTCTCCCGCTAATAGCTCTCACTCTCCTCGCTAAATTGTGTCTAGACAGTTACCGTTGCCGATTTCACATTCTCTCTATATAAATCATTCTCTCATTAAAACAAACTAAATGGCAGGCTTACTCCTCGGCGGAGCCAATACCTCATCTCGTATTCTTCGGCTCGGCTTTCTCTTGGCCCGCCTCAGACTGGGCCTCTATGGCGGCCAACGCAGCCTCCGACATCTTCTTGTATTTGCCCGCCAATTCGGGCAGCTCGTAGGCAATAGCCAGGTCCAGCTTGGTAATGGGACAGCCGCGGAAGTAGGTGCACGTCTCCGAGAGTTTCTTGAACTCGTACAACGGATTCAGGCGGAAGAAGTCGCGATAGACCTCCGGATCGGGCAGATCGTAACGCGAGATGTTGGTCAGCGTCGACAGGCCCTCATAGATATGATAGTTCTGCGGATGGTCGATGATGTCATCCGCAATGCGTTTCTTGTTGCCAAACAGGGTTTTGTGGTTGTAGTAGGTGTTCAAATAGCAATCAACCATCTTGGCATGGTTACGCACACGCACCTGCAATAGAAGTGCAGCCATGTGAGACCAATCCCAGAATGGATGAACCCTAAGAATGACTCACAGCAAAGCGACGAGCGCTCGCGATCTTGTGCTCGATACGCTTGTCAATGGCGGTGCGCAGGTCGCGCAGGAAGGCGCGCTCCTGGGCGAGCAGCAGACGCGCCGGTGCCCCATCCTGATAGGGATGCGTCCACAGCGATGTGGTGTACATGAGTGGCGGCTGCGCCGACGACATCAGCGGCGATATATTCCATATGAGAGCGCCCTGCACACGCAACAGCTCCTCGGGCTTCACGGTGTCCGCCTTGTTGAGAATGATGCGCGTCTGGTATTCGCGCCCCTTCAGCTGGTCGAGAATGGCCTCGGTCTCTGGGCCCACATCCAACTTGGCTGGGTCGTAGACCAGAAAGATGATGTCGGCCCGATCGATAAACCACTGGCAGGCATCGTTGAACGGAAAGACGCGCGAGACCTGCTTGCGTACCTCGAGAATGCCAGGTATCTCAACGATGTTGACCTGAAAAGCGCGCCGCCAAACAGAAGACGGGAAAATAATTAGAAAATTGAGAAATTCATTTGGCCAACGTGTACCCGCATGCATGTGTGTACGGATGTGGTAGCATCATCGTCGTTTAGCCATTGTGTTTGGCTATTTTCGACATTTAATAACCGAAATGCTATAAATTGCGCTCTTGGGCAATCTGCCAGCACCAGATCGTATCAAAAAACGTATTTCCCAATCGCCGAGCTGCCCTGCCAAGAGCTATTTGGGCGACAAGTTAATGCACTTGGGCAACAAGTGCATATGCCTGGCATCCGCCTCGATGTAGATATATCCATGCCTATATATATATTTCGCGTACCTTTTCGAGCAGCTTGCTCTTCATTTTCAGGCCGCGCAGGCGCTCCTCCAGGCCCTGGCCGAACTTCTGCAGGCCGGCGAAGGTGTAGTCGGCGGCCAGTTGGGTGCCATCCAGCACTTCCGTCTCATTGCCCCACATCAGGATGTTGAAGTAAGCCGGCGAGGGCTCCGCTCCTGGAACACAAAAACGTGACATGAACCTCCCACATTATGCAGATTTGTGAGATCTTGTAATCCGTACCCGTTCTCAAGGAGTTGGGTGTGTATTCGTTGTCCGTCAAGTAGTTGAGGATGGACGACTTGCCGCCAGACCACGGACCCATGAACAGTATCAGCGGCTTGGAGAAGATCTCGGGATCACTGAAATGGCGATTGCTCAAGTCGCGGTACTTGTACAGAGTCTCCAGCGGCTTGACAGCGTTCTCATAGATTTTCTTGATGTCCCGAAGGATGATCTCGGCCACATTGTCGATCGCCTTCTCGCGTGCATTGAACTCTTCGTCCAGCTGCAGCAGCTCGGTGATGTGCTGACGACTGCGACGATTCTGTGGGATGGCTCCCTCCTGCAAAGAGGAATCACAAATTGAATGAAAACCAATTCGCTCCTCAATTATCTTTTCACCTACCCAGAGAAGCTCATCCTCCGGCTTGGTGTCCTCTTCGTCTTCGTCGACGGCGTCCTCGGCAGCAACGGCTGTTTGCTCTGCTTGAGGCTCCTCGGCTTCAGCGGGTGCCTCGGCTTCAGGCTCGGCCACGGCCTCTACAGGCTTCGCCTCTTCCACCACTTCTTCTTCTTGCTCGGCCTCAGGCTGTGCCTGTGCTTCAGGCTCGGCCTCAGGCTCTGCCGCTGGTTCTTCCTCCTTCTCTTCTTCTACAGCTGGCTGAGCTGCTTCGGGTTCAGGCTCTGCAGCTTCCTCCTCCTTTGGTGCCTCCTCTTCGACTGGGAACTCCTCAGCAGGACTTGGGGGAGCTTCGATTTCTCCAACAGGTGCAGCATCCACCTCACGCTTGCTGCGCTTCTTCACC
>JABVZY010000267.1:9902523-9922824 GCA_020883555.1 Drosophila nannoptera
ATATGTCTGTGCATTTCCATTTGCATTTTGAACAATTGTCAATTGTGAATTCCTGCCCCGGCAAAATTTGCATGCGTCGAGTGCGTTGCAACTTTTGCCAAGACACACTCATTCTGACGCCACACGCCCTCCCCACACACCCCCAAACACACACGTCTGGCTTTAGTTTATCTTGTTGTTATGTGTAATTTGCATAAAACTTGCCTTGCATCTCCTGCCACAGCAGCAGCAGTAGCAGCTGCTGCACTTTGACCCAACTTGTCCCTGGCCACGCCCGAGTGCTCTGGAAGCTGTGGACACCGCCCGTCATCATAAAAGTCATTAAAAATTTCGTGCATCTGCTGCTGCTCCTGCTGCAAACTTTGTCGCAGTCAGCTTTTCGGCCAGGGAAATGGCTCGGATAACTGGCCAAGTGAACTTTAATTAAATGTTTACAGCTCAACTTATACGCAATTCTACTTTCTCCCGAAATACTTCCGTCCGGATGTGTGCGAGGCACTTTAACTCTGAATTTGGTTCATAGAAATTCTTTTATCCTCACTCAACGCATCGCAAGGAGTGTTTGCAGGAAGTTGCAATCAAATGAATGTTTACTCCAGCTCAAAACACTCACAAGAGTGGGAACAAATCGGTATACGAATACTCTGAATCTGACTAGGTTCTGTAAACAAGCAGTGGGATCGTTGGAGAGATTTGAGGTGTTTAGATTTATTTCAAGTCTGGTTCTGAAGGGGGCCATCATAGTCTCGGAAGACAATATACCACAAGTCAATCCAAATGTATCACTATAATATAATACAATACACATTGTAATTCAAGCATCTTGTCTGCACTTCATATCAGATTCGATGTATAAGTTGTTCGAAATCAACCAAAAATAGAAGTTCCCTTTTTATGTACTCCTATTTATTTTCGTCACATTTTCAAGTTGCCCTTTCCAATATCAAATATAAAAAATTAATTTGTTGATATTTAAATTCTTGAAGCTTTTAGCTAGCGGGTATCCCAATAAGCTAAGAAAACCCCACAAGGACAATGGGCAAAGAAAACCAGAAAACTAAACATGTTTTAATGGTTTGCGTAGGTACGCTTCCAAACAGTAAATAACGGTGCACAGGTCTCTGATTTGACAATTGATTTTTCAGATAACATATGTCGGTCACCCATCGCGGAGTCTGTGTTGCGTGATATAATCATTAAAGCTAGCCTTCAGAACATGTGGGATGTAGACAGTGCAGCGATTGAGCCGTGGCACATGGGCCACCAACCAGATGAGCGGGCACTGAGCGTGTTGAAACAGCATAGAATGGACTATCACAGTTATGCGCGTCGAATTTTACGAGATGATTTCCAAAATTTTGACTATATTTTGGGCATGGATACGAGTATTATGGCTTCTCTCAGGATGATGATGCCGCATTATGCCAAGGCGAAATTGCTGTTGTTAAGCGATTTTTTAATTAGCCAAAGGGCAAACGATCGCGTCATTGAGGATCCATATTACGTAAATACCATTGTTTACAGACAAAATTCTATGCTTAACTTTTAAAAAATTTTAATGCAGGAAATTGGCGAAGCGCCTTTTCAAAAGATTTTCGAACAGTGTACATTCGCCTGCGAGAATTTTTTAAATCAAGCGCGTAACGGGGAAATTTAATATCGAAACGAATTTAATGGCACTATTGCAGGGTTAACATCAGCTGATGCTTCAACAACAGCCGGCATAATTCGTACCAGTGTTGGCAAACGTCGCACAACAAAACACACGTCCGAAATTTTTGTTAAAACATGGTCCAGAAAATATTGATGATCTGTTTGGGTAATAAATTTGTTACAGTAAAAGTGGTATGACTCTTTTATCAATATATCTGTTCGCACAGGCAACATCTGCCGGTCGCCCATAGCCGAGGTTGTTATGGTAGACGTCTTGGCGAAAGAGAAACTCGATTCTGTTGTTGTAGACAGCGCGGCGATAGGCCCATGGCATGTGGGCAACCGGGCAGATCCGCGAGCACTCAGCACACTGCAGAAGCATGGCTTGAACAGCACACACATTGTACGACAGATTACAAAGCAGGACTTCAAGGACTTTGATTACATATTTGGCATGGACGATGATAATATGAGCGAGCTGCGAAGGCTGGCGCCGAAAGGTTCAAAAGCGGAGCTGCTCTTGCTTGGCGACTTCGGCCTGAGCAAAGATAAACGTATCATTGAAGATCCGTATTATGTGAGTCTATCGTTTACGTACTAAAACAAAAGTTTATTTATTTTGTTCGGCTTACAGCAAAGAGGCGCGGAGGGCTTTGAAACGGCTTATCAGCAATGTGTTGTAGCGTGCAAAGCGTTTGTTGAGGAGCGATTAAAGAAATAGTTATTGTTCAATATTGTTGTACGTATTTGATTTAGTAAATGATTAAACCACAGATGCAGCGGTTTTACTATGAACTTGTATATGTACGTATATGTATAAATGCACTTCTATTACTCATTCACTGGTCGCCGTAAATTTCCTATGGTGAAATTTTTTTTCGAGGTTTTCAGTATTCCGTTAAATACAGTGCTGTTCAGTTTATTTTTATTAGCAACAATACAATTTAACAGCACTTGTTTTTACCACAGAAAGAAAATTGAAATAAAGTTTCGAGCAACTATGAGAGTGTTATTTGTTTGCCTAGGTGAGTGCTTTCCACTTACATATGGATAAAAACATATTTAGTAATTCAATTTCACGCTTGCAGGCAACACCTGTCGGTCGCCAATGGCTGAGGCAGTGTTACAGAATTTGATAAAGAAGAAGCAACTGCACAATTGGCAGACGGACAGTGCCGGCCTTCGAGATTGGAATGTGGGACTGCAGGCGCAGGGACGCGCCCAGCAACTGCTGAAGCAGCACGGCCTAAAGACGCAACATCTCAGTCGTGTAGTATGTATGATATGTTTTATAGTATTGAAATCACCTAAAGTCTGATCTTACAGATCACCGTGGATGACTTCTACGAATTTGACTATATTTTCGGCATGGATGAAAGCAATTTGGCAGAGCTTCAGCTAATGGCCAGCCAGCTACAGCCGCAAACTAAGTGTCATATACAACTCTTGGGAAGCTACTTGAATCGCAAAGAAGATGAGATTATCCGAGATCCTTATTTTGTAAGTATTAACAGTAAATATCACTAAATGTAAATATCAACACTTTCCTACTTGCAGAGTCAAGGCATGAGCAGCTTTCACGCAGCATACACCCAAATCCAGGAGAGCTGTGAGCGTTTTGTGCAGCAGCACATAACAACATCCTCGTAGATCTCAGTTTAATCCCGATGAATAATACATGCGTTAAATATTTCTTTTCCTTTGCGTTTGTTCAACCAATTTATTTCATGGTTTGTGCTTCTAAATTTAGTTTTCCTAAAACACTTCACCCTGCAGCACTTTGTCTATGAAGTTAGACCAATGTTGGTCCAGCAACCGATAAGCGCGTCGCTGTTCGTTCGCCGTGAGGGTCGAATAGCGCACGGAGTTAAATACGAGTGTTTTCAGTAGCCTTAGTCCTGCATTATTGGGTGCTATGCTCATGATGGCATAGTAGAAGTCATAGCTCAAGCCTTTGGCATTCCAAAATCCTGGATCATCATTACAGATGACTACTGGCACATCCAGTGCCAAATACTGAGCACCCGGATGATTGCGCATATCCCAGACCAAATGCAGCACCTGATTCGATATGGGATTCAACTCCACGGCTATTTGCCGCGTCTTCACAGCGTTCATCAGTATGGGATGCTTCACCAGAGCGAAGGCGTGGCCTATGCGGGTCGAATTCAGGAGCAAAGCATCCAGCAGATTAATGTCAGTCGAGGCGCTATACCAATCTGCGAAATACAGTTGCAGGCGGGGATTAACTACATCAATGTGAAGACCTCGGAACTCACTTGTTTCGCCAGCATGTAGAAACAAACGTGTGTTGGGTGGCAGCTCCTTCAAGACTGAGATTTGCTCGTAGAGCGGCTTACCCTTGTCCTCCTGGCCCACCAGATCAAATCCAATTACAAAGTCCGGAAAAGTCTGCCTGAAACAAGCGAATAATCAGACTGACTAATCGATTATTGATTCTACGGAGCGTACTGTAACAACTGGAACTCCTTCACATTGGCCCGCATCCGTTCCTTGTCTGCACCGCGCCACACTGCATAGATGACCTTGACGCCCAAGAATTTGGGATGTAAGCGCACAAACTTCTCGTTTACGGCCTGAATCTCCCGGACCGCTTGCTCGCGCGGAAAAGTACGCCCACTGGCATCGTAAGGCTGCGGATTATAGAGCAAATTATCAGAACGGGTACACATTCATGGCGATGCTCACCTCTCTTAGGCTAATCCTCAGCTCCGCATACATTATATTATCATTGTACAGCTCCTCCAGCAGCTGCCAGTGATAGGCACGGAAAGCGGGCAGATAATAGATGGCTTCCGTGAGGG
This sequence comes from Drosophila nannoptera, assembly GCA_020883555.1. NCBI lineage: Eukaryota > Metazoa > Arthropoda > Insecta > Diptera > Drosophilidae > Drosophila > Drosophila nannoptera. The sequence goes on from JABVZY010000267.1 coordinate 9,907,002, forward strand.
TATCAAACATGCCCTGGAATTTGTCCCAAACGGCAGTTATCGTTGGATAGACCACTGCAGAAAAGATAGATTACAAAAATGTACACATCAGAGCTAACCTTCACTCACGTTCGGGCACCGGAGTATATAGATTGATGAGACTCTCCAAATTCTGGTCGTAGAGAGCCGGATCAATGGAGGACCGACGCTCATCCGCCACATATACATACTGAGACGAGCACTTGTGTTCCTTGGGAGCGCGCCTGAAGGTCAGCAGACTGCGACCCTCGGCAGTGGTGCAGCGTAGCATGCCAGGCATGTAGGACATTTTCTGCACCACCCACTTGGAACTCACCGCAGCGGTATTGTGCAGATGGAGCACCGCTCCCTTTGGCATTTGCTGAAGGAACTTGAAGATGGCGCTGCGATCGATCAACGGCTTAGCTTTGAAGAAATGCATGGCAGCCGCATTCTGATCGGCGTTGCGAAATCCCTGCGCCAATTCACCCAGCTTGTACTGCATGAAGAGATCGTCCACCTGACGCTCTCGATCACTCAGCACGGTTCTTCCACCGGTCATCAGCTGCTCCTCGGCGACGAGTACAGCCTGGCGAGCTTGCTCGAAGCCTGCAAGAGAAGGTTATATCTTACGCATGCCATCTTCCTGGCCAATCTGCAAAACTTACTCAATGACTTCTCCACAGCTACTGCGCCTAGTGTCCCAGCCAGCAGTCCAAGGACTCCTAGCGCGAACAGTAGCAATCGACGGCTCATGTTTAACAGATTGCGGTGACACGAGGCACAATAGGGCTTCGGTTTACTTTGGTCAAATTCCTAATGAGTCGCCTACGCAAATATTGATTGCGGCTTTATTGACACGTTGGGACTTCAATTGCCTTTTGTGGAGGATTTCTGTTAAGGTGAGAGCGCCCGTTCGTGGGCTCCGCTCGTGAAGAACTGAGCGAAACGCTGTAGTCGCTTTATCAGCTTCGCAGCGGATAATTACAAAATAGCTTGTCGAAAATTGCTTATACACAATTCCATCATTCGCAATTCATAATGTTATTCTTCAGTTTTTTCTCTTTTCGTTATCTAAATTTGTTCTACAGCCGAGCTGCAGGAGGGCGGCCTGCGCATATTAAGTGAATCAAAAACTCAATTGAGACGCGCGCCCAAAGCTTTTTAATTTGTATACTCTGTTATGGGCGTTGAGCTGGGATGGGTTGGACCTGACCATGTAGCGTGTCTATAATTATTATCATATATAATGTTAAATATTATATATCTAATTGCGGTCTAAGTATAGTGTAAGGAAATCCCCACCCCACATCCACATCATCTATATCTCATGATTTCTTTTTTCTCCGATTCCCAATGATTTACAGGGTATCTTTGCGTTGCGCCACACTCGAGGGGTGTTCTCTTAATTGTCTACTGACGTTCGCGGACGCGCTTTGCTGGTTTCTAATCGCATACGAAATGAGCTCTACCTTCTGAAGTCCATGATTCAACTGCTCAGAATTCGCATTAGGGGAATGTACGTATATCCAACGGTAATTGGCGACATCAATTGTCGCCTGCTTATAACAAAATAATATTATTATCTACAAGAAATAATTTGACTGCGTATTTCAGAAAATGCCAAATCATCGAAGGGAACAGGCAAAGAAATAGCTGTGACAAACGATTACCTCTGCTATATTACAATATTATTAAACAAATAAGATATAATATCCCTAATCAATGTCGTATAGGTCTGTCACCTTGACTTGAAGGCTTGTTTTAGCCTCTACTTTCTTCCACATTCAAATCGGAAAACTAAAATGCCTAAGCGGAAATTAAGTAGATTTTCGAAAGCCTTCAGTAGATACTCTTCTATATCCGCATCAACTGCAACTGCATTTGTTATATAACTAAATCAAATTTGTTTGCTTTTCTCACATTGTTAGCCTCGTCGATTATCAAAGTTCAATGTTGATTTTTGCATGTTCTATATTTCCCACGATTTATTTCCCTTTTTTACAGTTTTATTCTCTTGACAGTGGCAATCCACAAGCATTTCATTCGCTCCTGGTTTCCCTCTCTCTCACACTCTCACTCTCTCGCTCGCTCGCTCGTTGGAGTGTGTCCCCTTTGAATGTGGCGAATTTTTACATATCAGATTCAATGGCAAGTATCAAATATAGTGGCCCCCAAACAATTTGGGTTAGTAAACAATATGCGAAATATATTGCAAACTAAAAATGTGCAGCATGACCGGGTATGCGCGGCTGAGAGGCTTGCTTTAAGGCTTCTAAATTCTCTGGATGTAAGCCTTCACTAATATGCTGTAATATGATTATTGTATTTCTACAGTTACAGGGTATATCATATGGTCAGAGCATATACGAAGTCCAAAAGACCTTCACATAACTTAAGATAATCCTGAAGTAGGCCTCTGGTTGCCTATATAGGGTATACTCGTAGGCAAACACACATTCAGCCCCGCACACCCACACGCCCATCGTGCTGGGGGTATATAGTTTTTCGCGCCCTCGTCGACCGGTCGGTCACTCGGTCGGTCAGTATGCACAAATTCGCAAAAAGTTCTCTGGCATTGAACTCAGCTCGCACAGCTGGCGCAAACCTCTCCAAACGAAGAGCAGCCAAACATAGAAAAACTAAGTGGAGACTTCTGAGCGTTTGCGATAGGAACGACTAGCATTATCAGTATGAGACCGATCGTCAAACGCTACGCAGCCGAGCAGAATCAGAAATATAGAGAGAATATTCGATTGGAGCTCCGCGAATTGCGCAATGCTGCTGAAGCTATTTGCCCTGTGGCTGCCACTGCTGGGCCAGTTGCTGGGCGCAGATCAGCGTAGGTTCTAGTCATTCATGCCATGGAGTATATCCGCTAATGCCCTGTTCTTTGCAGCCTATGTAACGCTGCGGGAGCGCATCATGAAAGCGGAGCAGATGGCATCGCTCGGCGGCAATCTCTGGCTAACGGCGGACGAGGAGAAAGCCAACAGCATTCTGATGAATGCCAAGCGGGCGGAGATAGCCGACGGCATCAAGCAGCCGGACAAATATGCGCCGGCCATGCACTTTTTCCAGGGCAAGCAGTATGTGCGCCAGAGCGAAGTCTTTCGCATTATACAGCGCATGCCGAAGGGCGCCTTCCTGCATGGCCACAACACAGCCATGGTCAGCTCAAAGTGGATCATATCGAATCTCACAAACACCAACAATTTGTATACGTGTCGGGATATAAACGGTGTGTTGATCTTCACCTACGACACGGCCAGCTCCCATTGCCACAGTGAGGAGCAGAATGTGTGCACGGAGCGCATCAATGCCGAAGATCGCCACCAGTACGAACGCCAGCTTGAGAAGCACATTAATATGCACAGCACCAAGCCGGAGGGTGAGAGACAGTCTGCCACTCCTGATCCCTGATCCAGCCAAACTTTGACTTCTATTCCCGTAGCGCTCCTGCCCGACAAGAGGAAAATTTGGAATCGCTTCGAGAATATATTCACGACGGTGGATCGCCTGTACAAGTACCAGCCCACCTACTGTGCCTATCATAAGCGTCTGCTGGAGGAGCTCTGCGAGGACAATATCATGTACGCCGAGATCAGGGCTTCGCTCTCGCCTGTAAGTATGCAAAGGTAAAGTCTGTAGATCTGTATCGCATCTAGAGAGCAATTTCTGCGTGCAGCTCTACGATGACAACAATCGAACATATAGCTCGCTGGATGTGGCCAATCAGCTGGAGCGCATCGTGGAGGAGTTCAAGGCGAAGCATTCCGACTTTGTCGGCCTCAAGGTCATCTATGCGAAAAGGAATCGGGCGACGGAAGAGAAAATGGCGGGAAATATCCGCACCTTCAAGCAATTACAGTGCGTATAATCCATACGATAATCCTGATTGTAACGGGATAACCGTACTATTCTTTGTCCTCGCACAGCTCCGCTAAGCCAAACTTTATCATTGGCTTCGATATGATCGGCAACGAAGACACTGGCGATCCGATAAGTAAATACGCGTCTGAGTTTTCCGACTTTCCCAGCACTGCCAACTTTTTCTTTCACGCGGGCGAGACAAGTAAGTAGATCGAAAGCCCCCATCTTATGCCGATAACTTTAACGATCGGAGTGTTCCTATAGATTGGTACGGTCGCACAGACTGGAACATGATGGATGCCATACTGATGAACACGAAGCGGATTGGTCATGCCTTTGCTCTGCCCAAACATCCGCAGCTGTGGTCGACTATAAAGAAACGCAATATCGCCATCGAGGTGAATCCGTTGTCTAATCAGGTTCTGGGCTACATTTGGGATCTGCGTAATCATCCGGCTAGCTTTTTGATAGCCGAAAACTTTCCGATTGTCATATCAGCCGATGATCCGGGTGTGTGGGGCGCCAAAGGGTTAAGCTATGACTTCTACTACGCCTTCATGGCAATGGCACCGGCCGAGGCTGACTTGCGCTTCCTCAAGCAGCTTGCGCTGAACTCCATCAAGTTTTCGGTGCTGACATCGGTGGAGAGACGCAAATTCAATCGTGTGTTCCAGAGGAAATGGCAAGAGTTTATTGCAGACATCTTAAATCCCAAGTTCAAATAGATACTAAGTTTAGGCAAGCTAGAGCTTAAGTTAAACAATATAAATCGCGATTAACTAGCTGGTAAATATTTGACCCGCACTTCAAACAGCATCCGGAGCATACCAGCCATGAAGGCACTTCGGCACGGGGCCATTGGTGTGGAAATCGCAACGACCCAACTCGGTCATTGTCTTGGCAGACAACACAATGAGACCCACATAGCAATCATTGAGTCCTCCGCCAATCACTATGGATGCCAGTATGACCCCGTCGTCCTCGCTCTGTGGCTGAGGGGCGGGCACGAAGATGGGCTCGCTGGGGTAGACGTTATGATCGCACCATGTCTTGCTCGTTTTGTTCACAACGTCCACCTTGATGAGCTGGGGAAGCACGCTTTTCGGTTAAAAGAAATCCATTAGAGATTTACGAGTGGAGACTTACTGTGCCAGGATTTTGTGCATCCACATCGGAACTGATGGCATAGAAGTAGCGATAGTTCTTGCCCATATGCTGCTCGTAGTATATCCTGGGCGTCTCGCAGCCCCACTCACTCAGCAGCTCCGGTCGCAGGTATATGCCTGTGACACCATGGTAGGCCTCGGCCGTACTTCCCGTCAGGGTGACCAGATTGACATTACCATCCATAACGTAGCGTGCTCGTTTCGACTCCCTGCACGGACTCTCCTGTTGGCCATTGGTGGACGTATAGGTGATGTCCGCATTCTGCGATGCTGAGTGTTTGAGGCGTGGCGCCGGCGGCGGAGCAGGACTCAGACCCACCATAGACAATGACTTGATAATTCGATGTTTTCCGGAGCTGCTTTTACGGGCTCTAATCACGCCAAGGGGCAATACGAAGCGCAAGGGTCGTCCTCGAAAGAGCTCAGCATAGTTGGGATTCGTTTGCATATTGGCAATGGCCTCCAGGTACATGCAGTTTATCATGTCAGGGTTCTTGTAGCTACATATGTCCACCACTACGTGGCTATCGTGCTCGTAGGCATTGATGATGTGCAGATAAAAGATGGCTTCCGATTCGTAGGTCTGTACCAGCTTACCAGTAGTACGATCAATGAGATGGAAGAGCGTGGGCTTATCCTCGTACCACTTCAGACAAGCTGCCAGATGCTGATTGCACAACTGCGCCTTAATGTACTCTGTCAACGAGATGGACAGCGGCTGTTCCACAATCACAAAATAGTGCTCGGTCAGACCGAAGGTGTGCATGTAGCCGGGATGGAGCTTCCAGCGACACGGCAACGTGGCCACCACGTGAGCATCTTCGAGCATGTGCTGGCCATTCGGAAAGCATATGATGGTGTACGCCGGTCCAGACTTGGTCATACTAGTGCCTAGGTTGTACACCGTGCCACTGGGCAGCACATGCGGATGTGATGTGTGGTTGATCACGCCCACAAAGTTGGAGGTGCAGACTCGTGCCTCGGTGGCCAACGTAACAGGATTGATGCTGGAAGCAAAAACGTTCGTTGAGATCTATTACTTTTGACCACGTTTACGTACCGATGCATAAAAGGTGTTTCGGCCAATGTGTAATACTGATCGCCAAACGGATAAATCGATATCATTGAGTTATCTGTGCCACTGTCCGGCTTAAAGATCGCACCAAACTTGTCGAAGATCGAATGGCACGGATCCGGCACAGCTGCTGTGCCGAATTCCGTGACCACGATGCGCTGAGCAGCGCGATTCTTCTGCAGTGTCTGCGTGTCCACGAAACGATTCTGATAGGTAACTCGACCATTTCGAATGGCGAAGCGATGCACCAGAGCCGAGCAGTCGAACAGGTGGTCAAAGCTCATGTCACCCACTTTCCAGCTGCCGGGACCATTGCGCAGGAGGCTGCCGTTCAGCCAGTTGGGTATGTGGCCACTCACATGTCCCTCGATCGGCTCGACAATCTCACGTTCGCAGGATCGTAGCCAGACGTCCGACGAGCAATTGGGGTAGTAGCGACCATTGCCATCTAGGCGCTGTGCCTCTGGATCAGCTTTTTGCGCGTCGTAGTTGACCTACGGAACGGGCATCAGAGGAGGGGCGCGGGATTAGCAAGCTATTGATTAACACAATTTCACATATGTAAAACGAAAAAGGCTGCATTTCTGCTGCTTAATGTGGATTATCGGCATGCCACGCATTTACTCAGCTGCAATGATTCCCATCGAGCTTGACCGCCAGACGGACTATTTCCCACACATTCAAATCCGTTCATGAGTTCACAGACTTAAAATTCATGTGAAATTCAAGTTTTTTCATTTCGTTTTGGCACATTTTCGGAAAAAAAACTATTTCAAATTTTAATTTATAAATTTCACACAGATTTTCAAAACTAACCGCAAAAACGTCACGCATAAAGCCTTTAAAAGCATGTGAGGACATTTGCAACGAATGTGGCTGATATTCAAAAGAATACCACAATAATCGAAAAACGAATCAAAAATATCAAATTCAGGTACACCCTGACACCGCTCTCTATGCCACTTGAACAACGACTTGCGAATGGCGAACGACCAGCTAGAAAATCAGACGGCAACTGCCACAGTTAGCCAGGGCATTCGCCGCTCGTCAACTGTTGTTGTATGTGAGGGGGCGGGCCCTAGGCGGGTACTGCGAGCATGGGGGAGGGACCCCTCCGGCAGTTGGTGTGCAATACTCTTATTCATAATTTTGATTGACAGTCTCGTCGCCAGAGTAGTTCGCCTCGTTTGTAAGCCACACCGAGCCGAGACCGTGCGAGGGAAGCTAAAGCTAAATCGAAATGGGGAAAACAAATGTGTGGCATAGCATTTTTGCCGCTTCGGCAAAAATTACCTATAGCCTAGCCACATGTTATGGGGTAACTTCTGAAACTAACTAACTTATATGACGGACCCAAAGCATGTACAGAAACTTAATACACTGCCCGCAACCTGACTGTCTGACCTTACTAATACGCCGCTGTATTTGATTATGTTTCAGAAAGAGGAGCTGATGCATATGTAAATGCAGAAATTAACAAAAAGAAATAATTATGAACTTACAAGAAAGTGTTCAGTCTAAAGTGAAGCGATAGTTGGGTCCAGCCTAAACTCAGACCTAGCGTACATTGCACATACGTTACGTGGCTGTTTTGGATGAAAGTTCATGATCATTTCAATTTTAAAGCTGTCCAGAGCTTAGTGTTTAGCTCAATCAATTGAAATTCATAAAAATGAACAGAAGTTTTTTCAGGTGCTTCTCAAACTGGGGCAATCCCAGTTTAGTGTAATATAGTAATAGTTCCAAATTGATTTCAATTATGATGCATGCCCAGCTGCAGGCACAGTCCACATTTATATAATTCTTCACATGCAGCTGTACGATGAATATATTTATTTTGTCATGTAAGAAAATACAGTAAATACATGTAAAAATAGCATCAAATCAAGCTGAGGCTAATTATTTCCGCATGTGCCTTCAAGGTCGATGACCAAATATGATGAATTGCACCCAATGTTTTATCTTTTAATTTGATTTTGAAAAATAGGTTTAGTTTTTATATTGCACTTTTTTTGAAAACAATTCAATTTGCTCGCTGCACTCAATTTAATGATTTGTTCTCATTTTGATTTAACGTTAGAACCTTGTTTTTTGGTGTTGCAAAACACTTACGCACAATCTCAAGTTGTCCAACACTTAACGCACTCATCAGCTGTTGGGTGACAACAAAAATAACTATACGACGCAGAACAGCGCCGAATGTAAATAATAGGAAAATCTATATATGTGTGTCTGTCCGTTTGAAAAATAATTTTGTTTTCTGCTTACAGCAAAGGTACATATGGCAACTTTCTGAATTCCACATATTTTGGTAAAGCCTGTAACTGTAACGATCGGAAAGGCGACAATATCTTGCAGATTGTGCCCCTGACTTCTCGAGCTACGATCAATACGGCTTCCATAGCGAGATGAACGAACGCCAGAGTCCAAGCAGTCGGATTCCCAGGGGTGCCGCTCGCCCACGACAAGTTCCATCTCCCCGCCAGAAATTCTCATTCGTTCCCGTGTTCCATGAACGCATGAAAAAGGAGGATGATTGTCTTCTGTCCAAAAATTTGTGGAAGCTGGCGCGCAAGACAGGGACTCTGAATATGGCCAACAAGGGTATGGCCAGCGGTAAGTAATCAATAGCTGTCTTAGTTGAATTTAATTGTCTTTATTAAATGCAACGCTGGAAATACATCAAGCAGGCCATAGGCCCATATCATACATTCTATCATATTCGTAAATGCCATATAATGACGTCATGGAACGCATTATGGTTTTTATATATGTACACGTGATTGTCAGTGAGATCTCGAACTTGTCCCTGGATGACCGTAGAAGGCACCGGGTATATTACACGCCTCACTAGCTTACGCAGCTCCATTTATAGATGTTGCTATTTTGCGACCTCACGTTATGCGATTAGTTCATGTGTAGCACTGTTTGGTCACAGAAGTGTCGCTTGTAACCTACCGAGTGGAAAAAATCCTTCAAGATTGCGTCCTCGAAGCAAACGCGCAAGCAGCTCACATCGTTTTGCATATGTGGTCCGCATCCCCGACGTAGACGCTACTATCAAATACGTGAATTTCAAATGGCTTCGTCGGGCGATGAGCTGGAGAGCGAGGATCCGGATGATGAGATTGAACTCGACGAGCCACAGCCTCAAGGCAGCCAAAATGCTACCGCTGCCGGAGCCTCCGCCAGTAGAGACTATAAGCCCCTATCGCAAAGATTTCTAATTTTCATCCTTCTTCTTTTGACTATTGCAGTGCCCGAGCGTCTCTATGATATCAACCAGGCCGATGATGACAGCAAGAAAGCTAATCTGGAGCGATTGGCCATCAATGAGGAGGACGCTTGGTGGAACCAAGTTCCACTAAATAATCTGGACTTGAGCTCAAATAGCTTGACGCGACTTTCACCCAAAATTGAGAATCTGTCAACTCTCACTGTACTACAGCTGCATGACAATGCTCTGGTCGAGCTACCGCCCGAGATTGGCAAGCTGGAGAAACTGGTCCAATTGAATCTTAGCCACAATAAGCTAAGTGAATTGCCACCCGAGTTTTACAGTTTGCCAGAGCTGCGCACCTTAAATATATCGCATAATGAATTCGTTGAGCTCAACCCGGACATCAGTAACTTGCATATGCTAGAGGTCCTGGTAAGTGCAATCACTAACTACTGTACTTGTTAATAAGCCAATGGTTGAGGATATTAATATCTTTAACCTTCCCTAACTAATACTTTGCCACTCACCAACCGATCAAACCGCTTTGCTAACACATAATTACCGTGCAAAGGATGCTGGGAACAATAACATACAAAGTTTACCCGGGGGCATTGGGTTTCTGGTACGCCTAACGACTCTACTGCTGGCTAACAATCATATCAAGGAGCTACCGCCCGATATTGTGAATATGCGCTGTAAGTTGGCTGTGATAACACGCCGGAGACCGCAGTAATTGTGTTTTTTCCTAGCTCTGCAAAAACTGGACCTAATGAAAAACGATTTGGTTAGCTTGCCGGAGGACATGGGCCTCATGCGTAAGCTACAATTTTTATATGTCCATCACAATGATATTAAGGAGCTTCCCACCTTCGAGGGCAACGAAATGTTGGCCGAGCTGTATGCCAGCAACAATTATATAGAAGTAAGTTGATGATGTTGAAGCTATCGGGCAATTGCTAACTCCTTTCGCTACAGCGCGTGTCGAAGGACCTGTGCGCCAATCTGCCGCATCTAAAAATATTCGACTTGCGCGACAATCAAATCTCTCAACTGCCCCAAGAGGTGTGTTTGCTGCGCAATTTGAATCGCCTGGACGTGTCCAACAATTCCATCAGCGTGCTGCCCACAAGCTTGTCCACGTTGGCGCATTTGATCAGCCTGCAAGTGGATGGCAATCCCATTAAAACGATTCGTCGGGACATTCTGCAATGTGGTACAGCGCGCATTTTGAAGACCCTGCAGGATCGCGCTCAAGAAAAAGATCGCAGCAGTGGTGGCGCTGAGAATGCGCCAGGTAGCTGTTCTACGACATGCAGCCAAGCAGGTGTACCTCTTCCCGCCAACATGACCGACAAGTAAGTACTCCTACAAAGAGATCAGAGAGATGTTTGATTGAGGACGTGATCCAACGGCGCTGCAGTTATCCCCAACCCAGTTTCCGCCAGGCGCCGTATATGTCCTGCGCGTGTCAATGTCATTGCCAGCAGGCTATGCCGTCTGAACCCCAACAGCTCCAACAGCACCTGCAATACCTGCAGTACCTACAGTTACAGCAGCAGCTGCAGCGTGGCCCTTTTTACTACCAACCGATGACCGACATTAATATCCCGCAGCAACAGCTGCAGCAAGTACAAGATGTGTTAAGATTGGGGCAACTTAGTCAATATACCACACAGCAGTATTTGAATTATCAGGAAGCCTATGGCCAGCGCATGCCTGGTTATGCACCGATGCAACAAGTTCAAGAATCCGCGAATAATCCGTACAATCGCAATGCTGTGCCAGCTCATTGGGTGTAGGGTATCAGCAAGTGCCTCTACCCTTGCAGAGAGATATATTCACCTGGCAAGATCCCATGCAGTATCAGCCAATTCATGCCTGGTCTCTGTAAGGGTAGTTAGGCTTTTGCACTGCAAGCTCTTTTCTCTAATATATCCTTTCAATTCGACATCTCAATTTGAACTCCGTATATTACAGATACAAACTACGTCACACTCGCACATTAGCTGTCAATTTGGAGGGGCTTACCGATGTGCCCGAACACGTCTTTCAATTGGCCTGCGAGGAGAAAGTTCACGTAGTGGACTTCGCGCGTAATCAACTAAGTGCTATACCTAATGGGTAAATTAGCTTTCGATATTCGTAAATTACAGTTCTAATTATCATTGTTCAGCTTGCAGCATATGTCCGATCTCGTGACGGAGTTAGTCCTAAATCACAATGTGATCACAGCTGTTCCCTCATTTATATCGCAATTCACACGCATCACATTTCTTAATTTGTCGAACAATATGATCAAGGATTTGCCACCGGAGTTTGGGGTGCTCAATACGTTGCGTGAGCTCAATATTGCCAACAATCGGTAGCTAATGAGCAAGCATTAGTTTAATTGTACATCTAATGTCCAAAACATTTACTCATTTAGTTTTGCGTTGATGCCCAAATGCTTGTACGAGTTGCACGGCCTGGAAATACTGGTGGCCAGCGATAACCAAATTAAGGTCCTGGACGTGCCCGGACTACAGAGATTGCCTCGCCTGACTACCCTCGATTTGCGCAATAATGACATTGACCATGTACCTCCCATACTGGGGAATCTAACAAACATTACGTGAGTATATAGACCTTATCACTCAAATATATCCTTTCTAACATAAACTGTATGGTTCTTGCAGTCACTTGGAGCTGGTAGGCAATCCCTTCCGCCAGCCGCGTCATCAAATTCTGATGAAGGGCACAGATGCCGTAATGTCCTATCTACGTGACCGTATACCCGTTTGAACCCGGACTACATTAATAACCACAACTAACAACAACAAATAGCCACAACCAAAGTGCTAAGCGCTGTTTCGTTTATTAATGTCGATAATGAGAGAAGAACTAAACTAAATTCAAGCAATGCCCACATATTCCATACACACACGCGCACACGCTGATATGACCGCATGGCTGCAGAATGAAGGTGTGAGCGTTTGTGTATGAGTGTGTGGGCATCCGAAGCGCGTAGTACCTTGTAGCATTTAACACACACACACAGATACTAGCGAACTAGTCAACGTTTGGGTACCACACGTAAATCGCACCCTGTTAGATCATTAGCCAAAAGCTTGCAATAATAAAAATTAAAAAAGGGAATTTTTAAAGAATACTTCATTAGCCCTTCCCTACTCGCTTCTCGCGCATCAGTTGTGTTCCACGACCTCACTGCGCAATCGTTTGGCCAGTGTGCGGCGCAGTTGGAGCGCTGCGTTCTCCGCCTCGTCCACCGATTCGGTTGGCTTGCCCATCTCCACATTCTCAAGCAGCTGCTGGGCCACCTGCGCCGAGCTGGGTCTTGCTCCCGGCTCTCTGGGAAGCTGTGGCGTGCTGCGTGCCACCGTTTCTTGCAGCTGCTTGGCACGTGTTTGCTTCTTGATCTCAACAATTTTGTCGCGCTGCTGCCTCAAGTACTGCTGGCGCGAACTCATTTCATTGGGATCCACCTTATCGTCTTGCTCGAAAAAGAGATTCAGGCGCTGAAACTTATCATTCACCTGCTCCAGGTTCGTCTCCTGCTCGGGAGTGGTAGCGGCCTCGGGAGTCTCCATCTCATCGGCCACTGTTTTGGCAATTAGTTCATCCACATCCAAGTCAGTGACCACATTGCTGATTTCGAGATTTCGCTGGAGATTATGTGGTATTGAGTGATGTGGCATACTCACCTGGACTCTGCGCTAGGTGCATTCTCCGGATCCGTGTGATCGGCAGAGGCGAGCCGAGCCAACTGATGCTTCTCTATAAGATCGAGCGCTTGCAACTGCAGCTCAACATTCCGTTGTGTCATCATGCGTATGAAGATCTTCAAATCATTTGCTGCCCAGATCTGAGAGGTTCCTTGATTAATAATCCAATAGAAGGGACTTGGAATTGTTAATAACCTGCTGAAAGAGGACATGATGGAACTGGAATGGATTCTCGCCCGGGCCCTGCTGGCGACCCTCCAGACACGCCTGCTCGAACTGTTCAGGCGTTATGTGCATCTCCTCCATGAAGCTGCCCAGCATGTAATCAACTAGGTTCTTGTACTCCTCATGAATCTGGCGTATGTCCTCATTACTCTCGTCTAGCTGTAAGTTGGGATCGAAGACTACAGCAGCAAGCCATACTTAGAATACATGACGTGGACGCAATCCTATTCAATTCTGCCCTTACCCAAAGATTTCTGCTCAATGAATGTCTGTAGCGGAGCATTCCAGACGGGTCCGTGCAAAAAGCAGACAAGCGAATCGAATACCCAAGAATCTTCAGCGGCCATGTTCCTCGAAGAGCTCCAGCTAGAAACTGTGAATACTCCATTAAAATTCAAGCGAAAATGTCGTCAGCTCGTCGCGTTATGTTTGTGTTCTTGCGCTGGTTGCCAGGCCAACCATGCCCACGCCCAACGCCCACCCAATAAGCAGCAGCCAATAAGCTTTGCAATTGATGTTTTTGTATTTTTTTGTTTTTCGCTTGTTTAAAAACTATTAAGAACTATGATTTTTAATTATACTCAATCATAATATAGAGATGTTTCAAATTATATATGTATGTATGTTTAGCATGTTAGGTATCGTATGTGTCTGTGTGTGTGTGTCGTGAGTCTCTGTGCGTGTGAGTTAGGATTAGAGGGTATTAGACAGCATATCATATACAAATACACATTCGTTTATATATAAATACTATGTAATAAACTATAGTTGCTTTTCCTCCTCTTTTGTATTTAATGTGAAAATGTCTCGTCCCACCCGTTTTGGTTGCAGTTCGGTTGAAACAAACAAAATGAACATGGAAGGATATATTTATATTTTGCATATGTAATTAGTATGTACGTAAGTCTCTCTGTCTGTGTGTGTATTTAGAGCCGTTCGGTGTTAAGCTGCTCCAAAGAAATAGGAAACCTTTACTTCGCACTAACTTTCGTGTTTTTCTCCTGCATATAAAAGTAGGCAATAAAATAGATATTTTATGTAAACGCTGCTCACAAATTAATTACAATTATTAACAAATAACTTTATTGTATACATTGTCTGTATGTTGTCGATGCGGTTCTTGGAGCTTCATTATACAAAAGAGTACTGTTTAAACTAAACATTCTCACATGGAAAACGCAAGAAGACTTCTCTGGTTATTTTTTCTGATTTAGCTTTTAAACTTATTAATTAAACCCATTTTTAACGCTATTTAGTAATTATCATTATTAGTTGTTCATTATGTATATGTGTGTATATTTGTGTTTGTGTGAATGCGATTTGTGGCGCAGCATTTAAAATGTACTTAACAAATGTTTAAACTGTGTCACAAGGTCTTAAACAAGGACAAGGTGTTTGCTAGAAAAAAGTACCCCCTTCCTTTCTTTTTAGCAAAATATACCCTTTCCTATTATTGTTTTCATTTTGCTATTTTACAAATCCTTGCGCCTGTCCAACTATATGTAAATGTTTCCCGCTTTAAAAGTAGCTTGTAATTCGATATATAGGCATAACGCTAAATTATATACAAGGTTTATTCATTTATCCAGTTCGTATTGTTTTAAGGGGCATTTTACAATAGCTATGGCTAACCTGTGAATTATACACAAAGCAAAAGTTGTTCAGTTGGCTCTCAGTTGTGTGTACCCAAAAGGCAATTAACTAACTTAAAAGTACTTAAATTAATAATAATAAAATTTTATGTCGTATTTACAAAAGTTTTGACCCGCTATAGGTCAAAATCTGTGAAAATACAAAATTTTAAATATACGATTTACAATCAATTTCAACAAAGAAAATGCACTTTTACTTCTATTAGGATATTTAAAAATGTTGCAGAAATATTCAATTTCAAGGACAAAAGAATTCCCGCTCTGTAAGATAACCCCAATTCACAGCTGCTGACAGCAATATTAAGTTGAAATTTAGCAGTGGCTTTTAACATATAATTAGCACACTCTAATTCCACTTGAAATAAAACAATGCTAACATAAAATCTGTTAGTTGTGATAACAGCATCAGTAGAAGATTAAATTTACAGCTGGACTTAATCTGTTCGCAGCACATTGAGAAGGTATTACAATTAGAGTTACAATTGCTTTCAGAATGCTCACAACTGCATATTGTACTTGGAAGTATGATCACTCCTCTATACAATATATGCCAACTAAACAAGTTTTGTTTTGTTTTGCTTTTTTTTTTCTTGGGGGTTGTTACTGTAGCTGTTTACATGTGAGCACGTTAAGCACAATTCAAGCACCGAACCTCAATCTGTCAAACACTCATTTATGCACTGCTCTTCTTATAGCGGTTTCTGATTTAACATTTTACGCATAGAATTCTTTTGGTTTCATCATACATTCGTTTTGTGGTTGTTTTGAATTTTTTTTTTTTTGCACTTAAACACAATGCACACACAACTGCAATAAACGTGTTTTGTATGTTGTTTCTCGCAACCAATTTTGTGTGTTTTGTTTTGTATGCATATATACCCTAAAATTTTTTA
>JABVZY010000267.1:9924225-9945294 GCA_020883555.1 Drosophila nannoptera
ATTCAGATTACCCAACAGTCCGCCACCCTGTGGTGACGTAGTATGAGGCGGCGACGATTTTTGCTGTTGCGACTGCGCTTGTGTTTGCGGGCCATTTTTTTCATTGACGGCTATAAAAAGATATAACTAACAAATGGCCATATCCACGTTGCCACAAGTTACTTACATTTCATGACATTATTATAACTATCTATCTCCTCGGAAAAGTCATCATCATCGTTGAACCACATCTCCTCCTCCTCCTCCATTTGACGCTGATCCCGACGAAAACGATTTCCACTTCGTATCATGGGTAGACTCCTAATCAAAGTAATAACAGCCAAATAAATAACTTGTGAATATTTTATCAAATATATCGGCATGTACCCATCAGTGCGATTTTCCAACTTGTCGCGATCCTTGAGACGATCCTGGTACTGATCATAACGATTTTTTAGGTATTTAAAGGTTTGCACATATTCAATTTCATCAAATATTTTGCTAAAGTTTTCCACGAAGTATACACAGAGCGTGCGTATATCCTCGAGTTTTATAAACTCGAATAATTCCAAGATAGCCGATTCGAGCAAATTATAGCGACCATTGTTTCGAATAAACGCATCCACCACGGGCGCAAAAAGATTGCACTTAACAATGTGTCTGAAATGTGCAGATGATAATAAAACAAAAATCTACTATCATATAATTACAAAACTGAACAATACTCACCTATTGTAGAACTCATCTTTTAGTGCAATTATCTTCCGTAGCAGCCGCAGGGCGCCAAGTACAAGGAACGTATGTGTGCTTTTCATCAGCACCAGAATTCGTTTCAGGAGATCTTTTTGCAGCAGAAAGTTTTTAATATGATAGGTATGGTGTTCAACGCAAAATGACAAAATATCCAGCACAATGCCCAAAAGCTGTGCAGTCTGATAATCTTCGTTCTGTGGACGATCACCCATCGTATTGAGCATTAGGGGCGCTATTCATAATAAATACATAAATATAATATTAATAGTCCCCGTTATAATAAAAATAATTCTGTTCTCTTATTTACCAACTAGCGTTTGGACGCTGTATTTGTAAAAAAAGTTCAGGAAATCGCCCTTTTCCGTCAGCATATTTTCCGGCTCAAGCAGAATCTTTATAATACCCATTAACTGCACAGCGATTCCCAGCTCTGGCTCCGAATCATTTAGCATTTGTTCTATGGCAATGTTCAACAACATTCGCTCCTAATAGAAACAAGAATTAAATTTTAAAATCATGCTATATAGAAAGGATTTTCAAATGATTTCACTTACGCCTTCCGGCCGATTGGCCTGATTCAGGGTGTAATTTCGCACCACCAAGGGAGAGAACTCAACAATGGCCGTTAGAATATCGATGGACGCGGACTTTGTTTTGGTATCATTCATAACTAACGTCAGTTCGAGGGCTTGCAATACGCCCAGGCAAGTTAGTGTCTTATAAAATGAATCCTTGCCCTGCGGCTGCAAGTTCTGCGCAAAATTGCAAAACTCTTTCAGAAACAATACGATATCTCGTCGCTTTACATCGCCAGTTGCCGGGTCTGTGAGCAGAGTAAAAAGATCGAGCAGAAATCGCTCATCTTCCTGTATGAGCGTAACTATCTCTACTTTGTTGAAGAATATAAAACTTGATAACGTGTTCAGCATATTATCCTCCACAAAAACTGACGGCGTAGGCAATATAATGTCCTGTATGTACTGCACCCGAAACGTTTGATGAATTTTAGCCAACAGGTCCATATTCTTGATAGGCACTGCTTCCCGAAATTTCGCCCATTGCTTGAGGTACTGTCGATGCTTTTTCGGCTGCGCCGCAGTGGGGTCATACTCTAGGCAGCCAACAACATCAAAGATGGTATCCTCCGCGAACATAATCTCAAAAAGCGCATTTTTGTTTAGCAAGAAGATATTCTTAAATATCTCGAATAGATGATGGAGACCCTCCGTGTTGTCGAGATCCTCACATACGCGGAAAAGATTCAAAAGCTTCTTAATGTAGCTTTCCGATTCCAGTGCCACGGCCAGTTTCTCCTTACGCAGTGGCGTGGAAAGGCAACTTTGTATTGTCTCGGATATATCCTCCAGTCGCGATAGCTCGCACGGCGGTAACTCGATTGGGGGTGCTGTATCTGACATATCCTCAAATCGCTCATCCTCAGACTCCTCCACAATGTCCTGCGTTATCTCTACAGAAGGATCTTTGCCTTGCACCTATTTACAACAAAAACATACTTTGAATGGTGACCATACGTACACGTCAATCAATATTAAATACCTGACAAATCTTTTCCCAAATCTCATCACAACCCGCTTTTTCTTGAAAACTCAGCGCAAGATCAAAATTATCGCCCTCTGACCAGACTATGAGCGTATCCTGTTGCTTCTGGTAAGCGGTATCGGGCTGTATCTTACTTTCCAACAATAAGGAACCATCTGATTCGGCGCGGACCAGCAGCGATGTGCCTTTGAGCCGCTCCACATATGTGGAAGAGACGTGGCCAGTCCCACGATCATCCCACTGTCGCTCTGCATTCAGTGCATAGAGCTTAACACGTCGGCGGGTATCAGTCGTCATGGCTAAGGCTTTGGGATTATGGTAGTCCTCGTCACTTTTTTCCGCTGTTCTTTTGTTAATAGGTGTTGCAGAAAAACCTGAAGTTGGTATTGGATTTCACTATGTGCCTTTTTATCTACTGAGGCTTGTAGCCGCGCTTGGGATAGTCAACTAGACTAATTAGAAATAAATAAGGTAATTGAATTTGAAATTCAAAGCATTCAACTAATCTCTATGATTTATTTGCATATCCATGTTATGTTGTTATGCTGTAATTAGTGGTCAGCGCATGTAAAACTGTGAAATAAATACCAAAACAGTTTCGATTTGTTAGAAAAAAATTTCATTTGCTTGATCAGATTTTAAATTAACTAATAATATCGATATATTTTGCAATGAATTGATACATAGAATCGCACAATCGGGTAAATATTCTTACATTTTTATTGTTTCACAACACTGTGTATAAAAAGAATGAGTAATCTTATACACACAGGGCTTCATTACTTAAACTGATACACTTGCACGTACATTACGAATACGATAAAAAGAAATGCTTATCAAAACATTAGCACCAAAACCCGTAGAGTATGAATGAAATTGTGAAAGCTACGTTGTATGAAGATTCATGTATATAACAGTGTTTGTATGAAAGAAAATCACAAACACTATGTAAAACGGAATGGCAAAAGCTATTTTTACTCTGACTGTTTGTAAACAGATAGAAAAAAAAAAGGAAAAAAAAAAAAATCAAAACAAACTGAGATCTAATCCTGTAGGAATCGGAAACGTAATTACTTGAAAAATAAATACAGACGTGAAATCGATATGGAATGTTATTTATATTGAAATAGTCCTGAACACGTATTATTTTCCAAATTTTGACGCTTTGTCTTAATGGTATTTTTCGAATCTGTCTACTACTATTACAGTTTGACTTTGCTTTAGTTTTTTTCTTTTTCTGACGAGCTGAGTCTGTGCGACAAACTATCATCGCGCTTTCGCCAAAGCGACCTACAACGATAGCGAGTACAAACACGCGCGCGACAGAAAAAAACAAACAAAATCAAAAAAGAGCGAAAGAAAAAGAGCGGAAAACTAGCTGAAGAGAGTGTTTGCTTACTACGTAGAGCTTGTATACGTATGTAGTTAGTGGGTGGCGACCGGCAAGTGGGGAATATTCGCGGGGACTAGATTAGATTATCAAACACACGCACACACTCACACAAGCAAATACTGTTGCTACAATGTACAACACATGGCGTACGCACAAGGTAACAAAAATCAATGAGCAAGTGTAAAACTATGTGTGTAAACAGAACAGAAATTTAGTTCACAGCAATATGTAGACTATGTAATCAATTGAGAAAGACCGAAAAGTAACTTTCAGTAGTTGAGTGACACTGCTCTCAAGTTTATTCAGAAAGAATCCAAGGAATACAATCACATTCGATGTTAGATAAATAATAGTAATAAAAAAATTATATTTTACACATTATGAACATTTAACGGGTCCATTGCGGTGGCGCTCACCGTCCTCGATGATAAGGCGCCTTCTAATCTACGTGTATATTTCGCCTCACGCGAATGTGTATCAAAACAAAAGCACCAATTAGCGAGCAAATACTAACACATAGTGGCCATTTACGCAACCAACGAAAATGTGTTTCGAACGTAAGGGATTCAAATACTCAAAATAAGGCACCAATACATTTATACTATTAAATATCTACATATATTCTTATTTGCTGTATTGCTAGAAATTGCTCTCGTCTAGGATCATTGATAGCCATCAAAACACAAATTGGTCAAAGGAGATAATTGCCACATGGTCCGACACAAAGAAAGAGGAAAAACTCATTCGTCGCCCAGCAACAAAGTTCAAGTTAAAGTAAAGCCCAGTCGCTGAGAGCGCAACGCTTATTGAAATGGGAGCGGGAGAGCGTGCGTTGAAGTCGCTGTCAAAAAAAAGGCGAACACAATGGCAATAAAACCAAATGAAAAATATTGACGCTGCCTGCAAGTGGCACAAAAAAGGGGCGAGGCTGGGGGCCAAAGCACTGAATGTATGTTTCGGCTGCGTGCGCGCAATCGAAACAGGAAAAAATATATAAGCCAAAAGGAAAGACACCGTCTACAGGACATTGACAATACACCATGAGTACGCTGGGAACGCATCAGTATGCATGCCTGTGAATGTGGATGAGTGCGTGTGTGTATACGATGGATCTCACACAATGAATGGCCCGCAAAGCTGTTAAAAAAGGAACGCGTCGTATCTTATGTGATGTATATGCAGAATACGCGCGCGTATGCGTTCGTGCGTGTGCATGCTGAGGTTGGGGTGGGCAAAAAGGTTTTTATGCATTTACATATGTGCATATGTTCATATGTCCCGCGTTTGGTTATTTGTAAAAGTTGATTGGCAGTCGCAAAAAACATTTTACTTCTGACATTCAATTTTATAAACGTTCGAAATACACACGAACACATACACTTTAATGTCTTGTGAGTACATCGTTTTTCGGGCCGTTTCTTTTGCTTTCATTCACTAAATTATTGCGAATGAAAACACAAAACAGAATTTCGAAAAATTGCAGCGTATCTCTGGCTAAAGAAAAATGCCGTCTACGCTCGCACTTTTTCACACACTCACACTAACACACAAACACCAACACCAACACTCTCGGTAACCTACAACGTCTCGGTCAAATTTATATGACGCATGCATTATTTTTTGAGATTTTGTTTTGATTTCGTCCAGTACGATTTCATTTGTTAACTTCAGCAGAGCGGTATACGTTTTCAAATTTAATTAAACTCAAACAAGATGTATAAAAACAACGGGTACACACCACGCAAACTACACAGAGCCGTCACGTACACACTGAAACAGAAAAGTACGGCAAGCGCGAAATCCACCACATGTAACAGCGGCAATCTTCAAATTCAACTCACTACAAAATAGAAGAACGAAAAATTCAACACGCCGAACGCTTTGTTGCATAAAGTACGAATTCAAGTCCATAAATGAAAACAATTTACCTCAAAATGTGCAATGTTCACGCAGCCGCAGAAATTATCCAATGTTTATATTCAGCTTATTAATTTGCGAACGCGTTTAATACTCGGATTAACAAGAACATCAGAATCAAGTATAGTTACACACAAAATATACACATGCACACCTCAACGCACATCCACACATAAGCGCACGCAAACACACAAACACAGACACAGAAGCCGCAAGAGGGCAATAGCGGTGTAAGCGAAAGCGCGAGGGGTAATATTGAATCTTGACCAAAAAATGTATGCACTCACGTTGCAATTCCTTGTTTATTCTGTTGGCATCGCCTTTTTACAATGTTTTAAAGTATATACAATTTGCGTCTGCGCATATTTACTGTTTCCAACACCATTTAACATACATTTGCGATTAGATGTTTAGTTTAAATTTTTTTCGCGGAACGGACGCTGTTCCAACCGAGACGACTACAATTTTTTGCTGTTTCGACGCCATATTGTATTTTGTGCATATCGATACAACAATCGACTGTATTTCTCTATCGATGCACAAATGTAAACAAAAGTATGACCGCTGAATTAAACAGTGCTGTACAATAGCAAAAGTAGCTAGTAGTGCTGTAGGCCGCCGATTACATTTTTTATTTATTTACTTATTGTATCGAAAAACACATTATGGAGCCGAGTCGGCATAGATACTTCAGTATTGCAGCAAAATATAAAGGAAGCCTGAAAGAGGACTTGGAACTAACGGTTCAGAAATATGGCGGAGATGTTGTTCGAATACAGTTATTAAACCGTCTACATGGCAAACAATGTGGTGTACAATTGAAGCGGTTTTGCGTGCTATTCGGTTTGGCAATCGCTTACTTCATGTTTGTTCTCACATGGGGTGAAGTAGAGGCGAATTTTAGTCGGGCTTACATTTTATATCCCGCCTTCTTATGGCTTGGCATATCGGTATCAATACTACGCGCAACACTACAGTTAGTGCACTCCGAAAAGCTTTTTTACAGCTGGGACATGGCTCTGCAAACGGAAACTGTCCGCACTTTTGGCCGTCAATCAGTGCTCTGCGTTCAGCGCGGTCATATTCATGATATGGTGCTTAATGAAGTCATAGAAAATGTGGGTGTGCTCAAATTGTATTTACAAAATACGTTCATAAGAATATTTCTTTCAATTAACAGCTCGATATAAAGTACATGCTTATATTACGTACAAAGGGTAGTATGTTCAGAGAGCGTCCGATAATTCCGCTATTTAATGTAAGTCTTGCATCGATGATCTCCTAAATTTAAAGCCAACTAATTACTTACAATTTTAGAGTCTATCCCCGTCCTTTGAATGTTTGCAGCATATTCAACGTATTTTACATGGTTATTGGCTTAATAATAATAAACACAGAGCCGATCATTCACGTAACAAGGATATACCATCAATCGCCGCATCATAAAATTCCATAATTTTATCTAGCTATAGTTGATGAGATTCTGTTAATTTATTTCAACCAAAGACTGTTAATATATGTACTTTTGGTACACTTACTTCTACCACTGGCGTCTCTTCCTTGGGTTCGTTCAGCTTTGGTGGTAATTCTGGGATATTTAGTTCAACTTCAGCACGTTGAAACTCACATCGTAGCTGCATAATTGAAAATCATATGTAACGCAAAAGTAAAAGTGTTGAATTTGCTTACCAAATTATTAAGTTCTTTTGTGTATGCATGTTTTGCCATTTTTGGATAAAAATTTAAATATGTGGCTTTGCAAAAAATCAGATCTCTTTGCGCTTTGCGCAATGCTTGTTGTAACGATAATTCTTCATTAAGAGATAGCATAAATAATTGTTAAAACGGAAAAATTCTAATTATTTCGATTTACTCACTTTCCATGGCGTCTCTTTTCGTTTGGCGTCTTGATTTTCGAATGCTAACCAGTGTTGCAAACTGAAACATTTCTGGCTTACCTCAGTGCGTGGTCAGCTGACGTCATTTGCCAATAATAATAAACAAGACTGTTTTTGTTTATGTGCCAAGTGGAAGTAAAAATTCTTTGTGAATGTCCTAATAAGTTACACTGTAATATCAACACATCCCCAGCCCTTTACACCCTATAAACGAATATCGAAATAAAATGTTGAACAGCTGTAGTCATCAACTTCATTTCAGATTATAACAATAACATCTGTAAGTCAAGCTAAAAATACTCATGCATACGGGTGTGTCAGCAGACAGCACATGGTCATAGCATTCGCCTAATGTGTATGAATTAACGTATTTCAGTTTCCCCATTGCGTGACCACTCACGTTAACCATGAACCGCTCGGAACCAATACCCATACGCCGTGATCGCTCCTTTGACAGCGTTCTCAACCGTTTGTTATGGATGCGCTCACAGCATCATGAAAGCTTCCGTGCTGCTATGTACAATTTTCTAATAGCAGCGGGCGTGGCTGCTTTTGTGGCCGTTTGCGTGATTCTGGGCCCCTTTGTGCGTCCCCTGCTCTGGGCATTTCTCATGGGCGCTGTACTGTTTCCATTCAAGCGCAGGCTGGCTGAGCTGCTCAATAGTTGGTTTCAGCGTCTCGAAGAGCGGGATTCTAATGTTCTCTTCTCCATTTGCCTAGCACCGCTAGAGGCCACCGAATATTGTGGGCGACTTCTGATCAACTGGTTATGCCAGCATTGGCAGTTAATTCTCGCGGGCTGCGGCGTCGCCGTCTGCGTTAAGCTACTTGTTTTGTATGCTCCCAAGGGATTACTGCTGGCACTTTGGCAATGGATCACATTCTCGCATGGATTGTTTGTCCGAATTATTGGCTTTCTGAATGTATATGTGGTGAGTTCGCTTTCTCAACTGCAGGTAATTTGTCTCCTAATAGTTGTCTACGATTCGCTTTCAGCTCCTTGTACTAATCATTGTCTACCTCTCTTCCGTGCACTTTTTCTGGTCGCCAGAAAACCGTGCGCGTTTCGTCATCGCTGGGCAATCCATGTGGATAGCCATTGCAAGCTATTTGTGCAGCTTCCTGGGTGCATTTCAGTTGCCATTTTTGCTGCTAGTTATGGGCTACGTGGTCGTTTCCACGGCTTATCATCTGCAGGCCAATGATGATCATGATACAAGCTCTTATTTGGACCGACTGCACAAGCTGTTCGATAGAACTGATTTTGAGAAATCCTTGAATAATGTGAGGCTTAATAACAAAACAAATGGCGATGCTGCGCTGCAATCCGACGTAGAGGATATCTCATTGAGTGATACTCTTGATTCTGAGGATAGGTTTGATGCTAAGCATGCCGAGGAGGTTGAGGGACATCAGAGTGACACCTATTTCAAGCTTCTCTTTTACGCTTGCCTGGGCACATTTTTGTATCGCAATATTTGGATGTTTATATTGGCAGCGGTGCCGGTGTTTCTACACCTGCTCTATAAAGCCGGCAGCTATATGGGCATCACCCAGTTCGTTTTCAGGAAACTCGATGAAGGTTATCAAACGTTGAGGGTGAGTGAAAGTTTGAATTGTTTGCGTATTTAACTCACCGTATTACATTTTTTTAGTCGTGGGCCTTAGATCATCATTCAGCGGTGTTGCCTTTGTGCCTGCCGGGCGTTCTGGAGCTAAATTATAAGATCAACCGCATCGTTCGAGATTCACTGAAGTCGTCCGTAGAATCTGTCACTTCCATTTTGATGATCATACTCATGCTGCTCATAATGATATTTCTGAGTGTTTTCTTTTGTGTTAACATCTATTCGGAAACCATTGAAGTCGCATACCTGGGCAAAGATCTAATTAACAAGACAATCACAGATCGTCCAGAGCTAATTGATATTTTGCCCGCCAATATACAAGCGTCCATTGATGATGCGCTTGACAATGCGCACCATTATGGCCGCCGTAAAATTGAAACCTACATTGATGATTGGCTAGTGGATGCCGATAAAGTGCATGCCACCAAATTGAAAGAGCAAATTCTCGATGTCTGGGACAGGCTCATACAGTATTGGATCGATTTTAATAAGGAGGGGACTTCGTATGGCCCCCGCGTGCCCACGGATGCTCTGAAGAGTACCTTTGGCGAAATAGTAGACAATCCTGGTAAGTGCATGACGCAGTTTTTGTTCCCAATTTGCTTGACTTATCATTTGTCCAATGTTTATAATGTTTTGAGTTTTTGAATATAGCTTCTCGCTATGCGTTCTCTTATGGAACAGATCAGTTTTGGCCTTAACACCCATCCTGTATTACTTTTCGTATGCGTCAAAACCAATAACTCATTACATGTTGCCTTTGCTAACCCATGGTTTTATTTTAACCAAGGACATTTTAAAGAGCTAGTTTTAGTGGCTAAACAGGGCATCATTGGATGGGCACAGAGCAATACGCAGACCATACTAGAGGTGGCCGAGTCCTTATGGCATATCATTCGCACGAATCTTTCGGTAATAATGGGCGTAACGGGCGAGATCCTATCTCTGTTGCTCTCTGGAGGACAGGCGTGCATTGAATTCATATTGGATATGGTAAGAGGAGAGGCAAATTGAATATTCTCTCAATCTATTACGATCTATGTTTTACCTCTCAGATTGTCTTCTTCACTGCCCTGTTCTATCTGCTGTCCAGCAGCCAGGAGAAGTATGCTCCCATGCAAATAACCAAATATATGGGATACTCCACGTCGGGGATTAAAGTAGCCGATACCTTGGAGAACTCCATAACGGTGGTGCTAGTCTCCATGTTCAAGTGCTCCACGTTTACGGGTCTCTTCACTTGGCTCGTGCATACAGTGTTTGGCGCGCGGATTGTTTTTCTGCCATCCGCATTGGCGGCTTTGCTCGCAGCTGCTCCATTTTTGGGGAGCTATTGGTGCGCCGTACCAGCCTTCTTAGAGCTGTGGCTGGCACAAGGTCGATTCTATGCGGGCTTGACACTGTTCTTACTACAGTTCTTTGTCCCCTCATCCTTTGAGACGGCCATCTATGCGGATCTAAAAGGGTGAGTAAGGTGTCGACCAGTAAAGCAGATGGGCTGATGAAGTCCTTCATATTGTCAGCGGCGGTCATCCCTACCTCAATGGCCTGGCTATAGCGGGCGGCATGTATTGGATTGGTTGGCAAGGCGCCATATTTGGGCCGCTCATGCTCTGCTTCTTTATTGGACTCTTCGAGGTGGCCACCCTGGCCATGCGTACGAATCAGGAGCCCAGGTATGTTTGGACCGAGCTAAGTGAACTTTGTGTTCGTTTTGCATGCGAGTTATGTTTTATTTGTATCAATTTTGCGGCTGAAGATTTTGAGTAAGTTTCAATATTCGCAGCATTCATTCTTGCTTTACGTTTATATATAGCTATATACATATGTATATTTCAATAATGATAGTTAATAACATTAAACCGTTTGCTTTGCAGACGCAGCTCGGACGAAGAGACACGCACCACGTGAGTGCTGAGCATGGCTTGAAAGGATGTTTTTCTACAACTACGAATTTTTTAATACTCCTAATGCTAGCCTAACAATTTTGTTAGCCACGACTAACACCTTGGCAGAGCTGAGCTTACTATCTAGTTCTCAATCAGTTTTATTTTATTTACTTCCATCTAATTTCTTGACTTAGACTTTGTCTTTTGTACTAAATTTTTAGGTATGCAAATAATTGATTCCGTCTCGAAAAAGCTGTGTGTGAAAGTTAATGGATTCTACTAATGAGTTTTAGCTACAAGTTTATATACCCTTACTTCAACGTGTTTAACGACTTGGCGAATAAGAGAATAATGAATACTCTGTAAATCAATTTCCATAATCTCGCTCAATCCCTCGCCGATTCCAATATCCATATTAAGTGTTATATAGATTTTATATATTGAAGAATGTGAAAAGCTTTAGCAAGGGTATCTAGACTTCGTTGTCAGCTGTTTACTTTATATGATCAAACATTGTATTTGCATAGTACATAAAGAAAGATTTTTTCAAGGTTTAACTCGGTTCGGTCGACGAACCGGTTTCCTCTTGCACATTTGTACCTCATTTTGTGCTCGCTAAGAATGTGATTTGCTTAAGCTTATGTTGTTTCCATTATTTCAAATAAATATCAATACTAACTGCAGCAGAAGAGCACAGTAAACACTCGCAAACGTGAACTGATCTGCGTAAGCTTGATAGCTAAACAATTAATCAGTTAAGTCGCTTACAGGCGTGCTCTGAGATTTCAGCTAGCGAGGGTTTACTGCGCATACTCAATTGTTAGCTCTAATTTCAGCGAGAAACCTGATTCGACGAACGAACAATACGAGAATTTGAATGATGAAGTCGATGCCGAGAAAGAATGTCTTCTGAATGTTCCTGTTCCGTCGGCTGCCACAACCGGTCTCGGTGAAAAGCGAGTGGGAAAACCGGTTGTGATGAAAATCATAACGAAAATTCTGCAGCCATTGGATACATTGAAAGGCAGCTAGAATATTGAACTTTCTTAATTTGTTTATTGTATGAAAAATAACGGCACTTTACGTATGTAATATAAATGTTTGTTAACAATAAAGTTAATTGGTGTACTGATTCTTGAAAGTGAACTCGGGATGCTGCTCCACACTGTAAGAAATATAGAGGATTATATCTGATAGTTATGAATTATGAATTTCGAACTGATCTCACCCGTGGAAGAAAGAGAAGTCACAGATGCGTATATTCTTATCTAATGCACTCAACTTGGCCACCTCCTCAGCGCTCAGCTCAAAGTCGAAGACATTTATGTTTTCCTTGAGACGTGTCTCGTTCGTGCTCTTCGGTATGGCCACGACACCTGTATCAATGATCCAACGGATCAACACTTGGGCCGGAGTCTTATTGTGAGCTGCAGCGATCTCCTTCACCTCCGGTATGTCCATCAAATCGGGCAATTCACGAACTACGCCAGCGGCTGCGTTGAACTTGGCAATACCCTTTGAGCCCAATGGAGAATATGCTGTCACGGCCACATTCTCAGACTTGCAAAAGTCGACCAAATCGCGTTGCTGTAGATATACATGGTGTTCGATCTGGTTGTTCGCTGGACGTATTTTACAGTTTTTTAACAGGCGGGCCACCTGGTCCTTGCTAAAGTTGGAAACTCCAATTGACTTTGCTAGACCATTTTCCACAAGTTTTTCCATTTCCGCCCAAACGGCGATATGATTCGTGGATTTGTCCACTTTAACGCGACCCTCATCGTCGTACTGAAAGCTACCGTCGGGATTGATGAATAGGGTGAAAGGTGTATGCACCAGATACATGTCCACATAGTCTAATTGCAGATCGGCCAACGATTGCTTAATAGTTGGCTCCACTTCATGGGGTCGATTGGCTATAAATTCAAGAGTTTAGTTTTCAATTGCAATCCATTAGACGAAGCCATACCAATCGGTGGCAGCTTGGTCACAATGTAGAGATCCTCGCGTTTCACTTTGCCTGCATCCAGCCACCTTTTCAGCACTCGTCCAATTGCCTTCTCATTGCCATACACAGGCGCTGTGTCTATGTGTCTATAGCCCGCAGACAGGGCGACATCGATTGCGGTTTCGATTTCCTCATCAGATGCCTACGTTTATGTGAAATAAAGTGCGATCAGATTGCGGTTTATCTTATTGCTTAGTCTTTAAACATGTCGCGCGAAAAAGGTTGTAGAGCAAGGAACATAGATGGTGCACTGATTATTATAACAATGTATGCCTATTATATATAACAATCATAATGCTTTGAATAGATTCCAATCTTGAATAGTGTCCACTTTGTAGTTAACTGGAATAACATAGACTGTATCTACATAATTCTTTATTAAGTTGCTGTGCTTCGAAATTTATACATCTTTTCTAACTTTTAAATCGAAAAATGTGTCTTTGGAGAGGTATCGTATACCACTTCTAGGTTTTCAAGTGCACGAACCAGCTGTTATACGCCTGAAAAGTATCATACACGCAGCATTCCCTTCCCAAGCACAATAACCGTTTTCTATTTTATTGTTTACGCTTCAACAGTCTCTTTTCGTTTATGGCTGCATCTGAAGTGCAGATAATAAAGCATTTATGTATTTCACTCTTATATGTTAAGAGAAAGCTGACCTATTGTACTTGTCCCAGAAAGATTCCATTTGTTTACATAAGGCAAGGAACCGGTCACAGGGCAAACATGCCACGCCACCCTCTGCAACAGGCTAAATCAGTACTGTTGTACAAGTATATTAATGAATACATAAACTTATGAAGTATACATTTATGTGAATATGTATGTATTGTTAATTTATAGCATGCGCGAAGCATTTATTTATGCATTCAAGATTAATAAAATTGCAGAATAATCATTACCTGCCAGGTGCCAATGCCAATTACTGGCATTTTCTCTCCATTGTTAAGTGTTAAGAACTTTGTGCATGCCATTTTTTAATAAACAAAATTTTTGAAATACCACTTGTTGAACTTGTACTCCACCAAACGATGTCAACCGCTAAGCCAACCGTTCTAACTGAAAGTTCCGACTGGAATAACTGAGAGTGGAGCTTTACCGGCAAGTAAAACTGCGTTAAAAGCATTTCAGTTGTGTATAGTTGCTTTATTGAGTAAGCATATCCCATACATTGCTTATCGATATTATTACTTTTATGTCTCATGGAATAAAATAGATTACATATTACATCTTACATGTCCATTAAATTATTGTTCATATTTTTACGATTACTGGTTTAAAAATAAAATTTCAATCATAGATCAATCATAAATGGTTTCCAGTTTCGTATTCATGCACCACTATGCCTCAATACAGTGTTGGCATCGTCCCTGACGGCTATCGATTAACGCAGCCAATGAGTATCGATATACCCACGGTTAACTTACTGGCGGATTTGTTTTGTAAGTTCTTAAGCGCTTAAACGTATAAAATATGTAAGTTTAGGACTCAATATTAGAGACTTCTTTTCAATTATTATTTGTGTGGACTTATATACTTATATACAAAAACTCTCCGTATATAATTGAGCATAAACCGAATAAACAGGTAGCTTCCACTTCACGTGTTTGAAATGAGAGAACCATCACACTGTGCATCTCACTCTCTCTCGTACTGCAGCCAACTAAAAAACAATTGCCGCTTAAATTTAATAAAAATAAATTAACAGTGCAAAATGCTGCGCAGAGTGCCCCTTATAGTAATATTGGGCTCAACGGGAACGGGAAAGACGAAACTATCCCTAGAGCTAGCTGAACGCTTTGGAGGGGAAATCATCAGTGCGGATTCCATGCAAGTTTACACAAATTTGGACATTGCCACCGCAAAGGCCACCAAGGAGGAGCAAGCACGTGCGCGGCATCATTTGCTTGATATTGCAACTCCGGCAGAGCCATATACAGTCACGCATTTTCGAAATGCTGCGTTGCCTATCATTGAACAGTTGCTAGGCAAAGCGAAGCCTCCAATTGTAGTCGGCGGTACGAACTACTATATAGAATCTTTGCTATGGGACATATTGGTGGAGACCAAGGAGACGCCGACAATGAAGGGCAACAATCAGTTATCTGCCGATGATATGGACTCCATGTCAACTGCCGAGCTCCATAAGCATTTGGGTAAAATAGACGCCGGCAGTGCGAATCGCATTCACCCCAACAATCGCCGTAAGATTGTGCGCGCCATTGAGGTGTACCAAAGCACGGGGACAACTTTGACAGAAAAGCTTATGGAGCAGCGCAGTAGGCCCGGGGGAAACCGACTTGGTGGCCCACTGCGTTATCCTCACACCATACTGCTGTGGCTGCGCTGCCAACAGGATGTACTTAATGAGCGTCTTGATAAGCGCGTGGATAACATGCTGCAGCAGGGTCTACTTAAGGAGTTGCGTCAGTTCCACAGGACCTATGCGGATGTAACTATGCAGGCATATAACAAGGGCATACTGCAGACTATTGGCTACAAAGAGTTTGTGCCATATTTGATGAAGTACGATGCGGACCAGGATGCTAGGGTGGAGGCTTATTTGAGTTTGCATCAGTACCAGTTGCCCACACCTGAGCAACTGCTGGCGTTGGAAACGGAGCAGGAGCAGCTCTCTGACAGCCTCAGACTGCTGAGTAGCTGCTGTGATGAGTTAAAGTTAGTCACGCGTCGGTACTCTAAAAAGCAGCTGAAATGGATTAATAATCGATTTCTGGCCAGCAAAGATCGGCAAGTGCCGAACCTGTATGAACTAGATACTAGCGTAGTGAGCGCCTGGCACGAAGCCGTATTCAAGCGAGCGGAGTGCATCATCGAGAGCTATTGCCAGGATCAAGTCTGTGAGATTGCGCCCATGGCCAAACGTGTACATCCTGGAGCCGATCTGAACGAGGAGACAAGTAATTTTTGCGAGATTTGCGAACGCTACTTCATTGGCGATTATCAGTGGAGCCTGCATATCAAGTCCAGCAAACACAAACGTCGTGGCGATACGCTGCGACGCAAGCAGCGAGAGGCAGACGCAATAAGACTCCAATCGAAGACGGCTACAACCCAACCAACTGCAGCCAAGTTTCCAGATAAGCCGCTGTAAACGAGACACCCAGACGATGCAGTAATAAATGTGTTTACGTACATAACCTGAGTAGTAGCTTATTAATGAAGAGTATTTGAGCAGAGTACTTCAGTTGTTTCCTCGAATATGTGACTGACTAGCGTGAGCTGTGACAAATTGTATTGCAGCTCAGAATTATTGCTTAGTCGATATTCCATTCCATTCCGCCCGTTTAATGGAAGGCCTTATCCAAATCGTAGTGCATTAAAACTTCGGCTAGCTGCTGATAAATGATCTATATTTATATTGCACATTCGCTGATGCAAGCGAATCAGATGACCCTTCCCCTGGCTGCCAAAGGGGGGTCTTATTGGCTATCAGTACAACCGCAGCCCACAGAGGTTGTTGCCTAGGCGCGAGGCGAAAACATGTTTGTGCATTTGCAGCCCACCTCTGTCCACTGAAATCGTTTCATCTCACATTTGCCTTTCAGCTGTTGACTGGAGCGCACGCAGACCAAGGACTAGCAACGATGACAAACCAGAAAATAGGTGGGCAAGTGGAGCAAATGTCTATATATATATTTGTTACTAATCTCTGCATCTTGCTCTGTTTCAGCGCTCCTCAGTGTGTCGGACAAGACGGGTCTGCTGGAGCTTGGCCGAAAACTGGCGGCTCTGGATTTCCTGCTGGTTGCCAGCGGTGGCACGGCCACTGCTCTGCGAGGAGCTGGCCTCACCGTCAAGGATGTGTCCGATATAACGGGCGCGCCCGAAATGCTGGGCGGACGTGTCAAGACCTTGCACCCGGCTGTACATGCCGGCATATTGTCACGCATTTCCACCAGCGATCTGGATGATATGAAAAAGCAGAAATATGAGCTCATCCAGCTGGTCGTCTGTAATCTCTACCCGTTTGCCAGTACCGTTGCCAAGCCGGATGTCAGTCTGGCCGATGCCGTCGAGAACATTGACATTGGTGGGGTGACGCTGCTGCGTGCCGCTGCCAAGAATCATCAACGTGTCACCGTCGTTTGTGAGGCGATTGACTATGCCAAGGTGTTTGCCGAGATTGCTGCCAAAGGCGATACGACAC
Source organism: Drosophila nannoptera (assembly GCA_020883555.1). Lineage (NCBI taxonomy): Eukaryota > Metazoa > Arthropoda > Insecta > Diptera > Drosophilidae > Drosophila > Drosophila nannoptera. Next base: position 9,941,425 of record JABVZY010000267.1, read on the forward strand.
TGGAGACCCGACAAGCGCTGGCACTGAAGGCATTCACTCATACGGCCAGCTATGATGATGCCATCTCCGATTACTTCAGGAAGCAGTATGGTGCAGGCACTTCCCAGTTGACGCTGCGCTATGGCATGAATCCGCACCAGAAACCGGCGCAGCTCTACACACAGCTGGCACAACTGCCCCTGCGTGTGCTAAATGCCTCTCCCGGCTTTATCAATCTGTGTGATGCGCTCAACGGCTGGCAACTTGTCAAGGAACTGAAGCAGGCTCTAAAGCTCCCGGCTGCTACCAGTTTCAAGCACGTCTCGCCTGCAGGTGCTGCTGTGGGCGTGCCTCTCACGCCGGCTCAGGCCAAACTCTGCATGGTTGATGATCTGTACGAGCAGCTGACGCCTCTGGCCACAGCCTATGCCCGAGCCCGTGGAGCCGATCGCATGAGCTCGTTTGGCGACTTTGTGGCGCTGTCCGATATCTGTGATACGCTCACGGCTAAGATCATATCGCGCGAGGTGTCCGATGGCATAATTGCTCCAGGCTACGAGCCAGAGGCCTTGGAGATACTCAAGAAAAAGAAGAATGGCAGCTACTGCATTCTGCAGGTACAATCACTGGCGTGCAACTATTGTGATCCCACCTTCCAATAATACTTCACGACTTCCAGATGGATCCCAACTACGAGCCGAGCGCCGTGGAGCGTAAGACCATATTTGGTCTGACTCTGGAGCAGAAGCGCAACGATGCCGTCATCGATGCAAACCTCTTCTCCAATGTGGTCAGTAAACGCAAACCGTTGCCCGAGTCTGCCGTGCGAGATCTGATTGTGGCGACGATTGCGCTGAAATATACCCAGAGTAATTCTGTGTGCTATGCCCGTGATGGCCAGGTTATTGGAATCGGCGCTGGCCAACAGTCGCGCATCCATTGCACCCGCCTGGCCGGCGAGAAGGCAGACAACTGGTGGCTGCGCCAGCATCCCAATGTGGCTGCCATGAAGTTCAAGGCGGGCGTAAAGCGTGCCGAGATCTCGAATGCCATCGACAACTATGTGAATGGCACCGTTGGCAAGGACATGCCGTTGGCACAGTTTAAGGGCATGTAAGTTGGCTGGCATTCCCATGTCTCAGGCTTTCCTTGACGTGCTGTCTTTCAGGTTCGACCAGGCGCCAGAGCAGCTGACAACAGAACAGAAGTTGGACTGGCTAAAGCAGCTGAATGGCGTGGCTCTCGGCTCGGATGCGTTCTTCCCATTCCGTGACAACATTGATCGCGCCAAGCTGGTGCGTAGTCAGGTCTAAAGCTGGTCCAAATGTGATGCTAACCTTCTTATCTCTTCCTTCAGAGCGGCGTCTCGTACATTGCAAGTCCATCGGGCTCTACCAATGATGCTGGCGTCATTGCCGCCTGCGACGAGCATGGCATAATCATGGCGCACACCAATCTGCGCCTGTTCCATCATTAGTTCCTCCTGTATCATTCCAATTTTTTGTGCATTTTATATTCAACGGCTTCTTCGAGAATGCATTCCCCGAACCCCATCAATAAAAGACATTTGCATTAGTTAGTTAAACGATTGCCGCCTTGACTAAATGCTACATTTAAATTTTATTAAAGAAAATTAGTTGCTAACTAATGTACAGTTATGTTAGTTCGGCTCCAGAATGGCCGGTTAGTAGCGCCGACTGCGTCGCTTGCGACAGGCGCCGCGACAATTGCACACAAAGATGATGAAGGTCAGACAGAAGACCACAACGGAGGCGAGCACCAGAGCCACCGTGGTGGTCTCATCGTAGCCGGGCGAGGCGTCCAGCACATGCTGCTGCGGCAGCAGCTGGAAATCGTTGAGCACCTGGGTACCATTTGGCGGCGGGCAGGGCTGCTGCACAATGATCTCCTGATGCTGCACCTGCAATATGCCAACTCAACATGAAACCAAATCGAACAGCGGAGAACGGAGAACGAATTCACCTGTTTGTTGCGGCACAGCTGCAGGCCAGCCGAGTTGGCCAACGTCTCGGCGCTGTACTCGTCCTGCACCAGCACAGGCAGCAGCCAGCGCTGGGGAGCAGCGAGCTGCAGCCATGACCACAGCTTCGACAGATTACGAGGATGCACCAGATACCCGCCCACAGCGGCCAGCGTCAGACTGATGAGCCCGTTGACCAGGCTGGCGGACACCTTGCAGGGCAGCAGATGGGCGCAGAACACGGCCAGCGTTTGTATGAGCGTTAGGTAGAGCAGCATGTATCCTGTAGGAGACAGATTAAGCCTTCAGCGGGATCCTTACTAGGGATCATCTGGGACTTACCCATGTAAAGGTAGATGCCCGTGTCGCTGCTGTTCGAGTAGGTGTACAGTCCAGCCATGCTGTGCGCCGGCAGCAAGTAGGCCAGCCAAATGCACAGGCTGGGAAATAGGCCGAGCAGGCTCTATAAGGCGGGACAAGTACTTAGTAAGGTTCATGTCGAAGGAGCTGTGGGGTAGGGCGCGAAGCTTACCTGTACAATGATATAGAGGCTGCGGGAGTAGATACCCAGCCGGATGTCGCGTTCGGCATGGCGGCGATCCTCCTGCGTGTCGCGTATGGTGAGCATGACCAGAGGCCAGTAGGCCAGCACCATGACGCAGTGGTGATAGCCGAGGCGATCGTTGTACGACAGCTGTGGATCGGAGGCGGGCACGTCCCAGAAGATGCAGCCGATGCAGAGCGAGAGCACGGCAGCGGCGATTAGCTTGCTGATCCAGGTGAGCAGAGAGCCGGGCTGCTTGTAGGCGGCAAAGCGTTTGACCAGCGCCTTGGCTTGGCCGAAGAAGCCCGCCTTCAGCGTGAAGTTGGGCAGCGAGGCGGGCGGCGCGGCCAGCGGTGGCTCCGAGTTGATCTGATCCCAGGCATTGGCCAGCGATTCGATGCGCGCCGACGACTCCAGCATGGCAGCCGCCGACAGATCATCCAAGGTGACCAGATCCACTAAAGAGTCCACGAATTGAGTACATATTTGGCGAATGGGATTGCGAGTACTTACGATAATAGTCCGCTGGGTTCTTGAAGGGCGGACAGGGGTAGCCAAGTTCTCCCATGTGGCGCGGCAGATCAGCCCGGCTGCCGGAGAAGACAGTGCGTCCGCCGGACAGCAGCAGCACGCCGGAGCACATGGACAAGATTTCGAAGGTAGGCGGCTGAAGAGTCATAATGACAATGCGCCCACCACTGCACCACTGACGCAGATACTCGACCAGGAAGAAGGTGTCGAAGATGTCCATATTGCTGGTGACCTGGTCGAGAATCAGCAGCGATGACTGCGCCAGCAGCTGGCAGGCCACACTCAAGCGCTGCTTCTCCGAGTGCGTGAGCGTGGACACATTTGAGGCGCGCACCGTATTCAAGCCCAGATCCTCGATGAGCACATCCATGCGTTCCTTCAGATCGCTGCGATCCAGCGGGCCACGCAGCGCCGCATGGAAATTCAGCGTGCACTGAACGCTCATGCGCGGATCCAGCGAGGACACCTCCAGAGCGGGCACATAGCTGCACAGCTCGCGCAGGCCACGCCGATTCACCTGCTGGCCATTGATCAGGATCTCGCCGCCGAGACGCTCGCGCAGCCCGGCCAGGCACTCGGCCAAGGCGCTGCCCTCCCGCTGCGACGTGGCCATAATGGCAAACAGATCGCCCGCCTTGGCCTGCAGCGAGACGCCGTGCAGGCACGGGCTCACGTCCAGGCAGTGCACCTGTATGTTGGGATAGATCAGGCCCATGGTCGACTGCTTGCGTCCATAGGGCTGTGCGTGCCGCGAGCTGCCGTAGATGCGCGACTCGCCGTAGTCATACCCCAGGCCGCCGTCTCCACCCAGGCCGGCGCCCAGCAGATCCGCCTC
>JABVZY010000267.1:9973596-9990691 GCA_020883555.1 Drosophila nannoptera
AAAAATGTTTATGGCCAAGCGCATTTGGCAATGCGACCGGCTGCCATATAAGCCAAACTTATGGGCACACCTGGCTCCCTGTACTTTGTGCCATTTTCTTCTCTATTTCATTTCACGAATTCTTCAGTTCTCCCATTGATCGACCACTTCACGGCGCCATCAATTATTAATTATACGCCTTGTTGTTGCCTTTGTTGCGGCAATTGCATTTGAGTGTCCATCAGCCAGACAATAGTGCAACATCTTCATCGGACAGCACAAAAAGAAAAATTTCTATGCTGTGCCCGCCGCAAATGTGGCAATGCGGGGTATGATGCTTCATGGCAGGTGTGTGCAACGTCCCGCTCGAATAATCGAACAGGTATTGGTTAGGTATCTGTCGAAGGGAATCAGGTGTGCAATTTGTAGGAAAAACATTTTCTTTTCCATATGAAAAGTCATTCAATTTTTCACAATGCCTCCGATCACCTCCAGCCCAGCTCAGGCTCATTGGGAGAGCCATCCCTGCCCGCCCTGCCCCTGGCAGGGTATGTGCTATTCGATCTGTCGTTGCTCTTCAGTTGGCTCATTTTTCTGTCGAGATGTTTGGAAATATTTAACAACCGCATCAAAATTAGTTTCGTTATTGTGTTAGCCTTCGGTCTTGGCGGACTTCTCGAAAATCTCGGCGTCTCTTAAACTGAATTGATTTTTTACGTGCGTGCGGTTGGCTCTTTGGCTTTGGCTTTGCCTTTTGGCTTTTGGCTGCGTGTGGGAAATCGCAGCTTTGCGGCCAGCAGCAAGCGGATGGGCATGTAATTCGATTCAATCAGTCCCGGAAATGCAGACGCGTCGAGCCCTCGGAGCTATCAACTACCAGCTACGCTTGGGCCATATGCCAGCTGGTGGCCATGCCGGGTCTGGGCACAGGGACACAGCCGAAACTCTGTGTCTGCCACGGAGCCGTGACACAAAGCCACTTGGCAAACTGACGGCATTTGGCTGGCGTCTGGTTAAAAGTCACATTGTTGACCTTTTTGGCGAACGTAAATTGGAGAAAAGGTGTTTTTTTCTCTTCTTCTCTCGTTGTCCAACTGCTTCTTCTTCAAGTACTCGCTGACAGCAGCAGCAGCAGCAGCAGGGGCAGCCGCAGCAGCGACTGAGGCAAGCACGGCTCAGCTCATTAAAATAATATTTAACCTTTGAAATACACGAGACAAATGCTCGATCAACACTCACACACGCGCACACACACACTCACAGACATTCATTTGTTTGTTTGTTTGTTTTTTTTTTTTTTTTGGCCCAGAGCCAACGAGCCATGCGCAATTAAAAATTAACTATTTAGTTTTGAATGCGCATAGTCTTCCGTCTCCACCCTCGCCTAAAGAGCGATGTTTAACGAGTTTTGACAGCTTCGCAGATTTTTCGCATGCAATTCGAATGCCCTTGCGAAGGCGTAACTCATTGCAATTTCCAGCCAATTTGGGGGTTTGCGGGGCTGCGGAGAAGCAAGACTATAACCTAGCTCAACTAGTTGCAGTACCTACTGTAGCTCTTTTCTGTGCCGCTCTTTCTCCATTGCTTTATATGACCTCATTCTCCGTTTTCCCGTCTTCTGCGGGTTAGCGTATTCACCCGTCGGTTTGCCCGACACCTACTTGCACTTTTTTGTCCGATAAGTGCGAGAGCGTAAGCCACGTTTGCTGTGCCAAAACAAAAAAATTGGCTAGCTTTTGTTGCTTGTTTTGACACTCATCATGAGGCGGCATCCCGCCTCTGACCTATGCGCCATGTTCACACGCCGCGTCCGCGCAATGTGCCCGCAGGGGCTGTGGGCTCAGCCCTGACATCAAAAGTGCTATCGCACCCAATCGAGCAGCCCACAAGTGTTCGAAAAAATGACTGTTACGAAGTATAAATTTCTCGCTTTGCTTCACTAATCAAAAATTGTACACATGCAAAAATAGTTCTCCCAGAAGCACTTGGTGCGATATCCAACAATAATAACGGTACACCCAGAATGCTTTTGCGTGTACTAGTCGCATATGTTGTCTGTGTAGGCACTTACACTTTGTGCTCCAGCTATGGATACGATAATGACTACGACCAACGTTCGAGGAACGTAAATCGCAGGACATAATGGCATGCTGACGTGATTTTGGAAGAAAATAATGGACTTTAGATGAAATAAATACTAAATCGCAAATAATCTTAAGAATCTTGATAATTACTTTAATTTAATTGTATCATTTGGTTGCGGCTCGTTTACTGCTGATGCTCCTTCCGCTTGCGCTGCAGCAATTTGCGCAGCATGTTGAAAGAACTGAGCACCGGCACCATGACGGGCAGAAAGAGGGGTATATATATAGCGTATTTCTGCTCGTCGGGGAAATAAAGTTGCGCCAACAGGCTCGCATCAAAGAAGCCGCGCTCCGAGGCCACAAATGCCCGCTTTGCCAGCGCCGAGGCATCCAACAGTCGATGCTCCAATAGAGCAGCCTTGGCGGCCAAAATATCCATATAGGAATTGGTTATGGCTGCGCCCACCTTATCGTCAATCACAATGTAGCTGATTTGATCTGCAAAGCGAGTAGTGCATTAGACCATGACGCATAACGATTAACTACCTAATTAGACAAACCTAAGAGCTTAATCAAACTCTGCAGCGTGCTGCTGGCCGTCGCTATGTGGCGTATGGCACTGCGTCGTATATAGGATTCGTACTCCCAGCGTCTGGGCGCCAGCTGCTCAATGTCCACAGTCTTGACTCCTGCTACTTGCACTTCACTGCTGATATCCAAGAGCTTGTGCAGCTGATCCAGCATCACTTGCATGTTGTCATTGGTGTTCACGTAATAGGTTAGCGGCGGCTCCTGGTTGATATGAGCCAGACACACACTCTCGGGCGGATTGGCTATGATGAATCCGCCCCAGGGAGGCGAAATGAACGCATCGACGCCATCACGTGTTAGCATCTCGTTCTTGCTGTTGTAAATATGCAGCGGAGCAGTGCTGCAGGGCGGTATATACACAACCAAATTTATGACAGGATTGTCTGTAATGCTGGCGCTCAAGTTTTGTGCTATGGATGTCAGGAGGTGTGGCAACGACGACTCCTGCAGTGCGTAATGGCGACCCAGTTTGGTATTGTCGCGCACCTGCTTCAGCTCAGCCTCAATGGCCACGCGATATTTCCACTGAGTGCGGACAGTATAATTGGATATGTCCGAGATCTGGGCCAGAAATGGCTGAATATAAGCTAGAAAGGATTTGTTTAAGAACGGAGTTGGATTCACTTTCAAGCCACACTTACTCTGCGCAGCCAAAGCCACATTCCACTGAGCGCGAGTCAAACTAGGCTTCGGATTCAACACGGATATAACCACATCGTAAGCAGGCTGCGGTGCCTCTGATTTAACGCCGTTACGCTCATCTCTACTCAGAATTTGGTTGATACGATAGGTTTGCAGAATTTGTGAATGCAGCAGCTGGGCTAGCTTGTTAGAAGCTAAAAAAGGGGGTTAAGTAGGATATCATTTCGACCTCTGCAATCTGAATACGCTACTCACTGACATCGCCACGCATAAGCGCTGAACGATCGGATGTCAGAAGAATCTCATCGTCCAGCTTAAGCCATTCTATGAATAGAAAGTCTCCCTCGCTTTGCGGATGCTGCTGCAGCAGCAGTTTCTCCAAGGCTGCCGGTGTGTGAGCTTCGCTAGCCTTTGCAAATGGCAACAGTTGCTTGAAATCCAATATCCAAATATCTGCATAGACAGATAGTCATTAATGGTTCAATGGCTATGCTCAGGTTGGCTTGGCTTACCGCTATCGCTGAAAGCCTTCTGCAGCTCCTCTATGAGCAGCTGTCCGCGACTCGGCTCCTGCGTGTAGATAGACACCTGGACAAATGTTTTGATGGGCTGATCGCTGAGATGCTGAATGGAGGACGACGGCAAGCTTACTCTACGGAAGCAGAAACATTGTTAAGTATAATGTAGACTACTCTATGAGATGACTCACCTGTAGACTGTAGTTGTCTTCCACCACATGGGAACACCAATGCCCACGATGACCAGAATGAACGCGATCGTTGCGGCAACGCGATATTGGTCTGTAATTGAAAAGAACAAAAAGCAGAATAGTTTATTAGATACATAAAGTTCAGTTTAACTGATTGTTGATGAATTGATTTGAATATATGAAACGCTGACGCTCTTGTCTTTCTTTACACATCACTTTATTGGGCATTCTTGCGTTTTTTTTTAGTAGTTTTCTCGCCTTAATACAATCAACATTGACGCATTCCTTCAGTGAACTTAAGAAAACAATAATAAACATTTGTGCTTTGCCAGTCTAACAACAATTTGTGGCTTGTACATGCGGCTGCAATTAGGTTCGGAAATAGAATTCACTATTCCCGATAGCTGCAGGATATGACGAAGACAGGTCCTTTGTCCAGTGGCGTATTGCGCGAAACGTATTTGGTGAACTTGGTGGTGCCCTCGCAGCGATAGACTATATTCAAGGCATTGTCCACGGGCGTTATTGTCAGTAGCACGGAATCATCCTGGCAATCTTCGTCATCCTGATCTAAAGTATGCTCGTCGTTGCCTTGATAAAGCCCATGCTGTATGGCACGCTGCTCAACATCGGGCGAGAGGTATGTGATCACAGCTGCACCCTCTGCAGCATTCAGATAGTACACCAAATCTAGTGTGTTATCCTCGCTGACCAGTCCGTCACCCAGCACCGTGTAATTTCCATGCGACCAACGTTGCAGCTCCACGCTGCATGTGGGCGTAATGGCATCCACTCCATAGAAATCCAAGTCGGTAAAGTCGCGCAACAGCTGAAACATAGCATTGCTGCGGAACAGCTGAAGTAACTCGTGCACGGTCCCATGAGCACTATCGAGATCCATCACCTCGTAGTTGTGCGCATTGGCAGGTCCTTGTCGTCGCCAACTCAACGATTCGTCGTTCAGGAGTTGCATACGCGCCGCTTCAAATTTTTCGCGCTTAAAGAATTCATACAGGCAGATCTCAGAGTTCTCCTCGATGCGTTTCTGTATGCTGCGGCGAGTAGCGGCCTTTAAGTAGACTTCGTTAAGCAGCATCCCTAGTATCGGTCTATTGGTCATATCTGGCTGCTGGTAACTGAGGCGTGGGAAGGCACGCGAAGAATCCGCGACGAAGGCTTCGTTAGTGGCACCGTGGAACCAACCGTTTATGGTCAGGCGTGGATAATCAAAGGTGGTCACTTCGCCCACCTGGTGGAAGGAGCGTGAGCCGACCTTAAAGAAAGCAAATTGATTGTTTTTAGGCGCAATTTTACGGTGAACGGGAAACTGTGGATAGCACTGATCATCGCTTGAGAAAATTTCCAAACAACCACCTTGATCCTCATTCCACTCCTCAACACCCTGCCAAGGCGACAAATAATAGATAAAAGCAATTTGTCTGTCCTTCAGCAGATCATCGTGCACCAGCAAGTAGTCACCACAGCTGTACATACTGCACGATGCAGATACGTAGTCCAATTTTAAATTTGTAATCTCCTCCAGCCAAGGTCGCACTTGTTTTCTAAGCATCTGTAGAAAATTCGTGAGTAGGCGACACTCCAGCATGTTGGATAGGTCGGTGCTCTGATAGAACTCATATAAATCCATTTGCTTACGCGACCAATGCACTTTGTTGATCATTTCATGTACCAAGGCACGGGTATTGTCTTTCTCTAGAAGGTCGGGCAACAGGCATATTTGGAATGGTTCACCATAGATCTGTGCACCTGTTGTGTCTTCTTTCGTGCTTTGTACTTGCTTTTCCCACGCAGACTGCAGCCATTGCGTCACGTCCTTTTCTAGATAAGATTTATTCAGTATCAAATTTACGTCAGCGTCGCCCCCTTCGTCATTAGCTTCCTTCGCATCTCCAAGCCGCGCCAATTTCTTTTGAGGACCATTGCTGCTTGGCACTTCTGCCTCCTCGAGCTTATCTGCAAGGGCAACACAATGAATGACATTGCATTAAGCGTTTAAACAGGGAGGGCATACCTTAAATTTTAATTTATGGCCACCGCACACCTAAGCACACGCACACACACGGACGAGCGGTCTCTGTGCACTCATGGTGCCGGCTCATTCAACACTAATACGCTGTTTTTGGCTACTTAAATGCACTTTCGAATGCTTCCACTCACCTTCAGTTTTATCTTTCCGCTTTAATTTCATGGGACTTGTTTCATCCATATTGCGTTTATTATTTTAGAATTAAATTGTGAATTGGTTATCCGAATGAAACATGTACATTGAGCGTCTGAAGCACAAGCATCGAAGTCTGTGACTGTTAAGAAAATATCGATGAGAATCGATAACACATTCTCGACGCACAACTGAGGCAACAGAACGCAAAAGTCAGTCAATTTAACAGCGCTACCACAGCGATCGTTCTACTACCAGTCTGTTTCAATTTGTTGATTGTGTAGACTGTTATGTGCAGTGGTTCTAATTTCCACGTCCAAATTTCATAATAAATTAATCATTCAACAATCAGCAGCGAACACAATAATGTTCCATCGAAATTGTGTCAATCTGTTAGCATTAATAGCTTGTTAACTGAGCAACTTTAAAAAGTAGTTTACTAAATGTTCTTGTGTAGTAATAAGGTAAGTGCATATGAATAAGAAAAAGAACTATTTTTGTTCCAAATTGGGTGGCAATGCCGTTCGATGACCTTGGAAGAGAAGGCCCTAAATCCAGCACGTTTATAAAAACAAACATGTTGAGATGTGCATGTGTGTATCCATCGGAATGTTTGACTATGTATACGCGATCTGGAACGTGTTACGTTGACAGTGGGCCGAAACAGCTGACTGCCACCTGATGAGGCGACGACGGGCTGAGACCTGTTTATACAGAAAGGGTGTTGGCAGGGTGGAGTATATGTATGATCTCATTTTTCTTATTTTAGTCACGCACTCTCTTCTCCTGTTTGAAATAGCACCAAAATAACTTCGATGGGCAAGGACCAGCATTTACTCGAAGCAGCGCGCAATGGGGATATAGAAACCGTTGGCAAATTGTTACTGCTCACAACCAAACGATATGGCCCACTGTCCAGGTGAGTACATTGACTGTTAAATTGATTTCAATTATAACTTAATTGGATTCTCTACTTAGTTTCCGTCGCAGCCCCAATATAAACTGCCAAGATGTTAATGGATACACATCTTTACATCATGCCTGCCTCAATGGACATGCTGCTATCGTACGCCTGCTGTTGGCCCACAATGCGTTGGTGGAAGTGCCCGATATACGTGGCTCGACACCTCTCTTTCTGGCTGCCTGGGCAGGTCACCAGGATATTGTGAAAATGTTACTCTTCCATAATAACATGCCTGCAAATCCTAATGCTCAGACGATCGAGAACGAGACCCCATTGCACTCGAGCGCTCAGCACGGACACACTATTGTAGTGGCCATACTCCTATCCTATGGTGCCGATCCTACTATACGCAATAATAGCTTTCAGACCGCGCTGGATTTGGCCGCACAGTTTGGCAGGCTGCAAGTGGTGCAAACGCTGCTACGCGTAGCTCCCGAACTAATTGCGCCATATCGACGCTACGCTGATGATGACGTGTCCGAGATGCTAGGCTATACTCATCAATACGCTGCCACGCCCACCAAGCATATCTTCACCCACACTTGCCTGCATTTGGCCAGCCGCAACGGACACACAAAGGTGGTCGAAACGCTACTTGCGGCTGGCGTTGACGTCAATATACTCACCCACGCGGGCAGCGCATTGCATGAAGCAGCGCTGTGCGGTAAGAAGTCTGTGGTGGAAGCTCTGCTGAAAGCCGGGATCGACGTGCATGCCACCGATGGCAATGGACGCACTGCACTCGAAGTACTCGCCGACTATCCGCCGCACGTTACTTACGAGATTGCGGCAGTAATAAATGGTTTGTAATGTATTATGAGCTAATACTAGTTAAGCCATTAATTTAAGTCATCGCATGATGTAATTATCCGTATATATAAACACCATCTGCAGTTCTATCGAACAGCTCCACGTTCAGAAACTTTTGTCGATGGTGCTATGAATGTACCTCGATCCCTATTGTTCGAAAGAATGTGATTGTGTAAGGGTATTCAAACTTCGTGAGTCGATAGTTATTTGTGTTGATTGAAATTCTAACGAAATGTCTACGCCCACGCACATCTTACTTTCAGAATTTAAAACTTTGGCCGAGTCACAACTGTTGCGGAGAAACCAGTCGCATGTGGCCAACCATCTGGTTATGGAGCATAGCATGGAGAATACACTGCCTAAGCGTCTCTATGAGAAGAATGCGCAGCGGCCAAAGCAGGCCAAGCTAATCGATCTAAGCAGGCAGAGGAAGTAAGCCAACGCACTAACAGAACATGTGACACGCCTACACGCCCATCTGTGCCCCCATATTCATGTTTATAATTGTGAAATCAATTAAACCAGCAAACGAATGCAGCACTAATTTGTATGTCGGCTCGGCGCCAGAACAGAATTCATCAGTTCATCAGCCCGGAATACCAGCATTCATCCCTTCCGCACTCACACTCTCGCTCTCACACACTCACTCACGCACACACACTTACAAAGCACTCGCACACTTCACGCATTGGTTGGTAGTTCTCTTTTTTTATCAAAGCGCCTTCATATAACGGGTCTGGTGTTATTCTTGTCTCTCTCTCTCTTCCACATAACCCAACTACTGTCAACTACTACCCCCATAAAAAACAACCTAACTGCTTCACTGTAGCACACAAGCTCCACCAAATGGACTTTCGCACTCTTTAAGCTCTTTGGATAATTTTACGAAGCGGCCCGCCAATTATATTGATATGAAGCCCATACGGCCGCAAAAGTCGTTTAACGATGTGCACGATCTGGCTCCACGACAGGATCAGTGGAACAGCTATAAGCCCGTTTACAAGCAGCCATACCAAGGCGCTCTACTACAGTCGAATAAAAATTTCTCAAATGGTTCGATACCCTCACTTTCCTATGAGTTCATCAATCTACTCAAGTCCGGCAGCGAGGAGCATAGCCAAAGCAATAGTTGTAAGTAGCTCTCAGCTTCATAGTCTACGCTCAGTTAAATGAATTCTATGTCATTATGTCAGCGGGAACAGCTCCACGTGTAAACTGTGATTATGTGGAAATGAAGTTTACTCCGGTACCCATGCCGCGCAGTCACAGGAGTAATGACTATGAAAACCTAAAGCCTCTTGAGGACGAATCGATGGCTGTAGACAACAACAACAATAATCACAGCGAGAACGATTGTAGCAGAAAAATTGTCTGTCACTCACCAACGCCCGACTGTCCACCACCCACAGTAGTGGAGGCCGAAACTACGATCTTAAATTTCATGCAGGCACCAAGATTGGATGATTCTACGGCATCTACAACGAATTCATATAGCTCGGATCACGTGGAAGAATTTGTGGGTGATGAGCCATTTGCGGGCTTGTTTAAGGGCTCAACTTTGAACTTGGCTCAGGATGTGCTGGATGGACGTGGTTTGCGTTCGCCCAGCATGGTCAGGTCAGTGAATGCGCTGAATCCACGACGAAGCCTGTCGAAACAACGTTTTTCGGCAACGGGCGAGGACTTTAGCACTTCGCGAGTGTGGGCTGAGATTGATACCATATTCGAGAACATAGGGAACGAAGTGTCCAGAGCGGAGCAGCAGCAGGAGGAGGAGCAAGGTCAGCCTGAGGAACAACATGATGAAGAGTTGGAAATGGAGCAGTCAGTGGTGTTAGACCCCACCTTGGATAAAGATCCCAGACAGTCGCTACATATACGGAATCCGGCGGATCTGCTACTGGGGAAGACTCCGAGCCCGGCTTCACATTGGTGCCATTCCCCGTATACGCTGGTATATGGAGAAATACGCTACTCTGTTTACGTAAGGTTCATTTATCCTGTTAATACCATCAGCTATTTATTCTGATATTATTACAGTATCTGGGCTCGACTGTCATAAGGCAGCTGCAGGGCACTATCTCGACAAGGAAGTCCATACAGAAGCTTAAGATCGATGAGCGCCTGAATATAGCCTCAAGTGTGACGGACTTGAGTCTACTTGAAAAGTGCACAACTTCCACGAAGTATCTCAAGGCTGCCAATCTGCAATCGCGTCTCCAAGTGGACATCGCAGTCTCCTGCTTGGGAGTAAAGTTTATAGATCATGATTCAAAGGTGAGCCGATGCAATTCCACACATATACATTTCTCTATTTATCAAGTTCGAATTCGTTTGTTAGAGTGCTATTTGCTCGCATGAAATAGAAAACATCAATTGCGTTTGCCAAGATGCGGAGGATATGCGGTACTTTGCCTACATTACCAAAGAACAGGATCTACATTATTGTCACATTTTTATGGTTGATAACTTGGTTAGTAGTATTAATATTATAGAAGCTTGATCGATTAGATAATATTATATCCCATTTCAGGAGCTGGCCAACGAAATAATTCTGACTCTTGGCCAGGCTTTTGAGGTGGCCTATCAGTTGGCACTCAGCAGGCAGAGTACACCTAATACAGAGCGATGAGTTCTAAAAGCATTATGAGATCACCCATTATATTCACGCCATTGCTTTTCATTGCAATATGACTTACTAGTCGTTGATGCCATCATAGAACTGTTATTATTTTAAATGTCAATGCAGTCTAATAGTATTTTTTCAGTTTTTCAATAAATAAGATTTTTGAATGCCAACTGTCATTTCAGAATTTTAAGTTTTAATTTATATATTAATAATCGATATTTATTTGCGTAAATGCCAGCGTTGCTCTCAAGAGGTATCGATATTTTCTGCTAGTTACCGCGCGTATAACGCATGTTAGTTAACATTGGTTTTGCCCTGAACGGTTTTGAAACCAACGAAAAAAAGAGACGCTTGAATTGAGTGCTAGCATTTGTGAGAAAAAAACATGGAAATAAATCCAGGTAAATAGTTCTTATCTGCGTTAGTATTTTTGACTTGAAATTAATAATCGAACTTCTACAAAGCAACAAATGATGAGGGCGTCTCGCAGCATCGACATTCGCCAGCAACTGAAGCTGCATGTACGCCCGTGGCGAAAAAGACGCGACGCGCCAAGAGACAGAAACAGATTGAACAGAGTGAGGACAAAGATAGTGTGCTCGAAGATGATGTAGTTAGGGATGCCGCAAAAACACCAAAAACATCCACTATTAAAGGCAGTGAGACACCTCGTCGAAGCGCTCGCAAAAGCGTTCGTCCGCCATTAGATTATGTGGATATTATTGGAAAAAATTTGGTAGCCTCAACTAGTAAGAAACAGAAGGAGTCGGCCACTTCTGATAACGAGGAAGAAGTCGATCCTAAGACGAATAAATGGAATGTTGCACAAGTGGGTCGGCATTCAAGCAAAGGCAAGCGAATTCGGAAATCCAAGCGTGGAACACGCAAAAAGAACGTTGAAGAACTGGAGCACATCACAGCCGATGAATCGGAAGAGATTGAGTTGGAGCAGAACCTAACTGAGCAGCTTGAAATAACCAAACCAGATCCAATTGAGCAACCGCAAGCCGACGGCAATGAGGTGAAAGAAAAAGGAAACCTTTCAAAAGCGATAGAAGAATTGTCTGAGACACCTTCAACAGACATTGACGTGGCTATGGGGCCGGAGACCAAGCAGGCTTCGACCATTAAACACGTAGATATGGAAGAATTGGGCTTGTGCCCACTCTCTGGTGACGAACAGGTAATTGAGAACGATGAAATGCCCTCGCTTATTCTGGTCGACGATGGCGAGCCAGAATATACATTAAATTTAACATTTGATGCTGATGATAAATCCGATGAGGATGAGCCGATGCCAGCATTACGTATTACTGAAGAACGGATGATTCTAGAGGTTCCAAACCTGTTAGATACAGACACGGAAAAGGAATGTTCCTCCAGCAAGAAATGGCCTGTCTACCACTTTCCAACACCCTACAAATGCAAATCTAAAGAGAATTTCCAATTCACTGGGAATGCCAGTCCAACTGCATTCCAATTGGTTCCTAGCAGTAATCATTTGGAAGTGCCCAAGGACAGGCAACGTAAACGTTCGAAATCCATATCTGAATTAAGTGAATCCAGGGTGAAGACAGTATCTTTTCTTAGTCCCATTGAAACAGCGAATGTGCAAGATATTGATAAGCGGTGGGAAAATCTGAACAATAGCAGTAAGTACTCTGAGAGGTATTCATAGAGCCCAATAATCGACACATCTTTATCCTTGCAGATATCACACAGCGTCGTAGGCGCTCCAAATCCGTGGATGAAGTTCGACGGCAGATAAGTCGTATTCCCAAACCGAGTATGTACTTCATGGCTTTCGTCTTATAACTTTGCGTTTAATCTCAACATTCTACTTTTGCTTCCTGCCAGAGCCATATCCACAGATCAAGCCAGCAATCACTCCCAGTAAAACAAAGACTCGCACTAAGCTGCCAAATTTTGCTGCTATTCATCAAAAACAATTCGAAAAGATGGAAAACCTTGTAGAGCATATAGAAAGGAAGGCAGTGCGAGCTAAGGTTCTGTCCAACTCGGCTGTTAAACTAGACAAATCACAGCAACCACCGATTGTATTGTCTGGCAAGAAGCTGCGCTCAGCTGCTGGGGAGTATGGACCATCGCGTGCAGTCAAGAAAATCGAAATGGTCAACACCGTGTCAACTCCACACAAAGCAGAAGAGTTGGAGCGGAAACGACGATTGCCGACACCACGTAAAATTGTTAGCGTGGTTAAGCCAAAAGTTGTACCTCCGGCATCTGTGACACCTCTGACAACTAACATTCTGCAGAAGCCAGCATTTAATTTGTCCACAAAGCTATTTATTCCAGCTCCAAGCACAGCGCCCAGCACTAGAATGAACGAAAAGACCAAATTGGAGGAGCGTCGGAAACGCCACATGGAAATGTATAAAGGCAGGAGAGAGTTGGAGAAGAAGGGCGAATATGTGCGTGGCGTACGCTCTAATCGCCGCTTCGAATTGCAAATGCAACATCGTCGACAACTTGATGAGAACATTGGTTGATCATATTTGACAGTTTCTAATTACTACCGTTTTATTCATGGGATAATCATTTTTATTTTATTATCGTTCTACGTTCTTTAATATATGTTTTGTATTGCAATGTGAAATTGACTTAATTTGAAATTTAACGACTATAAATTCACCTTAGCTGTGTACAGCAGACAAAAATCCACCACGACTATCGATTTATTCATGAGCATCTCAGCATTTTAATCGATGGATACATCGAGGATACATGTTGCCAAGACGCACGCTGTTCGCGCGGGTCAGTTTGTTGTGCAACATTTGGTTTGTTATTGTAAAGATCGGTGTCGTAGCGTGCGGTCGGTCAAGCAAGTTTGTGCGTCGGTTCGATTTCGATTTACCGTTACCGTTCATTTACGAAAATCTTCCGAGAATTAGCAAAATACTCTCCGCGTGTTATTTGTAGATGTTTATTGTGCTGTTCTAATCTGAAGAAGATAAAAATGACGAATTGATCAACAAGAGTAATTGTATAAAAGGTACGCAGTGCAAATAAGCAGACGGTTATTGTTGTTCTTGCCGCCGGATATTGAAAACGGTGCTTAGCTGCGGGTGCGTGTGTGTATGTTTTTGCATTGTTGATGGATTATTGTTGAAAAGTTATTTGGAAAGAACTCGTTTAATGATTAAATTCAACACACACATGGAATATAAAAATCGGTTTTATTTTGTACGTTTGAAATTCGCTTGCAGTCGCATATTACACATAAAAATGTTTAATGCTTCATAGAGAAAGGGCGCGAGGGAGATAGAACGATGACACCATATGTGCCGGAGCAGCAAAATTTTGCATTGACATTTATGAGCGGCGCTAACGGCGCTTTACACATGCTTGCATACATATGCATATGAGTGCACGCATCATTCACAGATTGTGAGAGACTGTTCATTTCGTTCGTGAGAGAGACGCGTGCGTACGTGTGTGTGTGTTTTCGTCGCCCCTTAAAACCGTTTATGTGGGCTCTTTTGCAGGTAGCGACAATTTGTTTACCGTTTATGCGTTTATTACTTATTGTGGGCTCTGCATTTACGCGCCTTTCATTGTGGAAATTCGTGGGCATATTTCCGCGCATGCTCAACATCCTATGGGAAATTGTAGTGGAATTTAACGCGCAGCGCGCACATGGAAGCCCACACACACTCACACCACACATGAAAGCCTATGTGTTGCATTTTAATTGATTTGTTGATGCGCCAACGCATAAACCAACGAAGTAACAGCTGTTGAAAATGTGTGATAGAATTTCCGTTAACCCATTTACATAGAGTACTCAATTTGTAGGCCGAATTTGAATAATCCTTTAATACAAGTATACATATAAGTACATACATGTGTGCCCCATGCGCACATATGTATATGAAATCCCTTTCCAATAATTTATGTAGCTATATCTGATCTAAACTACCGAAGCTCATGTAAGTGGGTCACAAATAAATCTTTTCGGATTCTTAGCTCTCCAACTGAAAGTTTTTGTGGGATAGATCTATTCTTGACATTTTATCTAAGCCGACGCTTTCCCTTTTTTTCTTTCCTTCCAGTGTCAAAAAGCAAAACCGAAGCCACGTAAAAACAACAACTACAACAACCGCAACTCGAGTCTCTCGCTAATTGGTGACATAATTTTTTATAACTGGCCAAAGAAAAGCAACAAAAAGTAAAAAAAAGCCGACACATAATTGAATTTTAGCTGCGGTCAAGTCCCGTGCGCGGCCCGAACTAATTTGATGTGAAAAGGTTTAAGAGTGTGTTTTATGTGTGTGTTTCTGTGTGTGTTTTTTGCGTGCTTTGTTCCGTTAATTGAGGCCACTAGCTAAATCATTCAAATTGCAATTTATGTCTAGTCGAGCGCTTACTGTTGTTGTCTCTCCCAATGTGGGCCAGAAGAGCCGCCGAATGTGAAATGTGCCAATTTTATGTCCTCATCCTGTTGCTGGGTTCGGCATTGGCAGCCACGCCTTTTGCCAAGGAGTACCGCAGCACTGGCCTGTTCAAGGGCAATACGCTCGTCGACATGGAACTGGATGGGGCCGCCACACTGGACATTGGCGTAGACAAGCTAGCGACCCTTGGAGGAGGAGCCAATGAGGATGCATCTATGGCAGATGCGGATAACATGATTGGCTTCAAGGCAGAATCTTCTGTTGTGCTGCCAGGCGTGCAGCTAAATCCAGGTGAGTTGCTAACAGCAAATTAACAGACTGCCGATCTGCATTCTGTTAATATAATGTTAACAGAGATGTTACTGCCAAGCATGCTGCTTCGCCATTCCCAATGTAATGCCATTCCCTATTGCCCAAGCTACAAAGGACTGCATTCACTAAATTCGATATGTTAATGATGCTGTATTTCTCTATATTTGTGTGCATATATATGTCATATCATCCTTGAATGTCGCTTACTCACCCAGCTGCCAGGGTGAAATAAAAAAAAAGAGTTAACATTTAATTGTGGCATACTTCCGAAAGCCCAAAATTTACGTTCGCCAGGCGTCAAAGAGCTGCACAGTCATAATTATTTATAAAATCAGAGAGTCAGGGAGATAGGGTAGAAGAGAGGGGCTGAATGCAGCAGGGGGAAGTTAATGAGTGAGCGAATCAGCGAGATGAGGAAAGTACTTTCATTTTCATGCTCATAAACGCCGGCCTGGCGCAAAAAGCTCGAAAATGTTGTCATAAAAAGAGACGCAAGTTAAGCCGCTTAAATGACATTTACATAAAAAATAAAAAGCCAAAGAATAGGCCAAAGACAAATGAGAAAAACAGCATCGGCAGCAACAACACAGCGTCCCTTTCACTGAACAGGAGCGCTGAAGCGTTTTGGTCTGTCTGCGGACACAGGAAGAAAACACTTTGGTTCCGCGTACCCAAAACCGAACAACAGCATTCAAAGCGGCCCGACTAGCAGTTACCCTAAATACGAAACATATATTACGCTTCCAATGTACACGAAAAAGTATAAAGAGCAAACAGAAGGAGGGAAGGTAACCTCCCGAGTAAGAGAGGGAAAGAGAGAGAGAATGCAAGTGAGAGAATGATTGGGCCCAGCACACGTCTCCGGCTGTGATTACAGTTTAATCTCGTTATAATGAGCCAACAGAGTTTGAAGCAGCGGATGTGCCGAGCGTGCCGCAGACTCGAAAGCGTTAAGCTGCGGTTGACATCCTGGATGGCCCAGCTGGGCCGCCGTCTCTGAAGTGGAGGCGCAGCTATTGAATTACCAGAGCCGCATTAAGGGAGTATGAAAACACAAAAGACACACTCAAAAAGAGTGCGTAAAAGAGAGAGAGAGAGAGCGCGCGAGCGAGCGAGAGGGAGAGCTAGAGAGTAGCAGCTGAAAAAGAGCAGACAAGCAATGCACTTGTTGAGAGTAATTTTTGAAATATGATCTCAGGCCAAGGCGCAGGTCATAAACAACCGAACCGACAGCCGAACAACCCAGCGAGACGGCAAAGTGTTGTGAGATAAGGTTAGATAAGCGCCGTCCCGTATACCTGAGAGACGCACTAAATTCTGAATGAAGATCGAGTTGGAGTCGAATTTGGAAACGAAGTTGGGGGGTTGGAAGTGTAGCCCCTCCTGCTTTGTACCGAGAGTCACTTTAGAGAAGCGGCACAGCTCAAAGCTGAACCTGATAAGAAGGCCATGAATGGAAGTTGGGAAGTGTGGAGAATTTGTAGAAGTGTAACGGATACATTAAAAAGGGAACTCAGCCGAATGGAAAAGCAATTTGTGTTTGCCTGGAACGAATGTCAAAGAGAACCCAGAATCACCACACAGAGTGGCACTGTGATTAAGTATTGCCCATAACCAGCACTCCTGGTATTGCTGAGGACTCTGCGCATCGGCAATAAATGTTATACCCTATAAAATGCAATCTTTGAAATAGTTTGCAGAATATTTAAAGCACTTAAGGCGAGCATTGGCCAAATTCGATTCTCTCTACCTGAGCGCCCATAAATGCTCTCCTTGGTCAT
>JABVZY010000267.1:10057842-10071763 GCA_020883555.1 Drosophila nannoptera
TGCAAGATTTAAGATTCATTAGGGGTGGCAACGCTATAGCCAGCTGTTAGTGTGTTGATCACGATACGAAAATATTGCACTGCCTTGCACAGCATGCGTTTTCTGACGTCACAAGCTGCAATTTACTGTAACAACACTCTGAATGAGTGTGTGACGTGCCAACTGCATAATGCAACGCTGTAGATGAACCTTCTTGATTTTTAAGGCATTGTTTTGAATTTAACATTTCTCTTCGTAATTCGTCTATGAACAATAAAAAAGTAATCATTACAAATCCTTAAAAGTATGTATTTGCTGGTATAAATGAATGCATCTTTTTAATATTCACTATTTGTAGTGAGTGGCAAGCGGAGGTGCTGGACGCCCTCGGAGGAGGAAAGATTTCTGCATGTATGGCAAAGTAACTTATCAGCATTGTACAATGGAAAGAAACGAGCAGTATATAAAGAGCTGCAAGCAGAGTTCATCCATCAAGGAATTGATGCCTCAGCGGCGCATATAAAAGCCAAAATGGAGTCATTCAAAAGGAAATATTATCAGTATGTTTTGGAAGAGCTAATACAATGATGGTCAATAATGGCGATTATTTCAGCATGATAAAGGAAGACAGGCCAACAAAACTGTGGAAACATTTTGATAAAATGGTTGCAATAATGAAATATCAAGAGGAATTGAAAGAAACAGAACGGCCAGAAGAGAGCTCAGGTCAGATTTTATAGTAATTTAATGACGCTTCTTAACATATATCATATGCAGATGGAACCTTCAGTTCGGTATACGTTGATGAGGTAACTCCATTACTATTCAATGATGAAGAATCCTCGCAAAATGAAGATGACGATGTGAAGACTATCTCATCATCGACCATGTCCGTCGAAACAACGCTCCCAAAGAAAGCCAAACGGAGATGTAGGACAGCTGACAATGCGAATGTTTCTGATTCGTCTATATCGAACGTGAATCTAGAAAAACCTAAGCAAAGGCGTCGATTTTGGATACTACAAGAAGAGCAAATATTCCTGGATGTGTGGGAGAAATACGTGCGAGATCTACGAGGAGACAGAAAAAAGACGCTTGTATATAGAGACATGGAATTGGAATTTCAAAACCAGGGAATCAATATCAAATACTCAGATGTCAAGGCGAAAATTGAATCTCTAACTCGTAAATTCCGGTAAGGCGATTGCATTCTAGTATGCCTCATAAGCTTTCAAATTGTATACAATATTAACAGCAAAGAGCGGGATAGCGTCGGCACCGATTCAGAGTGGGTTCACTATGCAAAAGTGGCTGAACTCTTGGGGGCTTTAGAAGCTACAAAGCTTAACCAGTATTCCGACACCAGTGCCAGCTCCTACTGTGCTGATGACTCCTGCCTTTGGTTCAACGACGACCTCCCTCTCTATCCCCAAACGTGTTTAAAATATGATAGCACTTCTGCCGAGTCTGTTGACAGCGAGCAGCCTTGTAAAAGAACAAAAATCAATCCATCGGAATCCAACGCAGACAATGCTCAAGATGGTTGTAACCAAATTGAGCAAAGCGCTTTCCAGTTGGAGGTACTTAACGATGAGGACCAGGAGAACAATTCCTACGAGAAAACCTGCAGACCACAATTAACCGAACAATTTGGTAAATTTGTAACCAAAGAGTTGAATATGCTGAGTGACGAACTGCTGAACGAGGCTAAAACAAAGATCTACAATATTCTTTGCCTGATGCAAATGAAACAGATCCAACTGAATAACACATCAAACTGAAAGCCGAGTTAGGCCAGTTTGGAATTAGAAGAAAACCCGCTATTATGTAGATTTATTTATTTGAGTTTACGTAAATTACATGTCGATAGTGATAATAAAAACATAATACGTCATAATCATGATAATCGTCTCCATAAGTGTTCGCTTAAGTATTAAATAATTGTTTGAGAGATTTTCTCACATTTCTCTTGTATTTAATTCTTGTCGTATAAATTTTTTGTGAAAATAGTTTCAATGCATTTAATTTATGTATTTAGTTAAATCATCCAAACAAAAACACGTCAATTGATATGTAAAAATGGCGCGCAAGATTTTGTTCAAGTCGAAAACATTAATATATTTTGTTTTTTCTTTTTCTTTTCGTTTTATATACAAATAACAAAAAATAATAATCACTTATAATAATGATGGGCAAAGAGTTAAAATTAAACAAGGACAATCATAGAAAAGAAACACAGAAATTCTTGGACCCTTGGAACACGAAGAATGGGATTTGGGGGACTTGGGACTGTATATCTATGCGTGTGTATATATTATATGATTGTTTGGCCTTAGCCTAGACATCGATCTGGAATGGGGAGCCGGGTATATGATCCTCGCCCCATTTGATGAGGAGCACGTACTGGCCACGATCGCGAACCAGATACTGCACATTATAGTTGTTGTGGCCAGCATGCTTGACATGGAACTCCTCGCAGGGTCCCTTCGGTCCGTACATGCCCACGTACAGGATGTTATTGCCTGAATACGGCAACAGGAATACAAATATAGGATTTCAGAAATTGTCCACTCTTGAGCTGAAGTGTGATCTACTCACCCGCATCTGTTGCACTGATGCTGAACTGGTTCTGCTTGCCAATGTAGGCCTTCTTGAGGCCCATGCCTTTGGATACCACTTTGCTGGCATCGGACTTGAAGTTGGGCAGATGCACGCCAGTGTTCTTGCCACCCTTGGCCACCTTCTGAACAGTCTCCACTACCACGGTGGACGTCTCCTGCGCGCCCTCGTCAGCTAGCTTCTCACCGGTGGCGTGCACCCTGAAGGGTGAGCCGACGATATGCATGTTGTTGTATTTGACCGTGATGTAGTGCTCGCCGGGCAGCAGTGGTGTGTAGCGAACCTTGTAGCCCTCCTCGACCTCTGTGCAGTCCATGGCGACCTTCGAGGGGCCATCGATGGAAACGGCCAATGTGCCGACGCCCGCATTGCAGGTGTTGATGATGAAATCGGCCTTGTGTCCAGTCTTGACGTCATCCAAGCCGCTGCCGGTGGCGTGTACAGCTGCCGGATCGGCCACATCCTTGCCCACCTTGATTCTGAACGGCGAGTCGGGTATGTGCACACCGTTGAACTTGACATGGATGGCGTGGATACCGTTCTCACGCGGATAGAAACGTACCGAGTACATCTCACCGTCGATCACCTGGATGAAGCAATCGTCATCGGTGCCCGATGGAGCCACGATCTTGGCATCCAACTCGCCCTTGGCGCCGTTCTTGCGCACCATAAACTGGTAGGGCGCATCGGCTTGAATGTTGCCCTGTGGGAACTGCTGAACCTCCAGCTTGTGGGCATCTCCAGCATCGGGCGAGATGTACACCTTGAACGGCGAGTCTGGGATATGGCGGTCGTTGAACTTCAAGCCGACGCGATACTCGCCAGGCTCCGTAACCTTGTAGGAGACATCGCAGCTGCCGTCTTTGCGATCCTTGAACTCAATGTCCGCCTTGCTGGGACCCTCAACAGATATGGCCAAAGAGCCGCCACCAGCCTCACGTGTCCACACATTGAACTCGGCTGCCTCACCGACAACACCACGCTCTAGACCTGAGCCGCCAGCCTTAACCAAGTGACTACCCGAATCGCGCAATGGACCCACCGTGAACTGGAACGGCGATCCGGGGATATGCATCTCGGAGTAGCGCACGGACACAGTATGCACACCCAGTTCCTTGGGCACAAAGTGTACGGAGTATAGGCCATCTTCCACCTCCTGGATCTCGGCATCTTCGGTCACATTGCTAGGCGAGGTGACGCAGGCGGCCAGATCGAAGGAAGTGATGCCAGGCATCTTGAAGGTTAGCTTGCACTGGCTGCCGATTTCGGTGATGGGCACAGCGTCGCGTTCGCGTTGAATCTTCTCGCGCTTACGATTGCTGCCCTCGCCAGCAACCTTGACGGTGAAGGGTGAACCTTCCACGTGGTGATCAGCGAACTTCAGATTGACTATGTAGTAACCAGGCTCGGTGGGCTTGTAGGAGATGTTTAGCGTGCCGTCATCCTTGTCGGTGCACTGGATCTCGGCCTTGCTGGGACCCTCAATCGACACCGAAAGACCACCGAAGCCAGCGTTGCGAGTGTCTACCGAGAAAATGTTGTCGCTGTGCGTCTGTCCCTCCTTGAGGCCATTGCCGCTGACCTTAACCTTCTTGGCATCACCCACCTCGCGCTCGCACACGGTGACCTTGAAGGGCGAGTTGTTGATGTGCTTTCCCAGTCGCTTCACCGACACCAGATGCTCGCCGATCTCACGGGGCGTGAACGAAATGCCAATGTTGCCGGTGGGCATGCGCTTGAGGAAGCAGGGCTCCTCCAAGCCGCTGGGCGCCTGAATGGAGGCATTCAGAGCGCGCAGATCGTCATCGGTGATGTCGCCGGGCATGGTCACCTCCGAGCAGGAGCCGACCGAAATCTGGTTACGCTTGCGACCCTCGCCCGTGATCTTGGCAAAGTAGGGCGAGCCCTTAATGTGTTTGTCGCCGAAGCGCACCGATACCTGATATTCACCCGGAGCCGTGGGCAGATATTGCACCGAAACAGTGCCGTCTTTGTTGTCATGATAGTTGATCTGCAAGGTAAGGGACTCTATATTGAACAATATTCACAAAATAGTAGTCCTGGGACTCACATCTGCCTTGCTGGGGCCCTCGACGGCCATGGTCAGGCCACCGGCGCTGGCACCCTTGGTGGAGATGGTGAAGTTGGCGGGCTCGCCGGTGACGCCATGCGTCAGACCAGGTCCATAGGCGGTCACGTAGCCAGAAGTAATGGAGTCCACATGGAATTTGAATGGGGAACCTGAGACACAACAAAACACATCAGCAAATGAATTTTAAGGAACATCGGAGTATATTCACCTTGAACGGGCTCGCCATTGTACTTGACGACCAGCTCGTGGGAGCCTTCCTCACGAGGATCGTATTTCACGGACACAGTTCCATCGCGGTTATCCTGAATAATGGGCTTATCTACCTTACCACTTGGCATTCTGACTTCAGCTAAAAAACGGAAAAACTTTAATGTATAACAATACGGATTGAATGATCTTAAGAGCTAACAGAAGACAAAAACTATAAAAGGGGTGTGGCTCAATATGAAAATGGACCACGTCGAGAAATATATCCACATATATAGTTATTTATATAGCTGGGCTGGTCGGCATTCAATATTCTTGAGCGATATCATAATTTCGTTTTGGTGACAATATTTCGAGAATTAATCTATTTTGGTATTCCCGCAGCGCACAAATATTTGAATATTTCTTGCCGATTTCTTTGACGCAGCACAGTTAATTAATGGCAACAAATGTTTTTGCACTCGGAACTGGAATTTTGAAATTTGAAATTTAAACTGCGAAACAGTTCACAATACGAAATTTCGAAAACAGTTTTGTACGAAGTTTAATTGGAGTTATTTCTTGATCTCATTGCTTCTCTGCACATCACGTACTATTTGATATATATTTGGTATTTAGTATTTGGTATCCTTTCAATAGTCCTCTACAAAATAATCTGAAACACTTCTCAACACAGCGACTGCTCCGGACGAACTGAGTTCGCAGTAATCTTTCGACTTTCTAAAGAAATTTTCCCCAACGCCTACAATTAGTTTTATACTTTCCCACGCAGTCCGTCCCGGATGCCTTTGAGGTCAAATATAGGACAGTCTCGATCTCTCTATGTGTCGGCCACTTATGTATCATAGATATATCCAAATATACATATATATATAAATATATATGTGGCACTATATAAATATCCAGAAATCGAATTCGTCGCATTCGATGAAAAGTCTCCATTTGCTGGAAGAACTTTTCTTGGACAAACATTGCGACGCGTGCCCATACTTATATCCAAATGATGTTATATGCAGGAGTATTTATATCTACAACATATACTCTCTCTTTCCTTCTTTCTGGATATTTAGCTGTGTGTATATACACCGCATACATTCCCGAATATATTTTTTAGACATTCTTATATACTGGCGACATATAGTGGATCCCCGACGATCATTAATTCTGAGTGGTGCTTGGCACAAATCTTGCTGATGGGAGAACTCTACCTGCATAGACTTTAGTGGATGTTTTGAGCAGTAAATAAAAGAGAGAGAGACAGTGATATATATATGTATACATGTATATATGTAGATCTAGATGGGGAACAGCAATGATTCAGAGCAGCCATCAAAGAGCATAAAACACACTTTTGATGTTGCGCGACTCGCAAATTGTTTACCAAAATATGAGTGCTCTTTTTTATATAAATATATACATACGAAATTATGGCTAATAAATAATTGTACAAACGATGTCAGCAGGGTTGGAAAAATAAACAAAATGATTTGTGGCTTGCTTTCAAATTCATCTTCAGATCTAAAAGAAGATTTTCTAAGTGCTTTAGCCTCAACTCAAACTCCGACCATTCACTGATTCAAGTCTGGTTCGACGAAAGCAGCTAGCAATTCCCTAAAATAATAATAGATATAGACCAACTGGCTTATGGCTATTCTATAAATAAACATTATTTTGATATCCAGATATTTATAGAGCTAATGATTTGCCACGTTATGTCAAAAAAATATACTCCCACCTGAATGTATAGATGCAGATATATGTCAGAGCCTGCTCGCTTATCTTAAGCAAAACTCTTGGACTGGTAAACAGACATAAATCAGGGGCAAACATGTCGCGTGCCCGGCCAATGTTAAGCGAATTCTCAAAACAAACAATGGGCCTGGTGGGTGTTAGGTGGAGGTGACAGCGGCGGGGCGTACGGCAGAAGAAAATCAAAAGCGAAAATGTCTGGCATTAGTGCCAAGTGGACCGCTTTTCTGGGCGAAACAATTGAAAAAATTTATTGGCGCGCTTTGCTTGTTAATGTGAAACAATTAAACTGACATTTAGAGCATTTCCAATTCAAGATACAAAAGCCCAGAGTTTCCCATGGAAATCAAATTCCAAACAATCTATTAATCTATTTAAAGTTTGCGTTCAGCTGTTCAAAATCATAAAATGGAAATGACATGTAAAATGCGAATAATCCGAAATACTTTTCAAATTAACGACTGAGATTCGGCGCGAGTGCGTGTGTAGGGAATTTAGAGAAAATATTTCTATATACTATATTCACGAACAAACTGTATATATTTATGAGAACAACCTGCCAACGATTGAACGTATAAAAAATGATGCCAAGACAACTCTATATAGCTGTTCGCATGGTCATTTTCATCAGCGGAATGAAAATATATTTGGATTATTTATGTTTCAACATTTGTTGCTGTCCGTCCCAGTTCATTCGATTCCCCTTCTCGCTCACGCTCTGCCCGCAACCACGCCCACTTGGGCACAAATGCTACCTGCCAGCACTGCCCATTGAAGCATGGGAATCGGCTGCCCAGTGCCATCTTTTTGGCATCCTCTAATGGACGCTGGCAATACAAATGAGAGATTTAATGACTCTTAGGCTGTTCTAGTCAGATCTCGACGGATGGTATATATGTTCTCGATATATCAGCGAAACTTTGCGCACATTTGCACATATGAAAAAACGAAAGAATTAAAGGGCGATACACTAGACAACACGAGTGACGTACCCGGAGAACGTAATGAGATGCGTTCAAATGAGAATTAATCAAAATTATACGATGTTGTCTGTTCCGATCTATATATACATATAGCTGCAGATAAGCCCCCACGGACACTTTCAGCCTCACACAATCTAGCCCCAACTCAAAGAGGCAAATTCAATAAATCTTTCGGCTTCAGCACTTGTTGGCCAGTGTAGAGTGTAATTTATGCCACGGCACCAGCATGCCCCACACTACACCAGAGGCCAAACGAATTTCACGCTTTGTTGCAAACTCTGATAATAAATCATAGAATTTAATTTGCAAGCAACAGCCTAATGCCAGCCAATAGACAAATGCGTCGCTGCCATAGAAGAAGACACATCTGAAAGGCTTTTGCTCATAATTCAAAATTGCATTGCCCAAGAGGGGAGCGTGTGAGTGCGTTTGTCTGTGTGTGTGTGTGCGTATGGGTGTGTGGCCTAGCGCCGTCTTCAAGCGGAGGCGCTCTGGCCAAAAACATTTGGTGAGATTTTGGCCATTAACACAAATGAGTACACATTTTTGTGGCTTTAGTCAGGCGGAATTAGGTTTATTGACGACAACCCGAACGTCATCTTGCCTGGCAAAATATCAAAAAATATATACAAAAAATTAACAAAAATGAATAAAAGGAACCGCAAGTTAAGCAAGAGACAACTCCATGGAATGTGCTCCAGAATTGAGATTGATCGCAGTTATAATTGTAATTCTAGCAACAAAAATGTTAATTTAGGAACCTTTGTCTTATTCCTATCGTTCACCTCTCTGAGACTTGGAATTTTTTTGTTAATATTTCTCTTCCATTTGTATATTTTTAAAATGTTCTCTTTGAATCATATTTTTTCCTATTTTTACTCTCATTTAATATCTGCTAGTCCATAGGTCCAAGTTTCGTTTCGATTTCGGATTTACCTTGATGCGTGACAATTGAGAAAGATGATTTGAAATTCAATGGCATAAAATCTGAACCATTTAGTCCTTGATTCTCGGGTATGTTCGTCTCATTGAAGTAGACGTGTGTGCGTTCCGGGTGATCGCGCTCGGAGACGGTCACTTTGTAGTAGTTGGACCGGAAGTAGTACGAGTGATCGGCCCAGGTCGCTTCCGGTGTGGGTGGTTTCTCGGACAGCCAACTGAAGTGCATTTTGTCAGCGCAATTTTCGTTTATTTATTTTGATTTTTCCAAATTTTTTTTATGATATTTAATTATTTTTTTTTTTTTTTCGTTTCGAATCACGTGCAGATTTTGAAATAAAGACACTTAAAATTTAGAATAATTTAATTGAACAACACGTTAAATGTTGCGCGCATTTCGGCCAAGTAGCTGACAGCAAGGATATGCAGCAGAGGTCTATGCCGGAGCATATCCTTGCTGAGCTGTCGTAGCACAAAATGGCCAAGACTCAAAGCAATTAACACTCACAAGCTGAAGGGCAAATCGAGCACGCGTTATATAACTGGATGTAATAAGAAAAATATTTTGAGTAAAAGGCTAAAAGACAAATTGAATCGACTCCTGGGCGGGCGTATCCTGAACACGCACACACACACACACGCACGCACACTGAATTGATTAGTCGGAATATGGGATACGAGCTATTTGTCACGCTTGCAATTGCCAACGACGTTCTGCAGGTCCACGCGTCTCCACGTCCCGATTTCAAGTGAACATCGACAGTTCCAAATCGAAATTAAGGCCAATATATGAAAGCATGCCAGTTCCTAGCACTGAGATGCGTCTCTACAGCAGCCGCAGCAGCAGCGGCAGCGACGTTGGCAGCATAGATCAGCCAACACACACACACACACACACGCACGCACACCCATTGGCCTGGGCAGATCTGGCAATGGCTGCCGATGCTGAGGCCTGCTGCTATAAAGTAGGCAGCAGCAGAGCCAATGAACGAAATATAAAATATATAATAAAAAAATATAGAAAAATTGGAAATATTTGCCATATGACAAGCGTGTGCGTGTGCGTGTGCATGTACACACACACCCATGTGGAAACATGGCGAAGCATGCGAGCATGTCCTAGTATTTGTCTCTCTGCGAGAACTTAACAGTTGTCATTTCGAATTTCGAGCTCGAAAGGTGCAAATATAAAATTAATTTATGCATTTCGAATGCCTATCTATAACTCGCTCTCTCCCGCTCGCGAAAGTAGTATTTCTGGCTGTACATGGATATGTATGAATATGTTAATGTCTATGTGCAAAGGAAGAACAATTTATTACTTATTGCAGCGCAGACGACATAAAATTTATTAATATTTGCCCATTAAAAAGGCGCAAAATATTTAAAAATAATTTTGATATTTGAACATTTGATTTTTTTTTATAGCCTGTCCAGTCATAAAATATCAAAAAATTAGATACATATAGATCGAGCTATATATATACACACATAGAAAAGGAATTGTGGAATTCTAAAAATGCGCGAAATATTTTGTCAAACTGTTTTTTATAGCTCGAGTTTAATTAGTGAATACATATGAGTGTGTATGTGTAGGCGAGTGTGGGTATGTGTGTGCGGCAAGTGTGCGCGCTCTTATGCAATGGATTTTGTAATATGTAAATCATAAATATATTTGGCATTGACATCAAAATGCAATTGGCCAAAATCAATCAAATGCAGCAAAACATTTTCATTTCGATTTGTCACCAAGAAGAAAAGCTATAAAATATTCTTTAGGCTGTCTAACTGAAGTCTAATGGCAATAGATTTGAGATGAAAGAGAATATATTCTAGAAAACTTAAGATCAAGTTAGAGCCTAGCACCTCCGAATCCCTCTTTTCTCCATCTGACATATCTTATATCTCCAGTCACACGTGCCTTTCCGCATATAAATTTCCCGTCCTGTGTCCCCCATGACCCCATATTCCTCTTACAAGCTCTCTAAATAGTTCTCTCCCTTCCCCGTACATTCAGACAGCTCAATCTGCTTTGAATGGACGGCGAGTTGAGCTATGAAAAATCAGTGCGACAAATGCGCGACAAATAATGCCATTTGGCCAAAACGAATCATTTAGAATGAACCATCTTCAGGCGAAATGGAGCGCGGTATTAAAGCGCGTTGCCAGTTGCCAGTTGCCAGTTGCCATGTGCCACACGGCCACAAAGAGGCGACACTTTAACGAACCGCCCATCGAACGGTGGGCATTTCATTGATTCTCGCTGCCACAAATGAAACGTGGCCAAGATGCAGCAACTTAATGAGTGGACCAGGCCCAGATTTAGCTGCGCTCTCTGCATTTGCGTCGCCTTTTTCTATTTCTCACACGGCGAAAATTTACGAAAATTGCATGGAAGCGTGAAAAATCGAACAAATATTTGCAACAGCGGCGAGTACCTCAAATAAACCCAAAATATTCTCATGCATATGCATATGATAGGGTCCAAACACACATTCGAATATCTCTATATATGTAGTCTTATTTCTATTTATTTATCGATCTGCAATAGAAGCGAGATCCCAATGGCAAAGCAGCTCATCAATCATGCTGCGAATTCAATGAAATTGTCTGCAAGCGATTTACAACTCGTATTTCCCTCGACGAGCCGTTCGAATTTAGCTAATTAAACATACATTTTAAAAGCTAATTACTTTCACCCAGGGGCGGGCGCAGTCAATGAACCGAAAAAAAGGAAAACTCGTGCGGTGCATAGCTGAAATTTATAGCAGAAAATTCGGAAAACTGAAAAGAATTGCAAGATTGTAAATTCACTTGTTGATACCCTCACCCAGGTTGGGTATATCGGCTTGTGATGGGCAAAGCAAGAGCAAGCAACTGGAGGAACCGATTGCCTAAGCTTGTCTGAGATAATTCTCTCTTGACGGGACTATTCAGAGTGAAGCAGAAGTCAATGCAGCTGTTGCATTTCCCTTGGCCTAATCCCATTTCCAATATCTATCTAGAAGTAGAAGGGCAGAGCCACACCCGCTACAACTGACATTGTTTGAGTTGCTTTCCCGTGGTATCTCCCAGAGTGTCGCACTCCCACCCGCCGTGGTTGTCTGTTGTCCAATTAAATTGTCCGTCTGTCAACAAAGAACCAGCCAAGCCGTCCGACTTCTGACAGTTCATCTGTCCGCCCGTCTTTAGCTGCATGCGCCTGTCCCCAGACCCAGGCCTGGCGCACACTGCGCCTCTGCGACTTCTCCGAGGTGTCGACACACACACGTATATGTTTACGCATAATGTATTTCATATCTTTTTTCAGATCTCACTAGATTTACGACATTTTCGCTTTCTATTTTCGTTTGTTCCTCGCACAATGGAAGCCTCGGAGAGCTTGCACTAAATTGCGAATGCGATTCGCTGCTTAAATGGCGCATAAATATCATAAACACTCAGCAGATTAAATAAATCCGATTTGCTTTTAATTTGGGATGCGAAAATTGAAAGCAGAATTTTCAATTTAAAATAAATACTAAATGGGATTTTTGACATTTCAGAAGAATGCGCTCTGGGGCAAATGTCCACTGGGCCCATTTTTAATTGGATTTGTGTTTTATTTATGTTTTATTAATAAGTTCTATTTACTTATGTTTAACACTCACCCGTAACGTTTCCGCCTGTCGTGGGCAGTGGCAATTTCTCAAAGGCAACACTTCGATACGCAACTTCCGACTTGCCGTTGACCAGTTCGCTCTATGGGGAGGGAAAAATATTTTTTAATAATGGATCAGAATATAGAATATATAGAAGAGAAGTGGATGGCACTCCCATTGCATTCCACATATATTAGTCCTCGTCCTCGCTTTGATTCACTTTCAATCGATTATATATTTCCCAATTCGATTTCCCCTTCACCTTTTCAATATCATCTCACTCACCTGAGTCGTTGTCTGCTTAACCACTTTGGTCGTTTGCTCCTCTACGTATTCGCTGTGCGAGTATTGTTCGATGCTTTCGACAGCCTGAGGTCAATGAGAATCAAAATGAAATTGTCGAAATTACAAACCAGATATGCACACATATATATCAAGATATAGGTTTATACATGTGTGTGTCCAACTGTTCGATTGGAACAACAGGCAAACGTGCGATTGGTCGATGATTGGGAAATCAGAGCACAATCACGACCACCACTTGGACACAATATATAGCTCTCCATATATTGCACATACATACATATATAAATATATAACTGAACGAATCGTATACTTTGCTCTTGTGATGAAATTTGCACAAATATTTTACATTTAAGAATAGTTCGCTGGCTGCTTCTGCTTATTATTAAAAACTGGTCCATTGATTGATATGGACAGACGGAGAAAAAGAAATCTTGGAGGTGTGAAACTATGGCAGAAGAGGAAGAGAACTAATGAAGCTGTAAAGGGTAAGACCATAGGTAACACGCACAAACGAGTCGCGGCAAAAGGAAGTGGCATTGATTGACGGTTTTTGTTTTTCCCAGTCATGTGCTAAGAATTTTCAGCTGTTGCATAAGCAGCGCATTATAATGAATGCACAATACATATAAGCGTAAACATAGATATATTGAGCTATATCCGTGGCCAGAATCGGTCAGAAAAGTCAAAGATGCAAATCTCAATAAAATATTCTCGCTATTAATAAGAAGTACGCGAATTCGCAGCCAATCAATAGCTGCAGGCGCAGCCGGAGGGCAATCGAAATTTCATATATATATATATATATAGGCAAATCATTTCAAAATACATCTTTATATATACGCTTATATGTATATTTGCTGCACACGTTTTCATTTGGGCCCAGCCGTTGCAGGTGCTATGGGCGATCTATTGACAGACCGCGAAGACTTCTACACATGTCGGACATGAATCAACAAATCGTCACGAATATAACGGTATACTTGCTGCTAGTCTTCCAGTGCTGTGAAGCGCGACAATGCGTGAACGATGACAACGGCGACGAGGACAAACTCTGACTAAAAACGGATGCGCGACTAGCCCAGGCAACTAGTCGCAGTTGCTGCCATTGCTCTAGCTCTGTGCGGCCTCTGCATCTTGCCAATATTTAATAGTTTCCACAACAGATTCAACACACACGCTTACACACGGCTGTGTGTGTTTGTCTAGATTCTATGTGCTTAATTTAATTACTTGCGAATGCTTAGATGCAGCAGCTCATGAAATGCATAGGCAGACGCCGTTAGAGGCGGCGTATACTTGATATTTTGTGCTGGCCACGGGATTGTCTACAGCCACAGCAACAACAACAACAACATCTATGAATCAGACTGTTCATTTTGCTCTTAACACCATTTGCATTATTTCAC
>JABVZY010000267.1:10180274-10202136 GCA_020883555.1 Drosophila nannoptera
ATAAGTACAGCATGAGGACACTTTGTAGAGGATTTTGCCATTGCTTTGACATATTAAATAATGCCACAACAATTACAACTGTGCAGCCTCTGACATCGAGCAGGATGCGTCCAGGTGGCAGGGCAGGCCAGGACATGACAGAACAGGCCAGGGCGTATTTTGGCATCGGGGTCAGGGTTAGGGCTGGAGGCAAGCCGTACAGATTTCATGCGAAAATCTCATGCTGCGCTGCCCACATGTCAAGCCAACCACCCGAGTGCCCCGCCCGCCCGGCCCGCCAGACCCACTCACCCACCCGCCACCCGTGAGGCAGCATTGCGAGATTTTTCTACCTTCCGCAAAAGAAACACAGCGAGGGCAGCACGAAAAGCTTGCGAGAGATTGATCTGAGAGCCAAATGGAGATAATTCTATATTCATCCAGCTCTAGCTGCAGTTCTTCAAGTTATGTTTCATACTCTTGGAGCACACCTCGCGCATCTACCTTCGGCAATTTTCAATGTATTGCGGGCAAATTATATTTTTCAGCTTACTTTTAGTCGGCTCCTAGTAATTTTTTTTTCTTCGTTTCTTTCATTTGAAGTTTTATTGACAATGGCTTTCGCTGGGAGAAGAAATGTCTGTTTCTGGGCTTCACTAATACACATATATGTGTATTTAGTTATATATAGACATGTGTGTGCGTGTACCTATGTGTACTTGTCAGCGCGTGCTCGGTGTGATTCCCTTCTGCTCAGGGATTTATTTCGCACTGGCTTTGTGCTCCCGCAGAAGTTCGTTGGACATCCGAGTTTCGCATGATTTCAAATGCACTTTCAAGCTTTTTTTTTTTGAGCATGGTTCGCTGCAGCTGCCTGAGAAGGGAATTCATAAGTTTATATCAAACTAGAATTTAGAGACAAAGACGGAAAAGTTTCTTTCCTTAAAATGTGTTTAAGCTGCAGTTCTCCGCGAATAGCAGACTTTCCTCAAGAGTTATACGAATGGACTGAATTATCTTGAAATGTGGGAGCGTTTGATTGGTCCTGCTCGTCGACGAATGGTCAGCCAGTCAGAAGAGGCTTCCGAGTGATAAGATTAAGTACACTGAAACTCACTCAAACCCA
The DNA here is from genome assembly GCA_020883555.1 of Drosophila nannoptera. Taxonomy (NCBI): domain Eukaryota; kingdom Metazoa; phylum Arthropoda; class Insecta; order Diptera; family Drosophilidae; genus Drosophila; species Drosophila nannoptera. The sequence goes on from JABVZY010000267.1 coordinate 10,181,380, forward strand.
ACTCATCGGTCGGCTATATAAAACGGAGCAAGCAGTAATTCCGCAGAAACTTTCCTTCAGTAACTAAAAGTCTGTCAAGATATCGCAATGGAAGCGAAGGTCTTAATCACGCTAAGCATTTTGCTCTTGATTTCAACTCTGAACGGGATCCGATCCGAAGACAAGCTGCCGGCCACAGAAGTCAAACGTTGTACGTACACCGATCGCCTTTCTATATGTTCTTAGGATATTTATGTAGTATTTATGGTCCTTAGGTTCGGGTGATAAACCGTTTCCCCTGGAAGTCCGAGTCGCTGGCTGCGTGGTGCCACCATGCGAGATAATCAAGGGTACGGTTCAGATCTTCGAAATCGACTTGGTGGCCAACGCGTTTGTAACAAACGCGACTACCCTTGTGAAGGCAACCACGCTGGGCATCATTACGGTGCCATATGAGCTGCCCAAGGATGTGGCCGACGTCTGCAGCAACCTAAAGTACGGTGCTTACTGTCCGCTCTATCCCACGGAGGATGTGACCTATGAGTTCAAGTTCCCGATTGGTGAATATCCTGAGGTCGGTGTCAAGATCGAGATCTATATAGTGGATCAGGATCGCGAGATAATCACCTGCTTTGTGTGTGATATCAAAGTTAAGAAGGGTTCCGCCGGCGACGTCTACGAGCTGAACTGAAGCGAATGAATGTACCCCCTATGTGAATATCCCCTCATCTCTCTAAATTAATTTGTCCTGTGATATATCGGTCTCTTGTAATTGTTTCCTTTTTTTCTTTTTTTTTTTTTTTTGTATTCCCAAAATTGAAGAGATGAATAAATATTAATACAAGCATGTGAAAAATTCGCTTATGTTTTATGATTTCCCATCCGGCATAAATATTTGAATAAACATTAATTAAGCACCCAAATTTACTACAGCTCATCAAAAGGCAATAAAACTAATCACTGAAGATTTAATTTGCGCCTTTTTAAGTGCAACCCATTATCAAAGTTTGTCGTACCCCAACAGTAGCTTCAAGTGTATTGGATGGAATGGCCCGCATTGATATGGCTCCTATTGATATCGAATATGGTCAAAGCACACCTGTTCGCGGAGGCAACCAACTGGTTCCCAAGCCCAGAAAAGTCATTGCGAAGGCCGGAGGTAGACTACAAAGGGGAAAAGGCAGACAAATGTACCCGGAGCCATCTATAGCGAGGAAACGACGTACGACGGAGCCTTTATCAGGGCGTATTCATGAATCCGAATCAGCCGACACTGTGCGAAAATATGGCATGAAAGATGAAACATGTAGAGGAGATTCAACAAAATAAAAGCTATTAATTTACTATTGGGGCCATTAGACAACAGATATATATAAAGCGTAAAGTCATGTTCTCTTTCTTTCTTTTTTATTATATAAAGAACTCAACCAGAAGTGAGAACTTTCATTTCCTGAAATATATTTCTCTCTAGCAAGGGTATTAAGAGTCCCCCGATTTCTTCCAGTGCCGTTTTGCACTCAAGAAAGGCCATATCAATCACAATCGTTATACCATATGGCCAATTCATGAAGCCTGCGGCCGTCCAATAAACGATTATCTAGTGGGTTTTATGGTATGAGAGCTACTCAGGCAATTAATATTAATTTATAATTTAAGTGCAAAAAGCAACGTCACCGAGCACACAAAAATTATAATCTATCCAGCAAGTACCAGATTACGCGGTGCACTGGAAGGCTATTGAACGGTGACGTTGAAAAGGTAAACAATCGTGGGGTTTCAACGCTTATTGGTCAAAATATACGTGTCATGACGTACCCAATTGCTTCTTCTTTAGCCTAGGTTCGGCACACTTGCCTAAAGCAACAGCTGATCGATATGCGACGATGGCCTCTTGCGAATCTGGAAGAAGACCACGAAACGGCTTTTTGGGTTCGCATCTTCATCGATCAGATTTACGGTAACGTGGGCCATGATTTCGGGAAATATTGGCTCCACATTGATACAACAGATTGAAGCACACAATGGCCACGCCTTCGGACAGCTCATAGGGAATATTAAGGCCGATGTGGTTTTTATCTGAGGTGGATTTGACATCGATTTAGTTAGTTGTTATAGCTACTGCAGTAATTACAACTATTCATTGCATTTACGACGAACGAACTGCACTTCCATGACTGCCACTTGGCCCCAGGTTTGTTCCACGCACCCATGGATGTCAACCACTAGGGGCGGGGGCGTATTGCTGCCTGCAATGGAAACGTGTTTAATGGCTGCTCTTAAAAGTATGCTATACTTTTTTTTCGCAAAACTGGTATTCCTTGCGCTAAGATTTATCGCAGACAATGTTATTTTGAATTAGATTTTTATGCATATAATATAATTTGTAATTGCTAATAATTGAGATTAGCAAATAATTAACATTTATTACACTTTACACTTACACTTTACGAAGGGTGTAACATTACAATATCTCAAACAATACTCGAATGCAATGAGTGAAACGGAATGAAACTCCTCAAGTCTACAACTTTAAATAGCCAGTATTTGTACCGATATATATGCTCCTTAAATACACGATATGAAAAAAGACAAGGGCCTAATCGAAGTAAAACGTGTTTCACGAATCTGATAATATGATCGATAGTAAGTGACTCACCCAAAGCTGCATAGGATAATTTTAATATTCCAAACTAGTCATACATTCGTCACGCAAGTTTCACTGATAACAGTTTCGATAGTTTATTGATAAGGCCCACTAATTATATGCTCCTGGTAAACCTAGTAAAGAAGTGGTCCCTATAGCTGCCCATAGGGATAACATAATGAACATTATCAGAGTATAATATTTATGAGCAAAGCAAATAATGTATTTAGCTTAGATCGCCACGATAAACGATTCATGCTTTATATATTCATGTTGTTGCATACGTAACAAATTGCTTGGCTTAAAGGTACTATTAATTGTACGTGTGTTGATTTGTACTCAAACGTAATTACAGACACCAAAATGCCATGGAATTGATAAGCTGTGTAAGGTGCAAATCACAGCCTTAAAAATTCTAATCTAACCAGCCCAAAGACTGATTGCGCGGTACACTGGAAAGCTATTGAACAATTACGTATTATCGGTAAAAAACAATTGAGAATTTATGGTTTATTTGCGAGAAGTAGAATGGACGGCGTGTGCACGAATCAGTTGATCCAGGTGTGTTGCGATGTTAATAAGTCTCCGTCGGAACTATTCATCGATGACACTTTGGTTTAGTTCGGGCCCCGCGATTTTCAGCTGATCACTTTGTGTCGGACCTTTGCGGATCTTACAACTGACTTCGAAGCAGCTTATCGGATTGTTGTCGGCATCGTTCAGTGTGACCGTAACGTCGGCAGTGATTTCAGGAAACGCTGGCTCCACATAGAAATTGAATCTATAGGTAACGTCCTCGTCTTTGTAAATGGGACACATGGCACCGTACAACAGATTGATGCACACATTGGAAACCTCCTCGGGTAGATCGTAAGGCAGAGTTAAGCCGAAAACTTTCGCCGTGACTTTCGTCGTAATTTTCGCAATATTGTCTTTATCTAGTCATCGTGTGAAAAAGTTAAGAAATTAGCACTTACGAAAGGTATGACCACTATTCCACACTACTTACCACCAAGGAACTGTACGTCCATGACAGCATATTGACCTTTATAGACGACACAGGGTGGTTCTTCGCAATCTTCTATATCAACTTTCAATGGACCTGGCCTATTTTTACCTGAAAAGCAAAATCTTTTAGGGTGGCTCTCAAAAGTATGCCATATTTTATTGTGGAAAGCTTTGAATTCCTTGACTGGTGGGTATCTTATCAAAGCTTTGTATTGAATTATTGCTTATATGCATATTTAACGTCACAATATTATATACGGTAAGATTTTAATTATTTTCTCTGGATGAATAAACATTATTTTATCAGCAATAATGATACGCAGAAATCACACAAAGTTGACCAAATTACTTAGAGCAGGTGTTTTTGCCGGTACGTGAGAACTTAGAGAATTAAAGTGCAATTTTCAAATAAAAATTAACAAAAAATTAAAATAGTTTTCAACTCAAAGCTATAGCTATGGCTAACTAGCAGCGCATTGGCTTGGGTTCTTTTTGAAAACAGCTTTAAAAGTATATTAACCATATTAGAATATAAAAAAAGATTGAAACCATCCGATTTGCCACAAATTTAAGTGAAATTCCACAATTTTAATATTACTTGTTGTGTTAATCGAACTCACATTCCTGAACTGGAGTCGCACCACACCTAATGCACAGGTAAGCTAACGTTAGCAAAACAACACGATACATTTTGAAAATTTAAAGGGCTTAAACGGATATTATTCCAAGAGACACAAAATCGGCAGCAGTTGATTTCACTGAATGGAACTATTGGTTCAGTGGGAGCACATTAAATAGGCGGTTATTCGGACTGATGTCCAAGTTGTGTGGGGTTTATCAACCAAGACGAGCAGATAGCTATCGAGGGCCAGGTGTTGTTAAAAGGCAGAAGAAAAAAGAGGAAAACACCAAGTAGTCTGCAGGTGTACGACCGGTTTCGTCAGAATAAGTATATAACGTAAAATTTGACTGATAAGCAGGCGTAGAGCTACTTACCGCCAATACGCAACAATGTTTGAGACATAAAAATAGTTGAGATTAGTTTAATGTGTATCAATATCAATGTATCAAACCTATTATCCTACATTTTCTCAATGCTATTGGTATTCACCCAATTTGTTCACGGATATTTAAAATTAGATAGAAAATCGAAAAAATGTTCACTAAAGCAAGTTGTTTCTTTAATCGATTAACCACCACATTACATGATCGTTATCGATAAGCTTGGCGCCTAAGCACGGCCACAGTGTTTTTTGTCCAAAAAATCTCACATATGTTACAAACATTTAAGATTCTTATGGAAGAAGATTATTTCAAGCGGCATTTAGCAACTCAATATCCAGGCCTTTGCATTGAGCACACCAAGAACAATGCAGTTCTCCTCAGAGGTGTTGTATATCAAAATACGAAATGGATGCGTTTAAAGCTATACCTACCGAATTATCCAAAATTGAGTGATTTTCAACTGTATGTCCTGCATCACTTGGAATATAAACACTACACTACAGATAACCTACCGATCCAAGCAGAATGGCACCTTGAAGATCTTCTGTTGAGTGTGGGTCAGCTGTTACCTGAAATCCCAAGCTTGGGTGTTAAAGCTGACGAACAAAAAAGTAATGTATATTCCGAGATTCTGGAGCTGCACAAACCCCAAGAATATCGACTACAACTGAATGAAAGATGTACGCGCATACGTTTTTGTGGCTTTGCGGAAAATGATGCCCATTACCTTGAGCTAGAGTTACCCTCGTTGCGTTTAATCGAACACAGTCTTCCCGACTGCATCCAACTGTCCAATATATTGGCAAACAGTTCTCGGACACTCACTGACATTGTGAATCTCTATGTCAAATTGTTGGAGGAGTTGCGTCCGTTTTATGAAAGTTTTTCCAGTATTGATGAGCTATGCGATGTCTTGCAGCCATCTCCAATTACCACAAAACATAATACACGTGTATTTTCTTTGAAGGAGCGCGTTTATCTCAAGGTTACCATTGCTGATCCCCTTGCCAGCTATGCCTCAATGAGCGTTCAAATTATAGGACCCACAGACGAGGTGGCGCATTTACGGCATACATTAAGCGACGGACTCAGCAGCTGGGACATTGAGCTGGACATGCATAAGAATCTATTGAATATTTTCGACTTGTGTTACTTTCCAATGCCAGCAGAGATGGAGCAGGGGCAAAGAGACAAAAACGAACAGCTTCGTTGTAATATATGTTTTGAGTATCGACTGGATACCGGAGATGTTCCACTTGTGTCCTGTGATAATGCACGCTGTGTCCTGAAATGCCACGCTGTCTGTTTAAAGGAATGGTTTGACACGCTGGTCGAAGGGAAAACCTTTCTGGAAGTATCCTTTGGCCAATGTCCATTTTGTAAGGCGGTAAGAAATTACATTATATAACATGGCAGTACGTGAAAATGTTCTTTATTTTCCAGAAGCTGTCCACGTCCTTTGCAGTGCTGCTTAACAACTGAAACACTACTCAAACCATCAGAAATTTGCTAGATTGGAATTTATTATCTATAAATATATTTATATTTATATCCATATTTATATATATATATAAAGAATACAATAACGTTAGTTAAATGTAAAAAAAAAAAAAAATTAAAGAGTAACATACATTCATCATCAATGCCATCCCACGAATTAGTTTTAATATAACTTAGTAAATCAATCTTTATATCTTCTCCCTTGCATCCCGTCCACCCGACTATGTTTTGCCAACCTAAATATCCTCACGTCGCCGACAGCAACACCAGCTGCCAATGAGTATCACCAACCTTCAGCCTCATTCAAGTTCCCTGGATACGAGACGTAATAAATTGCTTACAACAAATGTACTATGTACGGGAGAACGCTCATTGGTTTTACCAATACGGACACTGGAGCCTGCCAGGCCAAAGAACACCTTGGGGGCCAGATTCGGTTTGACTGCTTTGAATTCCCAGCCTACATGCTGTGCGCAAAACTTGCATATAATTATGTGCCACTGATAGCCGGGAAACCAACTAAATTCGGTGGATGGTTCCCCACTATAGCCAATTGCATCCGAAATAACACGGTAGACAGTATTTGTCTCATGTATAAAGCCGGCTAAAAGTAATGAAATGTGGATTAAATGAGTCTATACAGATAATTCTCCGACTTGAGACTTACCTGCGTTGCAGTATTGTGTCTGGACACCATGCTTTGACATTGCAAATAGATCAGAACAATAAGCAACACTACTATTGCAGTAGCGACAATAGAAGACCGACTCTTGTTTAAGGGTCGAGCCTATTAACTGCAGTCTTATATTCACTGAATCCGTGAGAAATGTCAAACGCATCATTTTTTCGGTGAGATGCAAATTTCGCACCAGCCAGAATGACAATTGTATCGGACACTTTGGCATGGTATCAATCTTATGTATCTCTAGCTTCTGACGTGCCTTCTCGACAATGTGTTCGAAGGAATTCTCCAGACAAGCATTATATGGCCATGGTGTTGTGGAAAGCTGATAACGTCTAAACTTATCCTGCATCGATGGTATATCACGAAAACGATTTAAGGAACCCATATCAATACATTTGAGCGGCTCGGGCAGAAAGTACTCAGGTAATATTTTCACCTTGCTGTAGCATTTCATGGTCGGGTTACGCGCTATATACTGTGGTGGTCTACAATAAACGTGTTGGGATAATAGTAACAATTGTGGAGCTAATACTTTTATCCACTCTTACTTACCCTTGTATATCGTCACAGTTTATGACGATGCGTTGCAGGACGCGCGACTTGTAGAAAGTATGCTGTTGGCCACTTTCACCTTTCTCATAAATCTGGCATGTAACACCATATAGTTTATGCTGATTATCGTCCGGAGGCTGCATTAATGGAAAGCCTACGCCAAATATGACACCATCACGCCCAGTGTCTTCGATCACGACATCAATAATATTGGCATCAATCATGAAGGGCAGCACCTCGCCGGGAAAGAGTATATGTTGGTGCATAAAGATTAGCATGCGATGTGTGCTACCAACTTCTAAATAGTCGACGCCGGGAACTCGACTTAGATTATTGCCGAAATACGAATGCTCTGCAGGAAGGTTTGTGTCGAAGCGTACACCCTCTTCCATGTCTATATCAACAGGCGGAAGCTGTGACTCAGGTCCCTCAGCTGGAACAGCATTGCTAGCATCAGCGTTGGTGTCATCGCTCGGTCTATTACGCAGACGATCTTGACTAAAAACCATGCTACGAACACGCTGTAAAAAATTTTCTGTCCGCAACAATGTTGCAATGCCACCATCCCGATTACGTGCCTGAGCCACCAGCATGTCTACAGCTGAGCGTACACGATTTGCAGGTATCATCCAACGAGGTACAGCTTCCGGATCGGAATCGTCTGTTAACAATTAATGAGCTTATCAATAGGTCAGTCGAAATCGCATAGCATACCTTCACTGACGGGACTGTCTAGTGACATGTCACTGTTACTGTGCCTGGAACTAGCACTCGCCCGGTTTGGGCTATAGTTTGGCAATAAAACCTCCATCTGGCCCTCCTGCTCCTGCTCCTGGTTCTGGTCGTGGTCGTGGTCCTGGTCCTGGGCCTGGGCCTGTTCCTGCACCTCTCCTTGTTCCTGCTGCATTTCGTCAGCATTTTCAATTGGAACTGATTCAACTGCAACTGTGCTAATGTCAGCCCTCAGCTGGCTTGCCCGACGAGTTAGTTGTGCCACATTCTCCATGAACTCACTCATTTGCTCAATCATATTCTCCTGTTGCAGCTGACCCGATCGTCCTTCTATCTGCAGTTCTGCTGCAGCTGCAGTTGCGTTCGTAGTCGAAGAGTTCGTCTCATCGATTTCTGCGCATATATAGTGAAGTCAGAGAATACTCCAAATTTGATATTTTGTGATTAAACCTACGTGCTGTGTCCTCGTCATCCATTTTGCCAAAATTTCGCTTACTTTGTATTTGTGTTTTTATAAAAAAAAAAAGTGAAAAGTTCCTACTTTTTTGTTGATTCCTGTATTATAGATATGTATGCAAAGACACAGCTGAAGGTTCTATAACAGAGTTGCCAAATTATACGCACTGATTAATTTGAAAAATGTTCATTCGTCAGATTTTGCCAAGTCATTTATGTTAGCTTATGAGATTTGACAAATCACGTCAAGACGTATTTTTTCTAGACTCGAATTACTTTTTAACACATATTTGGCATTTCAATAAAACTCTGTATTTTTCCAGTGTTGAATAATTTTTGTTTGCAGGTAGACAGTCGTAGAGAAAATTAACATTCGACCAACAGATGATTTCATGGTTTTTAACAGAGTACTAACTCAAATATGGATGAGACTGAGCTTAAGGTTTTTCGGTTTTTCCCAGCTGCAGGCCAGTTTCATATACTGTGCTGTGGTAGGTGGACGTCGCGGTAGTTTATATTCATAGGGACACAGTAAAAGCGCGCGCCAACCAGACATCGTGGAGTCGATTTAATTTTGATATCGAATCATTGCACACTGTTTCAAAATTCAAAATGCTTCAACTGCATTTTCTTTTTGCTGGTGCACTATTCCTGATTGCCATTCGTATAGGCTGTGCACAAATTGCCTATGTGGAGGATGTGGACATCGATAAGAAGAAAAGCAATCTGGCGGTAAGTGAGCAATGAGGTCTTTGTTGATAAGGCAGAGCTGAAGCTGCAAACACAAGTTTTAAGACATTATTATTCTCTCTCTCTCACACTCTCTGTCCTCTCTATTGCTCTCACTCTAGGGCCGAAAGCCTCTTTATTCGCCTGCTCGCTGCGCCCGCTACCAGCTGCTTTACCCTGGAGATCAGCTTGATGACTGGATATGCGATTGCGCACCAGGTGAGCATTAATGACGATGACATAATAACAATAAGATTTAATTATATCTTAATATGACTTTTGCACATTACATGATCAGCGGCACTATATTATCCAGAAACAGATGCGTGTTATCCAGCTTATAGACAAGGGCCCTGCAACAACTCCCAGATACTTGTACTTTATAAGGAAAAGGTCATTCCAGAATGTGTTAACAATCCTTGCCAAAAGGACGGTCATTTTATGATACGCGAGCAATGTTTTGAGTTTGGCAGTACGCATCATGACAGTAATCCTTGCCCCAACAAAGAATACACTTATGTTCTGGGTGTCAATCCGAAGACCCTTATGGTAGATTGTGTACAACTGTCAACACAGCTTGAAACGCGCATATCGCTCGATGATGCCAACAATCAAGTCGCTCCGCCAGATTATCACATCGAATTGGCTAAGAAATGCGGACGTGGCAGTCGTCTCTCTGCCCAAGGTCGGTGTTCCCATTCTCCATAGAAAAGGGACCAAGTTCGTATGCTCCTCATGATTATATAACGTTTAGCTTAATTATAGTTAATTATGTACATGTTTAACTGAGTGCTTTTCGAATTTAAACTGTTGTGGATTTTATTTTCTTGGTGCCTTTCTTGGACTTCGGCGGAGACTGTTCAGTATCATCAAGCATTTCATCTACACTTTCGCTGCTTATGTCATCTTCTTCGACCAGATTGGCACCCTGCTCTAGATTTTGTTCATCGTTAACCGACTCCAGCTTGAGCAATGTGTTCTCCATTGAAGCCAAAAACGAGCTTTCGCTATATTCCGGCCATTGACGAAACTGGAAAAATAGGCTGAGCATTTGGCTCGGCGTTAGGTCTCCAAATTGTGTAAATATATTAATTCCGGGATAAAAAAAGTCACGTGTAGTCATTGTGGTGCTGCGCATAGTGTATTTTGGCAAATGTTTCGTTGATTCATCTTCATAGATAGGTGTTACTCGCTCTGTAGCGCATTTATTGATTATTAATCTGGGTCCGCAGCCAGGTACCCACTTTCTGTAAATGATTCAATAAATAAAACTAATGTTTTTCATAATTATCTGGCTGACTTACTCCAAATTCGGAATGATGCGATTACGGCGACTCACAAGGTTCTGCTTGATAAAGAACCACAGAGCAGGCAAGTCTTGAACAGGGCATATATCATGTAAGTTGCGACGCGGCACAAATTTAACTAAATACAAATATTCTGGGTTGATGGCCTTGACCTTTCCCAACTTGCTACTTTTAGTCAGATTATAGTCGGCTTGCACAGGCAAAAAGCTCTCGCGCGGAAGCTTGGCTATAAACCGATACTCAAACAGTATTTGAAACAACATCGAGGCGGAGCGATAGATTAAATAACCAATTTCATTCGAGCACGTCAGATGCTACACGGAATCAATATGCAAATATAGAAAAACGCTAAGTAAATCAAATATAAATTGGTTCAAGCAATACCTACAATATATATTGGCGGTGGTATTGCTAGAATCATCTCACATCGTCCCAAGTTATAAAGGCCGGTCTGAAAAATTAACGAATTGATCAGGTGCTTGAAAAACGGGTACGAACCGACGGCACCAATAACAAGCATGTTTATATCTGCAACAAACGAATATAGAAGATCAATAAACAAGATATTTTGCCATTTAGAAATATGTGTGGAAATTACCTTCATTAAACACTCTTTGGGGCACATCGCTTAACAAATCGAGTAAACGCGTTCCATTGTCCATTTTGTCCATAAACACCAGTTTCCATAGTGAAACGAAATCACCGTAACGTACCTTAACGCGGTCTGGATACAGGGCATGCAGTTCCTGCAAACGTGGCATAAAATATTCCATGGACTCCATTAGTAAAATTTTCCGAAACTGGGACTCCCGATCAAGCAGATGCCGTGTGAAAAAACCCGGTCCGGGATTTAGCTCCAGCACTGTGTCACATTGGGTTTGCCTTAGATGTGGTTCCAGGTAATCGTTTATCTGCATTGCTACCTCCGCGTTGGCCACGTACATGTGGGCAGGACTCTTTTGTTTTTTGTTAAGTAGTTTATCTGGGAATGTGCCGCTGTAACGTGCCACCCGGTCGGCCGATTCCGTACGCTTGGCTTTGGTACTTTGTAAGCAACTGCTGAGCTTCTGAATATTTCTTGAACTGAGCAGCCCAAAGCTGCATCGCCGAGACAACATTTTTGTATTTTTACTTATAAAATAAAAACTTGTTGCAGATTTTTTGTGGTGCTTCAACAGTTTGTTATTGTTTACAGCATTCACCTCTGTCAGGGGTTTTACAGCACTTCACTGCATATTAACAAACACTGGTTTTATTGGTTATGTTTACAAATGCAGCTCATTTGCAACTGTCCGAAATTCAGGCGGATAAGTGAAATAATTTATTGGGATTATTAATAAAAACTTGGTAGATCCCATTTAATATGGGCAAGGTGATGTCAGTAGTGGCCCGCAAGGCCAATCGCTTCAATGTGGAAAACCGAGCACATCGTGTTCTGGAACGTGAAAAACCAACAGTAGCCCCGAAATTCGAGTCCAATCTGCGTGACATGGAGAGAACATTGGAATGTAAGAATAATGTACAATAATATGAATCTTTTTTAACTATGCACTCTTCCATTTTCTAATGTAGTGGATCCCACTTTCGTTGACAAACTTAACACAAAGGACGCTGGCTTAGATACTCGGCTAAAAGACGTTTATGTAACATCAAAGGATCAATTTGTGGGTTAAACTTTTGCCATTACGAATTCAATATTTTGTATATAATTTAAATCCATTTAGATTCAACGAGTAGTGCAACGGCAAGAGGCTGCTGAAACAGCGAATAGACCTCTACCTTTAGAGCGATCCACTCCTGATGATTTTGAGTATGGCTACCTGGAACCAACGAAAGTATCAATAGGCCGTTGCACACTACGTCAGGCACAGCAATTTATAAACGATCATCAGGCAAATCCTGAAGAGTGGACGGCGAATAAAATAGCCGATGAGTACAAGCTGAAGGAGGCTCATGTTGGCAAGTTGATAGAATCGAACATCATTATTCACAAGCTAAAGATCTCGCTTTCTGCGTACAGGGAATATTCTTCACTACTTCAAGACGTTTAGTGTTTACATACCCGACGAAAAGTACAAGGATAAATTATTAACGCAAACTAAGCCAAATCTGATCGCGGAAAAGCGAGGAGTGGAAGAAAAAGAAAGTAGTAACAATTAGTTAGTGATTTCAATTGAATTGATTGCCTCCATAGTTAAAATGCTTGTTATTTTTAATTTAAACCTATCTTTTACTTAATATGCGTTTGTTATACAGCTTGTGCATCACACAATTGCATTGGGTGGGCAATTGTAAATGTTGATGGACTTATCCTCAGACGCTGATATTACTCTATCATTGTTCGGGCTGTAGCGAACACCCCATACTTGATCAGTGTGCTCGTTGAATGTATGCAGGCATTTACGTTCCGCTGTGTCCCAGATTTTTACGCTTCGGTCACTGGAGGAGCTGGCGAAATGCTTACCGTCTTCAGAGAAGGAAACACACAGTACCCAGGACGCATGACCAGATAATGTTCCCACCACATCTGAATGTGCTCTGTAAAGTGTGATGTTTCAAACATACTTTCTGCTCAAGTCAGCATCAGTTCATTAACTTACACATCGTACAACTTCATATGACCATCGTCAGAGCCGGTAAGAAGCATTTGTGAATTAGGTGAAAAACACAGGCTACGAACTGGCATGGCGTGGCCCTCCAAAGTTTGAGCCACTTTACCAGCAGCCACATCGAAGATTGTAATAATCCCATCAATTGCGCCGTTTGCGATGTACTTTCCGTCCGGACTCTAAACTCGGAATATTTTACCATTTTAAAGTTGTTACCCCGACAAATAGAACTTGTTTACCCACATAAGCAATGCTAAGCGTATATTTTCCATTTTGCGCGTCCAGCACTTGTTCAGCCTTTCCAGTTTCTACACTATACATTGATATTTTGCCATCGTTTAGACCAGAAATAACATACTTGTTGCAGGGCGAGAAGCCGACTGTCCACAAGTCGACTGGGCCAAATGTTAACATATGTTTCTTATCACCAGTTTTGGCATTCCAAAGACACATGCTGGAGTCCAATGAACTGCTGGCGATTGCTGGAAATCCAATTATATATTATATCGTAGCTTTCAAGTTTGATTTATGCTTACTTTGTCCATCTGAGCTGATAGCAACAGAGACGACACCAAGAGCATGACCCTTAAGTTTATGACGTAGTTTTAATGTATTATCTTCGCGTATATCCCACACTTTCACTAGGTCATCGAGGCCGCCAGTCACAATAAAATCAGCTGGCTTCTTTTCTTTTTTGTCAAAATCAAAAGGATTTTCTTCCTCTTCAACAGCGTCTTCTTCGGCAGTTGACGGCTCAGGGTCGCGTCCCCAGGCACATGCCCATAGTGCATTGTCGTGTGCATTTTCCTCTTTGTGTAACAATGAAAACTAGATAATATATTTTTTATTGTTCATGTTAAAAACATAAATCATTTTATTTTACCATTCTGCAATATATCGGCCAAAGCAACAATGACGTTTGGAATGGAATAGTTCGCAATAAGTGAGACCAAGTCAAATAATTATTTGAACAAGTTCCAATTATATTTTAAAAGCACAAAATACTAAAAACGCAATCAATTACTTTATTTAAAACACTATGAATTTTCTAAATTTAAATATTCTTGTATTTTTTGCTAATATGACATTATCGCAATTTTGAGATTTGGGCACACTACTGGAAATGATTGCTTCTCTCTTGGCATTTTATTCCTTATTCTCATTCGCAATGGCCGCCAACAAGGAACGCACTTTCATCATGGTGAAACCCGATGGAGTCCAGAGAGGACTTGTCGGCAAAATCATCGAGCGTTTTGAACAGAAGGGCTTCAAACTGGTAGCAATGAAGTTCATGTGGGTAAGTAAAGCCGGTAGCATAATTGAATTAAGAAATCAATAAGTACACATGCTAAAATGTCGTACTTAACCTCAAAGCGTCAAGGGGTGATATACTGACATTGGAAATAGCCGGTTGAGGTTAAATAGAGTAATCTTGAGGATTTAGAGGTCATGAAAATGTAAACTTGACATTTATCAAATTACTCCATGTATAATTATAGGCCGATAAGGAATTGTTGGAGAAGCACTACGCTGATCTGTCAGCCCGCCCCTTCTTCCCTGGATTGGTCAACTACATGAATTCCGGTCCTGTGGTTCCCATGGTATGGGAGGGTCTAAATGTGGTCAAGACCGGCCGTCAAATGTTGGGTGCTACCAACCCAGCTGACTCCTTGCCTGGCACTATTCGTGGTGATTTTTGCATTCAGGTTGGTCGCAATATAATTCACGGTTCCGACGCTGTCGAATCAGCTGAGAAAGAAATTGCTCTGTGGTTCAACGAGAAGGAACTTGTCACCTGGGCCCCAGCAGCTAAAGACTGGATTTACGAATAGATTATGAATACAGTGCATTGATCTGCTTGTTATTTAATAAGCATAATTGCAATTCTTATAAAGAATAAAAAATTCCACAAATCGTACACATATATGTAAAGAAAGGTACATAACTCATTCACATTTATATACGGCCCAGTCCTCCGTTGGGTTTTCTGTAGGTAGAGCCCATCCATGGGGTATGCTACTACCAAGTTTACCGGAAATCAAGTAGGAATCCCAAACAGTTCTGATATATACGGAGTTATAATGAAGTTTTCTGTGCATGTGCGTCTGTGCTAAACTTACCTACATTTCAAAAATGCTCGCGTGTATCTTGGTTCGCCAGTTCTTTGATTCATAGGAAACGAACAGCTTCCAAATAATACTTTTGCCCACTGTGTTTCACAGCTTTTGGGAGTTTGATTTAAGCTCTCGACGCTCTCCTGCTGTACACGCTGCCATACTCTGCGCATCGCAGCCAGTTTTGCACTGATGTCGTCTTTACCACCGCGAACCTTGTACAACTTTTCCAACAAGTCCAACGACTGCAACATATTGGTAGAATCATGACGCTTTTTGAGTGTGATGTGTTGCGCTTGCTTCTGAGGCGGTAAAAATGCTGTAGTAGCTGCAGTTGACAATACAACTGCTGTGCTCCTGGCTTGGTTTGAAGGCTCTCTACGCTTTATTTGTTTTTCATCACGTTTTTTTTTATTCCGGCGGCTTTGTTTACGCTGCTGCTGAATGTGGACAATTCTTTGAAACGGCAATTGTGCCAATTTCTCCAATAAGCCTGAGGTCTCTTTTTGCACTTGATGAGAATGCTCCGAGTTGAACTCGTTAAGCGGTGCATTGCTTGAATATTCCAAAACTTCTAAGTTTTCAATAACATTTCTAATATTTGCCTTTATTTCGTGTAGTTTGAGACCGTGCGACATATTTATAAGCAGTGTTGGTTAACGATCAAAAATACATGCATTGTAAGTTAGTTTCTTTTTTTAAATTTGATATAAGGGAAAAATGTTGTTGGCGACATATTATCAGCTTATAGTCTATGATTGCAACACAGCTTCAGCTTCCATCAGAACATCAGATGCCTTTGTGTATTCTTCAGTTTCGTTGAGATCCTTTTCATCTTGTAAGTATTTCTGCAGCTCATCAAATTGCTTTTGCAGCCTACGAAATGATTCAGTAATACAAGATTACAAATAACATTGTATGAAAACACTTACCGTCCCTTTGCCTCCGGTATCATCATTAGACACTCTTGTATTACCTCTTCCTGTTTCCGGATCACATGAACATCTGCCCCGCTGTTCTTGAATTTATCCAGGCGGGCCAACTCGGTGTTTACCTCCTTCTCATAAACGGTCTTCTCTTTGGTCAAACGCTTAACAACACCCGCTTTAATAACCAATTGTCTGATGCGTGGATCTGCCATATTTGTGCCTGTATTATTATTAAATGATTTGTACTGTAGTAAATATTAATTGAGAGTCAATAAAAATGTTTTCTTTTTATTATTGATTGAATTTTTCTCTAGTTCCTACACAGCCTGCTAAGCTTTGTTGGTGTTGTTTATAAATGCCGCCTGTGACTCACAGAGAAGCACAGTGTTGCCATATATTTTCATTTGTGTTCATTCATATTAGTTCCGGTTCCAAAAATCAATTCAGAAGAAAAAAGCCATTACAACTTAAATTTAAAACGAAGAATCGACAGCATAAAATACCCTTCCGACCTTTTTTATAGAATGGTAAAAATATAGCGATCTTGTAGTTATTTACGGTTAAGCATTCTTTATTTTTATTTTCTCAATACATTAAAAGATCATTTCTGTCTGTTTATTAAGCAACGTTTTCTGTATTCATGAAGTGTTTTCTCTGTTGTGTGGGCTACAATTATATTTCATAGTAACGACAATGAGTGTACTATGTAAGTATGTATGTTATATGGTTATTCATTTATGAGAAACATTTGATTAAAGTTCGCAAATGCCAAATGAGGCTTGATAGAACATTTAGAATGTTTTACAAAACCGCATGATTATGTTAATGAATATTTTTGTAATACTTCTTAAGCATTTGTCTTTTACGTTTAGGGGGACAAATTTTGAATTCATTTCGAATGTAGTCTCGTCGTTTTCTTTTTTTCATCCATCTTGGGTTTTATGCAAGGTGGTTTAGAACTAAATTCTGAAAATGATTTCATATAATATAGATTTTAAATCGAATGCCTCCGACTGACTTATAAAAAGTGTTTAAAATCCATTGATTAAAATAATGACGGATGGTTTTTAAAGTTATATTAAGTAGAGAATGAATAGCAATGGATCTGAGTGTGAAAGGGCGTGTACATGATGCTAGGTTAGCAGTATACTCCAGTGGCGAATACGTTCTGAATATGGTCCATGCGTGATTGTTTCCTGCGAAATGATTTGCGGTGGCGAAATGTGTTTATATAGCTATAGTAAATGATTATTATGAATACGATTATAGAATTTGTGTTCGCATATGGGAATGATTCCGGATGTCCAATGTTTCCACCTTTCGCCTCGTCTTCATCTCGTAAAGCTGGACTGCGAATGGATGATAGACCGAGGCATGTTCCAACCATTGCCAGTTGAACATCCTCGCCCATTACATATGTGTTTATAATAAACTGCAGGAGTTCCTCAATTTTATATAATTTTTGAATGCAATTGATGGTTGAAGATGAAAATTTATACGCCACGGACTCTCTGTTAAGCCATTGATAACGTTCTGAATGATGAGTAGATACTATAAATTTTAAGTGTTTTGTTGCTGTTGCCGTTTGATGTTTGAGTGTTTCAGTGTTGTTAATGTTGTTATTTGAATTACAAGTCTGCAGACACCCTAGTTATTTCTTCTTCTGTGCCTTCTCAGCGGCTTTTGTTACTTTTCCCGAGCTCGTTTCTTTATAGTTGACCGATTTGATAACTCCAACGGCTACAGTCTGACGCATGTCGCGCACTGCAAACCGTCCCAGAGGCGGAAATTCTTGGAAGCTTTCGACGCACAATGGCTTGGTGGGCACCAGCGTTATAATGGCCGCATCGCCAGACTTGATGGCTTTCGGTTCGGTCTCGGTGGTCTTGCCAGTACGACGATCGCACTTCTCCTTTATCTCGGCAAACTTGCATGCAATATGAGCCGTATGGCAATCCAACACTGGGGTATACCCATTGGCAATCTGCCCAGGATGATTGAGCACAATTACCTAAGAAGAGACACAATTTGAGATTACAATCCAAAACCAAATAAAACTTCAATGACGTGCTACCCACCTGAGCGGTAAAATCGGCTGCGCCTCTTGGTGGATTGTTCTTTGAATCGCCAGCCACATAACCACGACGCAACTCCTTAACCGACACGTTTTTAACATTGAAGCCAACGTTATCTCCTGGCAAGGCTTCGGTTAGCGCTTCGTGATGCATTTCCACGGACTTGACCTCAGTAACTAAATTGACAGGTGCGAAGTTCACCACCATGCCTGAATGAAGTCGGAGTACAGAAAGCATAAGTCATTAATTAAAAACTAAACAAAGAAGTTACCGTCATTCCTAACCTGGTTTAAGAACCCCGGTCTCCACACGTCCAACGGGCACTGTACCTATGCCACCGATCTTGTATACGTCTTGCAGAGGCAAGCGCAGCGGCTTATCAGTGGGTCGCTGAGGCGGCATAATCGCGTCCAGCGCGTCAATCAAGCATTTGCCCTCCGTTTTGCCCTCTTTACGTTCCACAGTCCAACCCTTAAACCAGGGCATCTTCTCGGATGCCTCGAGCATGTTGTCGCCATGCCAGCCGGAAATGGGCACAAAAGCGACAGAGGCCGGATTATAGCCAATCTTCTTGATGTATGAGGAGACCTCCTTTTTGATTTCCTCGTAACGTGCCTCGCTGTAGGGCGGCTCCGTCGAATCCATTTTGTTCACGCCCACAATCAGCTGTTTAACGCCCAGCGTAAAGGCCAACAGCGCATGCTCACGCGTCTGGCCATTCTTCGAGATTCCGGCCTCAAACTCTCCCGTGCCAGCGGCAACAATGAGAACAGCACAATCGGCTTGCGAGGTGCCCGTAATCATGTTCTTGATGAAATCTCTATGGCCGGGCGCATCAATGATAGTCACATAATACTTGGCGGTCTCGAATTTCCATAGGGCGATATCGATGGTAATTCCACGCTCGCGTTCAGCTTTTAGCTTATCGAGCACCCAGGCGTACTTGAACGAGCCCTTGCCCATCTCCTGGGCCTCTTTCTCAAACTTCTCAATTGTACGCTTATCGATGCCACCGCATTTGTAAATCAAATGACCGGTGGTAGTTGATTTGCCCGAATCGACATGGCCAATCACAACGATGTTAATATGAATTTTCTCTTTGCCCATGATACTATGTTATCAACAAATGATTCGTTGCTCCACAAATAAGTATTTTTTCCTTATTGTTTAGAAGTTTCTCGACAAATCTGGATGTAGTAGAATACATACAATACACACATCAAATTTGTAGTGTGGATGACAATAAATGTATTTTAGTATATATAAAGAGAGAGAATGAGAGAGGAAAAGCAAAGGCGTATGCTATAAGGACACGAATCAGCGTATTGGCCTGAATATCTACAAACGAATATACATATATGTCCGTCTGCAAATACGCTTTCATGTATAACTGTGTCGTGGGCGTGGGCGTGGGTGTGGACGCGACTGTATTCGCGGTGTAGAGCCTTAAAATCTGCACATATGTAGTGAAAGTCGCATAAATGCCTTTTAGTGTTTTTACTTAACTTTGTTCTGATGATTAAATATAAATATATACACTTCTTTGCGATATTACGCGAGTTCTCATGTTCATTACATTTTTATGCACAAGAAAATTGACCGGCTCTCTCACGGCTACATATAGATGTAATATGTGTATGTGATAAAAAAAAGGGAGTAGACTCTCACCTGATAATTGGTTTAAGTTAAGTTTGCTGCTTCCTCAATCGGTGTTTCGCTGTAAAAATACATTTCGATTATTCGTATACTTTGCACAAATTAATATCAGAATGGCTTTTCAGTTCTAGCTATTATCTTTTATAGTTTTAGAAAAGTTACCTATCGCGACCGACACGTCTGCACGTTAACCGATGCGCGGAAAATCTGGGCAAAAGTATGCAAGTAGAGTCTCAACGCTTGGAACGAAAAATCAATAATGAACCCAGACGACAACCGACGAGCTGGAACTGAAACGCGAGACACATCCGAACGGTGACGATGCCGAATGCATTCTCCAAAGCCCCCACCACACAAACTTCTTATACCAACTATACGCACGCACTATGCCACCTGCAGCCTTATAGGACACTAGCTCCATTAAAAAACAATTTTGACATGAATTCCCCTGGTGGGAATATATATATTTTTTTTATATTGCAACAATAATTTAAAACCAATTATACGTCTATTTATTTCAAGGAAGGCTGGACAGGAGGTGAAAATCAATGTTTGTGGTAAAGAGTGCAACGGTATTTGTGCTTTAGCTCACCGCCGGCATTTGCGGCATTTATGTGCTCTTCTCTGGTCTGGTCGCGACTCGAAAGGGTGAAAAACTGTGAGCACATGTACACACACATGCAAACACAATTCCCATAGGCAGACGCACAGGCAGAGTGCCGCTGCTTCGGGTCACACTTGCACATCGTTTCCGTTGGTCGCCGTCGCCTTGGATAA
>JABVZY010000267.1:10326817-10339421 GCA_020883555.1 Drosophila nannoptera
TGGGTAGCATGGTGTCGGGTGAACACTGAAGGGGTATTGGCGCCCTCTGGCGGATTATTGAATTTTCCAACATTTGACTGACACTTGGCGCCTGATGCGCTTGGCTTACCTTATGCGCGACTGTCCTTGTTCTTGTAGTAGTTGTTGTTGTTGTGGTTGCTGGTGGCGCTTCTGTGGTTACTTTTATTTTTGTTGTTGCCTTTAATGTTGCTGATTTAGATGCGGGCGTTGCGTTGATAAATTCCGTTTGCGTCTTTACATAATTTACATGTTTTTAAATGGTGCGAGCAGAAAAAGCAACCACTCTAGAATAAACACAGTATATGTAGGTATGTCGGCATGCAATGTGTACGATGATACATGGAGCAACACAATATAGGTTTGGCAGCGCCGTAAGCGACAACGAAATGTATACCCGTTTGTATTTTTCTCTTTCGCTTGGCAAGGAAGACCCACTTTTTTGGCAAATTTGTAGCGAACGCGTGTAACTGTGGCTATTATGCCGCTTTGCTCTTAAAATCTGGCAACACTCGAGTCTCACTCACTCGCACATCCAACGAATATTCTGGCTGTGCTGCGGGGTGACAGCCTTAACGCAATTGTTTTCTTTGGCACCTGCTGCAACACGCTGCTTATATTTGTGTATGTGTGTGTATTGTTTTCAATTAAATGTGATTTAATTAATACGGACATCGGCGGCGGCACTGCACAATAGACGGTCAGCTGCCCACTTTAGCACTCGACGCGCAACGGACAAATACTGATGAAAGTGACGACGGATGGCATAAGGAGCAACGGTAAATTTCTTTCGTACTTCGCTGATGCTGCGCGCTCTTTCGCTGCGCAGTGAACAGTGCTGCCCAGCGCGGCGAATTGGATGGCTCGTGTCTCAGCTCGCCGTAAGTTGTGTGCCTGTACGTGTATGTGTTCATGTGTCTGTGTTGTTGCCTCTATGAGTGAGTCTCTGTCCGAGGAATGCGATAAAAAACGAAACGTTAGAATGAAATGAAAATGTAGCATAATTTATGACTGCATTGTCTTTTAAATAATTGCACGCAAAGCATTAATACACACACATACGGACGCAAACACTCAGAAGGCAGTTTTGTTATTTTCTAAATGGATTTGAATTTGTAGGGTAACCCACCTGCGCAATGTTTTCTCATCGTTATAAAACCGTTAACATATTTCATTTTAAAACATGAAATGCAATTTATACTTAAAAAATTTGTAAGGGAACTTTTCACCACTGACCACGTGGTTGAATTTTGACTTATGAGAACATCTATATCAATAAAAATGATAGACAACAATTTTTTATGGGAAAAATAGATGCATATATTTTATTATCTAAAATCATAAAGATGATAACTATGGATAGCTAACTTAGTCAATGTCCTTCCTTTTTGCAGCTAAAAATATATTCATTTAATTATTTATTTCGTCATAGTATGATGGATCACAAAAGTTTGTCATGCAAATTGAATAACCAAATAAACTTAATTATGACAATGCTAATAATGTAGTTAGATTGGCTGTTATGTCTATAGTTCAACGTTGTTCAAATTGGAGCCGGAGGATGAAGGCAGATCAACATCACTGGGCGGCACAAAGAATCCCTTGGTGTGGACACCCTCATGCTTAGCGCTAAGCTTCAACATCTCCGTCTTAAGTTTATCGAGAATGGCATAGTTAGGTTGGTTAACAGCCGCCTTGCTCTGTAGCACGGTTATCTCCTGCTCCTCAAGCTTTTTCTCCTTGAAAGTTTTGATCGAGTTGTTGCCATATAAGCGCAACAATGAACCCCACGTTTGAATATGTGGATGCAAAATCTACAAAGAAATTCTGTTGTTAAATTCGGATTAAGATATAAACAATCTACCAAGATCTACCTGAAGAATGGCCTGCGATGCGAGTTGCTTTCCTTCACGCTTATTTTTGCAGACAACTTTGGCTGTATGCTTGCCCACGGTCATGGTGAACTCGTTCTTATTATTGGCCGTGCGATTAATCTCCTGTGTAATCTGTACATCACTGCCATAGTTACGTTGCAGGCAGGTCAACAGGATCGCATTGGGTGAGGGCTCAGTGGTTTTGTTGCAAAATTCAGTAACGCGTGGATCCTCGATGCGAATATCATCGAACACCTGCAATAAATATAGAAATATCTGTTATATCAGATATCTGTATTCTTCTTTGCTTTTGGTATACTTACAGATAAATCACTTTGGGTTTTCTTGGCAGTTCCGGTCTTTTGATCCTTGGTATTGCCTGTTATCTTATCCTTAACATCGGGTATGAGAATCTCAAGCGTTTCACGTGCTGCCTCTGATTTGGCTTGCTTCTTGCTGGTGCCATATCCTGTGCCATACTTCAAATTGTTCACCGATACTGTTGCCGAATAAGGCGTTGCAGCGTTCTGCAACTCCTTAAATTCATAAGTAGGCTGCGTCTTCAGTGCATGTTGCACGTACTCATGTAATATGCACACAAAACTCTTGCCATTGGGATTCATTATCCATTCTTTGCGGCCTCGGGGATTGGATGATCCCTCTGAGCCACTCGCCGCCAAAATGGGGAACTTGATGAGCTTGGTGCCATCGGGCAACGTGGGACGCTGTATGTTCTTGATATGCTTTCGATTCTTGGTGAACTTACGCCGGGCATTCCAGCTCCGAAAACGCAGCACGCGTATCACCTTGAATCGGAAGAGCTTTTGGCAGTATGAGTTCAGTTGCTCCGGAGTCAGAGACTCCTTCTGTGTGTTCTCATTCACAGTGACGATTTGGGCAGCTGGTATAAGTGACTGCAGGGTCTCAATAGATGGCTCTGCAGTTTTGGCCTCTTCAGTGGGAACATCTTTTTTCTCTCTGTCATCTATATCCATGGGCTGTGTGGCTGTTGAATTGCTGTGAGCGACTGGGCAAACACCAGCAGGAGGCGCTTCATTAGGGGTAGATGGGGATGGCTGAGCTTTGTCAGAGCTAAGCTTTTGCGCTGCCTCCGCTTCTTCCTCCAGAGCACGACGATAGTTGAGACATGGTATGGCACCCAGAGGCACGGCGTGCTTGCGAGCACTGCCCGTGCCCAGGAAATATGGGCGTGACGCACAGCAGACACGCGTCTTCCGATGCAGAAACAATGGCATGCCGCTATTGTGAGTTACCTGTACCCAGCCCTCGGGCAGCACTTCGAAGTGGTTATGACGTTTCTCTGAATAAATAGTAAAATATGTATTAGGTGAATTTGGGTCTATCAATTTAGTGTACCTTCCAGCACAGTCTTAAAACGTTGTTCGTATTTCGGGCGCTTGGACTCGCGAAGATCTTCGGGAAGTTTCTCGTCCAATAGATTTTCAATTTCCTCATCATTGAAATCAGAGGAATCATAATCGCCACCTTCAGCATCATCTTCGTCGCCGTTTGGTTTATAGCTGTTATCATCTGCCGAATATAAATTAATAGGGAAAAACATTTCAGATAATTTCAAGAATATAAAATTTAACCTGATCCAAATGCTAGTCTTTCATGATGTTCCAGTCGCACAATGGGTATCATACGCATCTTTTCAAGCGTCTGTTGACTAGACAGTTTAGATAAGATTTACATCGAAATGCTGCTGCACTCAGCGTAAACTTGCTAATGCAACTGTTTTAGATATAGAGCATCCATTAAATGAATACGGTTACAGTGAACACTCTTAAGAGAACTGCTCCGTTCTGAATTAAGTTCATTATGACAGATTACACTGTGTATTTTATCAGCCTCCGTGGCATACTGTTTGCACAATGATAAGATGCTAGCGAAGATTTACAGATAAGGCAAGTAGAAGCTGCTGCTTTTCCTTTTGCGACTGGCGCCCAGTGGCTCGGATATTAGACGATAAGAATGCCTACTCCAAATATGTAAAAAATCTTTACTTTGTATCTTATCGCTTACCTGATATATCTTCATCAGTGGCGGTCCCCACCTCATCGAGCACCTGAAACTGTCTCAGCTGTTGATCGATGGGCTCGGAAAGAAGATCGGCGTCGCGCGTCTGACGCATTTCCTCAATCGCACTGAGTGAAAATCCTGCCACCTTTAACTCCTGCTCCTCCTCATCCAGGCGTGCGCGCTTGGATATCTGCGCCATCTCCGCATTCTCCAAATCCGATTTAATATCTGACATTTGTCTATATTCTTAAGAACTACGTTTTTTGATTTGAATGCTTCTTTTAATTATATTAGGTATTTTTTATTCTTATAGCTGTGTTCGAGCTCTTCTGGCCAATAACCAATACTGAGAACATCCAACGATTTAGAATTGATTTTTCATTGGAAGTGCCACATTGGTTAAGCTAGAAAACCCAATCAATCGCTCGGTTAGTCGTCGAGGCTTTGCATTCGAACAGCTCCTCTTCACTCGGATTTCAAACGCACTTCACATCATTACGTTCCCTTTCCCTACTTGGTTTCTTTTGAAACATTTTTGTTGTCATTCGTGCAACTCGTGTAGCCGGCTAGAATTTACAAGCCGCCTTCGCGATGGATTCTGTTTAGAACAAAACACCAAGGCAAAAGTTGCTTAGCCTGAACACTACTACACTATTTATTTAAATATAGTATTTATTTATATAAGAGTAGAACAAGCGTAAACAACGCTTGAAAAATTGATCACACGCAACAACCATAGACACGCTTGGACATCTTGTGAAAAAAACAGCTGTTGAGAGTTGCCACGTGGTTTTACGATGCATATTTGTATTTCCAGAGGCGTTATGTATTTAAAACTGTAATAATTTTCTCCTATATCAACAATAATAACCGATTTTAATCCAAGAAATTGAACTCATATCAATTTTGGCGTAATGTAAGTTTCCTTTGTTTACATAAGTTCACATGATTGAAGTTCACATGATTGAAGTTCACATGATTGCTAATAATATTGAATATTCACATTTGCTTAATTTTTTACAGTGCCAAATAATTTCCCTTAAGTCTTTTATCGAACGCAACACAAATATTCAATATTATAAAAAATATATAAACCACTGTAATTTTCGATTGGAATTGTGCCTCTTCCTATCATTCTAAACCATCATTTACCGATAACTTGCGCAAAATAAAATTTAAAGTTAGAATCACTTCAAATGACACTTTATGTAAGATTACCTACCACAGTAACTTTCAGAAGATCGCTAGAAGATTTTACGGTCTCAATCTGCAATGATGAAATGAAATTTATGAACTCATGCACATGATTGTTGTCATTCACATTACCTCGGCTACCTCATGAGTTACGCGTGTCGCTGAAATTTGTAAATGAAATGGTAAGCATCGATCATTGATTCCCAGTCTAACGTCGTCTTTGAGATCTTGGATTAAAAATAGTATAAAATCAGTGCTAAGAGCACTGCATTTGTTTACAAAAAGCGTATCAAGAAACTTAAGATGCATTATCAAACATCGGAAATCATCATCTTTCAGGTAGTCTCCCGATGTTATACTGAGAACTCGCAAACTAGTCGATTGCAGGATAAGTCTGTGAAAGAAATGAAAGCACGGATTCTTGACAATTAAACGCTTAAGGCTACGTGGACATTCAACGATCCTGCCCTGTTCCATTTTCAGTTTTGCGCCGAGACGCAAATGCTCCAAAGTATTCGGTCGCACTTCTGCTACTCTTTGAAATAGTCGGTCAAATGGACAAACGTCGTGGTAAATATGAAAACTCCTCAGATTTGGCAACAATACTAGACACTCATAATTGGAATGATGGGGACAGTCAATGACCAAGTCTTCCAACTTCTTCATGTAGTGGTAAATTCCAATGATAACTCCATTGAGATTATTATGTATTGACAACATCAGCGATTTTACATTCTTCAGATAAACACAAACGTTGGCCAGATGATGGGTAACCGATGGAATCGCAAGATGTACGACATCTAAGTCCGATACAGAGAGCCTGCGAATCTTATAGCCGTTCAGCTGAAAGAATTCATCTATTTCCTGTCCGGACCAATTGTCTACAGTTTTGCTCCAATCAAAGAAGACGAATCTATTTTTATATACCGTCTCATATATGTTGCGAAAGCGCAGACAGGTGAATGCAAATTTACATTGGGTCTTCTTATCCATGTACTTGAAAATGTGAAATAAGATGTCATCCGGCATGTCCAGAATGTGTAGAGTATCCATATTTTTAATTATATTTTACTCAATCTATACTATTAATATATAAATATATATATATATATATTAACTGAACTTGTGGCATGCTTTATACTCTATGCCTACTATATAAAATAAAAAATTTGAAATTATGGGAGACACTACTTCAAAGCCCATCTTATTGAAGGCGAACTTATTAAAAACTTAGTCAATGTTAGGTCTAGTTAAGAGAGATGGCCTTTACAAACTAATTACGAGGTGCTAGACTATCATAACACGCTTTCCACATCGATGTCCACCGCATTGGCCAGATCAGTAAGGTTTTGTGCGTTCTGCTCATGACCCTTGGATCGATAGTGGGCGTTTAAGTGTGGGCGCCGCATAAAGGATACTTTGCATATGTCGCAGCTGTACGCATTTTAAGAAATTTCAAGAAAAAATATTGAAATAAAAAAAAAATATAAACCACACGAATTTCTATAAACTCACTGGAAACTCCGCACGCCAGAATGGCTAAGCATATGTCTCTTCAGCTTGTTGCTGACAGCAAACTCCTTGTCACACTTGGTGCACTTGTATGGACGATAATTTGTGTGCCGACTATAAAAATGTTATTTGTCATTCCAATTAATATCGATCTCCATATGTTTTCACTTACTTGCGCTCATGCTGTATACGTCCGCTGTGATCAGCGAAAGTCTGTCCACAGTATTGACATGGGTATGGCTTCTGGCACAAATGCGCCAGCTCGTGGCGTCGTAGCAAGTGCGGCGTGTAGAATTTGAGAGGGCATTGCTTGCAGGCGAAATTCTTCACACCGGTGTGACGTAGTAGGTGCACCTTAAAATTACTGGGGCAAGTAAAGTGCCTTCCACACAGTTCACAAATGCAGTCGCGTTTGCGGCGTTCACGTTTTAGAGCAACAATTTCATCCTCTGACAGCTTGCTCCAGTTTATGCGAGGCGTGTTCTTGGCATTGGTTGCAAAGTTTACCGTTGCATAGAGTTTGGAAGCTGGTTTTCCCGGCTTGCGCAGTGGGACTGGAGGAGAGACGATCGCGGGTGGTTGTTCAACAGTTTCAAGCATCTCAACTTTTGGTATGGGTTCATCCGTTTGCTCGGCCACTGATATATCATTGTTCGTTTCACTCTGGGGATCCTCACTATCGAATTCTTCATAGTCATACTCTGAGGTCTCCTCATATGTTGTGGACGCTTCAGCAGTGTCTACAGCACTTTCGCTTTTATCTATATGGTCGACTTCATCAAAGTCAAATTTTTGAAATGCATCCGATATATTATTACGGTTGCTTAAAAGCACCTTTTGAGTTTTAATTATTCGCTCGCGAAACACGATCGCTTCGCGTAACGCTACTTCGCAGGGTCCACATATATGTGTAGGAAACTCCACATGTTCCGTTAACTGCGAAATGGAGAAGCAAATATTAAATTTTGTTGGCTTTGTAACAAATTGGTTTAACGGCTTACAAATATTCCTGTTAAGGCAGCTATTTGATGCAGCATAATGTTGTCGGGTTGTTGAAACAGATTCTTTGAGTTTAAACAATAAATAATTTTACCACAGGTACGACATCTGGGCGACATTTTTCAAATCATTTTCCAAATTAACCGAGTTGCTTACCCTTTATCCACCAACTATTCGCGTCTTTCGCGGCTATCAGCTGTTTTGCTTTCATGTGGCAACACCGCCTACACTGCTCGTGTTCAATAAGTGTTTTCGATAAAATCTTTTTTGGGTTATCGGCTCAAGTCTCTTGATGCGGCTCAATGAGAAAACGAAGTTGCTTGGGGAACGTGTTGTTTTGGTTCCCTACGAAACCCGACATGTTCCCA
Organism: Drosophila nannoptera; assembly: GCA_020883555.1. NCBI lineage: Eukaryota > Metazoa > Arthropoda > Insecta > Diptera > Drosophilidae > Drosophila > Drosophila nannoptera. Next base: position 10,334,826 of record JABVZY010000267.1, read on the forward strand.
AATATCACGAATGGATGAGCAGTCCCATACTTCGCAGCCTAACGGCTTCAGAAGAGTTGACACTCGACGAGGAGTACGCAATGCAACAGAGTTGGCGAGAGGACAATGATAAGCTCACATTTATCATACTTTGTGCCGAGAATTATGTAAAAACAAAGGATGAGATCGCCGCAATGGTAGGCGATACAAATCTATTTATTAGCCCTGACGAGGAAAACACAACGAAATATGTCGCAGAAGCAGAGATTATGATAGCGGAGAAAGAAGCGCGCGGCAAAGGATATGGTCGCGAGGCAATGCTATTGATATTCAAATACGCTCTACAGCATCTGCCGTTATCTAAGTTCGAGGCTAAGATTGACATGGATAATGCTATATCGTTACGACTATTCCAGAGCTTTATGTTCACAGAAGTGCGTCGCGTTGAAGTGTTCCACGAGGTGACCCTCGAGCGATACATAACAGACGACTGGATTTCTTGGCTTGACGAACAAGTGCAGCTAAGAGTTGAAAAATATGATAAGTCTTAAAATTATGTACATTTCGTTTTTGCTGCGTTTATTACATTTATATTACAACTACTTGTCCCCTACTTGCGTTAAGATGCCTCACAATATCTTTGCCCTGGCTGTAGTCGCTGCGTAATTAATGGTATGTGTGTGTGTATGTGGATGTGTGGCAGGAAAGGCATTACATGACATGGGCCCCAAGTCAGTTATAAATTTATATGCATATATGTATATATAAATGTGAGTGTCTGTATACATAAAACTAGTTGGCTTAATGTTTTATAACGTGTTTGAATTTTTTATAAAAATTATTATTAAATAATTGAAGGCAAACATAATCCATAATTGTAATTGCAAATCAAAACTAAATATTTCGTACCCAATTTCTTTGTTTTGTTTGCACTTTTTTCACTTTGCTTAAGTTAACGATAGCTGCTCAAGCTTTATGCTTAAAACTAATAGATAGACGTGGTGTGCTTTCTGCTATGAATAATAAATATGTTTACTGTGTGTATTTGTTGTTGTAAGTGTTGCTGTAGGTGTGTGTGTTTGTGTGGTCCGATTTAGGCAGCGGCGCCATCGATGGGCATAGCATGTAGCACTTCGTCGAGCAGCTGTAGCGCCCGATGCAAATGCACTTCGATCCAACAGGGAGTCTCCTTGATCGATTGCCTCGGATAATCAGGTCCCCAGCCTTTCACAAAGCTCAACCGCAATATGCACAAACGACGCAGATCATCGACACCAATGCCAGCGGCAGCTGTGATACCTAAAATAAATGGGATCAATATATAAGCTACCATTTAAGCATTTAATAACTGAATTAACTTACTTCTGCCTCCGCCGCCCATCTGCTGATTGGAGACACCAGCCACAGCAGCCGCTTGTGCTGCAGCAGCAGCTTGTGCATTTGTGGCCAGTGAATGCATCTGCTGGTGGCATTGTCGCAAGTCAAACACCTATAAAGAGTTTCGATAAGTTGTAAAGTGAAATTTAGGATGTGCCACTGCATATACCTTAATACAGGCAGCTGGATAGATTTTGTGCACAGCATCGCCCGGCGTACGACCCGCTTCGCGATCCAAGTAATAGCTTTGTACGAACACAGAATTATCGCTGAGACATCGCAGCCAGACATCGCCCTCGCCACGTAGATCTAATTGCACGCCCTTGCCTATATGCAGCCTGAAAATGTGTACCAAAATATCAATAAGAAATTCATATACTTGTACTGAGTAGCAACTCACCTTGCGCGCTCTGACTGCTCGGTGCGATGCACATTACTGAGAGCACCTAAGCAGAAACGATTACCGCCCGAAGGGTCTACATAGCCGTCTATTATGACATTTGGCTTCGCCGATGGCACCTTAAATGTCTCGCCCACCTGCGTGTCCAGTTCAAAGTAGGCTATCGAGCACCAATACTCCGGCGCCGGCTGCCGTGAGAGCAGACGCGGTTGTTGTTGTTGTTGCTGTTGCTGTGGCGGCGCCTGCTGCGGCGACGCCAGGTCTCCGGGTAATGCCGAACCCCCTGAAAGCAAACAAACGATTAGTTATGAAAGATAAACAGCGTCGTACGCTTACAGTAGCTGCCAGGTAAGGATCGGGGATCTGGCGGTTGCATGGACTGGGTGTAGGTTAACGTGTTGGGTCCGGTCCATGTGCCCGCAGCAGCACCGCCACCACTAGCTTGTGCCCCACCAGCGCCAGCATTTGGTTGATTACTAGCCGTGGGTTGTTGCTGCGTTGATGGAGGCTGTGTTGAACCGTAACTATTAGTTCCAGCTGCTTGACCACTCGGCTGCTGGACATATCCATTCTGTTGCTGGGCATGCACGGTGGTTGGTCCCGCACCTGAGCTGGCATTGCCACTGAACTTGCCCACATCGTTGACTACATTCTGCATTTGGGCGCCCGTCGGTGGCGCACCGTAGTACTGTCCGGCATTTCCAGTAGCTCCTCCTGTAGAATTAGTAGCAACGCTGGGTCCATTCGGACCGCCGCCGGGTGGCGGCTGCTGTTGTTGCATTGCCATTGAGCCTGGATCTGTGGGTGAGTTGGCTTGCGCATGATGGACACCGTTGCCTTGTGCGCTCTGTGCTTGTGTGGGCGGGGGTGGCGGCGCCATAACGGGTCCGGTGCCAGGATTCATGGCGCCCATGCCCGTCATGCCATGAGATACGGCTGCAAAGAAGCCCAAACAAATGTTCATCACAGCCCAAAACTTATCAGTTAATAAAGCATAAAAAAAAATCAACAAATCATCAACAACAGAAATCGCTTACAAAGAGAGTGTGACGCTGGCTGGGATTGGGATTGTGTCTGCTGCGCTGATTGCTGCTGTTGCTGTGGGGCCGCAGGATGCCGCAACATCCACGAACTTCGCACTGGTCCGGCGCTGTCCGTCGGCTCAATTTTTGGTATTGCGCGTCCAGCAGCAAACATTGCACTCATTTGATTAGCATCCGCGACTACAAAAGCAACAGAAAACGATAAAAAAAGAAAGGAAAATTAAAAGAAAAACTAAGGAAAATCAATAAAAAATAAGCACTAAAGAAATTCATCGCTACTATCATTGATAATGATCTTGTATGTGGGCGTACCATATTCACCGGGCCCGGGACCCTGTGGCGGATACCCATAGCCACCGGGGCCGACCATCTGCGTGGGATGATGTTGTATAGTGCCAATGTCGTTGCCATCAATGTCCATGCTGCCGACCAGAGAGCCGGCTGAGTATTCATCTTTGACCAGGCGACTGGGTCCCGATTGCAGGCTCAACCCAGACAGATCGATACCCGGCGAGACGACGCGCTCGTAATGGTAGGGATTCACGCATACCGAGTCGCACTTGAGATCGAATGCAAAGGCGCAATATTTCACATGCTTCAGCTCGTTCTTGTGCAGATCTGGCCAGCGCCAGATCCGTGCGTAGATTACATGTGGGAAGCCCTTGCGACCGGCCACCTGTGCATTGAAGAAAATGTAAAAATATATTAAATTTAAATTGAATAGTAAATACAGTTGCGCGTCGCATATCGCAACCGGAAATGCCACTACGTAAACAAACAACACAAGTAGAAGGCACTAGATAAGGCTACCTGACTACAGAATACCCTGTTCCTCCAAACATGAGTTATATATATATATAAATATGAATATATAATCTATACTATACTATTATAGACTATATATTTATATATTAAGATTTTAGGAAATCGAATGATACTAAGCTACATTTCCGGAATACCTAATGATTAACCCGTTACATACATTTGTACAGGGTATGCGAACGCATAGACCCCACACATAGCGTAGCGATAAAAGGCGCAGCTAAAACTGAAGTTATAGCTGACGCTGACTGACGCCGACGTTCATGTTGATGCTGACGCTCACCTGCAGTCGGCCGTCGAGCGTGCGCTGTATGGTGACGCATTTGCTTGGATGGGCGCCGTTCGTGGTAATTGCCGTTATCAGGGAATCCAATTCGTCGCGCTTCTCCTTCAGCTTCTTAACAAGTGACTCGATAGCGCGCTTGGCGAAGCCCTCACTCTCGCCACCTTGCCGATGGCACATCAGCGAGTGGACAATGCTCAGGCAGGCATCCGCTGATGTAGGCGCATTCGACGGTGGCGGCGGTGGCATTTGTACCATGTCTCGAACAATTACTAAAAACGAAAAATATTAGTTTAATTGAGTCAGCATATAGTTGACCGAAAATTGATTAGGAAATTGTGCTTACTGTCCGGTTGCGGCATAGTGCCGTACATATGTGATGGCGGGCCAGTGGCCGGTCCGGGCATGCCAAAGTCCTGGGCAATGCCCAGGCTACCGCGTGCATGGGCATCCACTTCGGCGTTGTTCGTCTCTCCGCCGTCACAAAATCCGTATCCAGCTGATGGCCACAAAGCGAAGCTGTTAGCCGCAAGCCGTTGAGCACACAGAAACAAAAAATAATAAAACGCAGAGCCCAACCGAAACAAAGAGAAGCACGCGAATGTGCGCACAAAACAAACGGCAAGTCAGCGAACGAAGAGTCTCTCCTCTCTTTTCCTTTCCCTTTCCTACTGCTCCCAAGCACTTTTTGT
>JABVZY010000267.1:10355887-10371050 GCA_020883555.1 Drosophila nannoptera
TCTACCATTTAAGAAGCTTTGAAAAATGCGTGAGGTCAGCCAATACAGGCACAGGACACGACACGAATATAATTTTTCGATTTCATTTTGCGGCAAGACAGAAAAACTTCGTCAAAAAAAAAAAAATAAAAAACAAAAAAAAAGGTATATAAAAATAGAAATCAATGATGCGGACCATCATACAAAAGATTGATGTCGTTCTGTACCATTTGAAGATCGGTGAAAGAAAACGATTAATGAGAATTGATAACGAATCAGGCCAACGGAAAAGGACACCAATTTTTTGTGAAAAAAAAGATTCAACTTTCAATAGCAAAAAAAAAAAAAAAAAAAAGTATCAATCATCACCCCAATTTCAAATAAGTCTAAAGTTATATTTTTGTTCTCCATGTTCGTTCTATAAAACACACAAACTGGACCCTAAGGAAAAGCAAAAACACAAAAAAAAAAAAAAAAACAAAAAACTAAAAAAGTACAAAAATTCATTAAATCTAGACAGACTATCTAAAATATAAGTAAATGTTCAAAATTTGCCCCATCCCCCATCCCTTTCTGCCCTAAATTTGGCACTCACTTTTGTTTACACTCAGAATTCACCAGAGGACTTTGACTATCGTAATATAAACAGAACAGAAAAAAAAAAACAAAAACAATATATATCCCAATATGTAGTTGTATGTGTGTAGTCGATAATATTTTCTGCAATATATAAATATCTATATAACAAAAAAGAAAACCGTTGCAGAGGATAAAGCTGAGCGTAATAAAAACTCTATATAGAAAGAGAAGTAAAAAATTCATAATTGATTTTGAGCTAAGACAATTCGTTATTGTTTATGTAACATCAGAATCTAAATTTATAGATCATTCTCAAATGAAATGTATTTAGAACAATGCAACAACAACAACAGTGATAAATTCTTTATTGGGAATGTCTCTATTTTATTTAGCGGTGAACAGATATCATTTTCTTTTTTGTTATATATAATTTAATGCCTATTTAATTTATTAAAAACCACAGAAATTGTAAAAACAAATACCATGTACTAAATATACTATAGATGTTAAAAAAAAAAAAAAAAAACAAACAAAACAAAAAAAGAACCCATAGCTTATAACAACCAGCCAACAGTTAAAGAAGTAAAAAAAAAAAACAAAAAAACAAAAAAGCAACTATATCTTACAATATGTTGCGTTCTTATTATTTTTGCAATGCACGAAGCTCTTAAAAAAATTATGATGCATTATATAGTAGAGTATATATACACGACAGAACAACTACGAATGGAACTTGATGTGAAAGGGAGAAAGTAAAAACTATCCGCAGTATGATAATTGGGTTTACCAATTTCTTTTAAAACAAAATTCAAGCACATTTTAAAGCAAGTCCCAGAAATCATTTCTCGATTTCTTTTCAACAATAATTTTCTGTGAATTTAAAATAAAATGCGCGTGTCACTGTCCACAGTGACATAGTAATTTCTGATGAAATATTTGCAATATATCCAAATGTTTTATTTACCTTTGTGCATGTGTGTGAGCCTGTGTTCGAGTGTGTGAGTGCGTTTGTGTCTAGCTACAACCGCAGACCAGCAGCAGCAACTCCCAACTCTCTCTGTCTCTTGGAAAAGCCAACTCTCTATCTCTGTCGCTCTCGGCTGACCAAATGTGAGTACAAAAAAAAAAAAAACAAGAGAAAAGAAAGCAAACACAATCTACACACTTTGCAAATGTAAATAAAACATTAAAGACTTTAATCCAATTTTCAACATTGAACAAATGTGCAATAGATCCACTCTTTTTCACAATTGTTTTGTAAATCTTTCATGGCAATACTAATGCTTTGTTTAAATTTATAATTGATTCAAACTGATTTTAAAATTTAAGCAAAAAAGCGGGAAAAAATTGTGTGTTCATTGCCAGGCTGCAGAAAAAAGGGAAAACTTTTCGTTTCCTTTTTAAGAATTTTTTAATTCTTAGTCTAACTTTAAAAAATTGCAAAGTGACAAATAAGATATAACGAAACAAAAACAATTAAATAAAGCTAGACTTAAGAATTTCTATAAAATGCCGAACAAAGTACGCCGCCAGTCGGTTATTCTGACACTAATTGTAAATGTATTTTAAAACTAGCAAATTTTACACATTTTTAACGCGGAGTTAGTTAAATATTTTCGAAGAAAGCTTGATAAAAATTTAATTACGAATTATTTTACCAAAACAAAAAGAACAAATTGAAAAAAAAAATACTAGTATTATGAAGACAGGAACAAATCATGTACCAAGTTTTTAGCTCGTTAATCATTATTTATTTAAATTTTGAAAATTGTATATCTTAAATTTGAGCTTAATTTGTATGCATTAGGCACTGCATAAAAAACAATTGTAAATTTTATCATCACTAAAAAGGTTTTCATAGTTTTACATCCCAAAGAGAAACAAACTCATTTTGTAAAGTATCTATCATTCATTTATTTAACTAATTACGAAATTAAAATTGTATTTAGTTATTATGGATTCGTGCCAGGCAGAAAGCAACTAAGATTATTAAGGATTGTGTATAAATGTTGTACGGAGCTGTAAAAGAATAATTGAAAACGTGATTTAAATCATTGTACACACATGACAAAAAATAAATGGAAAAAGTATTATATATTATTTAATGGTAAAAACGAAAGTTTTTTGAATTTCACTTGCAATTAGCAGAAAACAAATGTGACGATTCAATAATATCGATAGCGATATTCTTGGTATTAAGAAACTGGAATCAGGGCTGCATATAAGACTATCGATAGCAGGTTGGTTGTGTTATTGCTTGGTGCTGGCAATACCGTGACACATAACCTTCCTTTTCTAAATAATTTTTGTGCTGTGTACACGTGTTCTCCGCAATGGCACCCGTCGTTAAAGCTAAAAAGAACAGAAAACATCCTTTGAACTCTTACCTCAAAGGTGGTGTACTGCGTTACTCCAAAGCCCAGGTAAAAACATAGAGGAACATCTAAGAAACATGTTAGCATTGTTCCGGGAGAGTAGGCGCCGCTTGCACTTCGCATTGCATCAATATGTGTGAACAATAAGTTGTGCTGATGCTTAATCTAATATTACCATATAGATGTACAAGCGCCGTGCGCTCTACCGTCTGAAGGATAAGAAGAGCCCCGTCGTCGAGAAGGCGAAGGTGCCCATTAAGAAGATCAAGAAGATCGGAGGTCCCAAGAACGGTGGTGAGCGTACCGTCTATCTGCGTAAGTCCAAGGCTAACTACCCAACCAAGACTTTCGTGAAGAAGCGTCCGAGCAAGGCCAACTTCAGTGAGCACAAGCGCAACACGCGCCGCAACCTGAAGCCCGGCACTGTCCTTATCCTGTTGGCTGGTCGCCACCAAGGCAAGCGAGTTATTTTGTTGAAGACGTTGACTTCTGGCCTTCTGCTAGTCACTGGACCATTCGCCCTCAACTCGTGCCCACTGCGTCGTGTGTCGCAGCGCTACGTTATTGGCACCACGACTCGTGTGGACTTGGGAGACTTCAAGGTACCAGAGCATTTGAATGACGCTTACTTCCGTCGCCTTAAGGCTAAAAAGCAGAAGAAGTCTGGTGAAGCCGACATCTTCGCGGCGAAGAAGGAACGCTTTGTGCCCAATGAGCAGCGCAAGAAGGACCAGAAGGAGGTCGACAGCGCACTGCTTAAGGTAATCAAGGCCCATCCTGAGGGCAAATACTTTACGAAGTATTTGCAGAACATGTTCGCTCTGCACTCGTCCCAATACCCACATCGTATGCGCTTCTAACTGTACGGAAGATAAATACTTCAATTTAAGGACTTTAAAATACTTTGTACAAGCCCCGCAGATTACAAAAATTTTGTAAAACGAAAATAAACAATTACAAATCGGAACTACGTATCGAGGTATGGTGAAAAAGGTTAATATATATTGCCAATTATTTTACAGGTATTTCCGTTTCCTGTTTGTCTTCCGAAGAAGGCAACGGGTAATTTATCAATAAGCTCAGCGCAGTCAGAAATTTTCGACGTCCATGTATATACCACAACATTTCACGACATGATCCTGGCATCACTTAATCCACAATGGATTCTGCATCGAATGTCAGGTAAAATATATTAGTTGTGGTATTTTTCCTATTCGACTCATTAAAGCTCTGTGCTATTGATGATAGATGACGATCTGCCATCCAGTGGCTGTTGCTTGGCAACACACGTTTGTTTAATTCGAAGCTGTCCTTGGGCGTGGTTCGCTTGAGTAAACTATATATGATGGCATGCTCGTGCTCCAACGGGGGCGAATTCAATACGCTCTCTTGCCTTGTAATTGACGTATCGCTCTCGAATCAGTTCATCCGCGCTGAGTGGCACGATGGCTGTTGTATAGGAGTCATTCATACTACGCTGTGGCAGTTCCTCAGGCTTAGGATGATACTTTAGCAAATGTTCTCTTTACTTCGGTACAATATGATAGCCTCTTTCCACGCCCGCTCGATCACGAATCTGCTTGGATACTGCGGGTCTATTCACGTAAAATTAGGTCAGCCTTACATAATGTTTCTGTAGCTTACTTTCCTCCACGGTGCCGGAGAAATTATCTTTACTTTGCTTCTTTAAATAGTCACCCATTTCATATTTCCTTACCGTAAAGAGCACTGGAAACCGTGTTTTAATCCTGCATGGATTTATTCGAGAGGATGTTAATTTGGGCTCTAATAGACAAAACAAATCTTACCTGGAGAGAGTTATCCATTTTTTCACATTCACGAAATGAATATGAAAGTAAATCAATTGAGTACAGAGTTCAACGTGGCCATGGATCAAGTAAAACCATCTTAAGGGTTGGATGGTATAACATTTAATAGTGGTAATTATTGAAAATCGAGTATAACATTTAGGTCTGGTTAACTATAGTATGATTCACTGTACTCCTCTATCAGATTATTTCTGATTGAGTCCCATGCTATATTCGAACTTGCGACGTCCTTGAATGTACCACATGGTCTCATGATACGATCGTGGCAGTACCTCGGTTACCGTATGTGGCGAGGCGAAGGTGTAATAGAAGGTGTTGGTGGTCACTTGGTTGCCTGTGTGTGTGTCTAGCACCTCAGCCACTGTCATAATCTCGACATAGTTCAGCTTCGTGTACACCACATAGGCCGTCATTTTAATAAAGGAATCTACGCTGACTGGCTTCTCGAAACTAATATCCGCAATGTGCTCCAGCTTGGGTCGAGTCCGACAGTACAGTACCGCAGCCGCCTCGCTAATTTCTAGGGCGGAGCGCATGAGGAATCCACCAAAAACACGATTATGATGATTACGATGCTCTGGGAATGAAGGTATGGTGCTCATCTGAAAGGAGTCTGACATCCACCGACAGTTGGGCGGCAGAATACGCTTATTAAGCTCCATTGTGTCTGTAGGTGTGGTACGTTTATATAGTTCGTACATGAGCGTCTGCTCGGGATCGTTGGGCTCCGCCTTGAAGATGGACTGTGCGCTAACCAACTGGCGCTGGCGTTTGCGATCCTTGCCACCGGCCAAAATTACCGCCTCCTCATCATTGGCCGGCTTAATGGGATTAACTGGCGCCGCCGCCGTATTGGTTGCATTGCGCGCAGCCATCAGGAACAGTGCCCGAGTGAGCTTCATATAGCTGCCGTTTTGCATCTGCTCAAGCCACACGACGACCTCCATAGAGCTAGTGCCAACCCACGACACGTGCCCAGACAGACGAATGTCAGAGGTGCCAGACGCAATCGTATTGGTGAAGTCGATGCGATCCACGAGAATGGTGACAAAAGTGTACGGCAAATGCACATCTGCCGGCAGCTGGGGAATCATCACGTGCTTATGACAACACCACGCTTCACAGATTAATTAGTAACATAAGATTAATATAGGAATACGCCTACCTGCGAACATGTCCATATCCTCCAGTAATCTGCCCATACGCACATTTCCCAAATATGTTACATATTTGTCCTGCAATGCTCGGTCCGAGCTGAGCGGTATTATGGCCGATGTGAATGAATCCTGCATGGCACGCGCTGGTAGTTCTTCCAGTTTTGGCTGATATTTCAACAGATGCTCGCGCGACTTGGGCAAAGGTTGATAACCGGGCTCTAGGCCCAGGCGTTGCATCATCTGTTCTTTAACTGTAAGCAAATCAGAGCTTGCAATTAGCTGTTGACTTCTATGGAAATAACTTACTCTCTGACATGGTCCCAGCTTGATTCGGCACAGCCGACCGCTTGATGTGTGTAGGCGGCGCATAATAACGCCTAAGAATATATATATTGTTTTACAGATTACGTTCACTGCATTTTTACTACTCACAAGCTCAAAGGTACGGGCGCAATGGAAACATCGTTATTTGTAACGCACAGTTTGTTAGACGCCGCCTTCACTGCGTTTCTTTTTACGTGGCCCAAACACCTTTGCGCTGCTACTAAAGTACGCAACATTTTATATAAATTTATATTTTTTCTTAATTTTAACAAATGGCGACTTCAGTTTTGTCTGCGATTTGACCCAGAACTAGTTGCCGATGTGTACGGAAGCACTCACACACGCGCGCTCACGCACATATGTACATATGCGAATGTATTCGTTTAGCGCAATCAGCTGATTTTTTCGGCAACAGTGGTCTACGGCCAAGCGCAACACGTCTCCAAATTGATGCTGAGTCGCATTCGTACGTATTAAGTTTTGTTAGATAAATATCGAAAATTATCTTCTTGCCTTTACTTATCTTATCTCCGTATGATTTATCAGCAATTACTAAAATCTTTTAGCATGCATCTACAACATGACTTTGACTATCTGTCGTATTTGTTCCACGGTTCGGTGTCTGCGCTTGCTTTCAATCCCGTTAATCTTTGTTGATTAGCGCAAAATTTAATTGAATCGGTATAGTTTCCAGTCTATTCACATAGAAAGCTATACAAATAGAATTTTTTATATGTATATGTGATTTATTGATAAAAGGTATTTGGCTCCTTATATAGATCTTGTTCAAGGCCGTAGCTAAATACATACGACCTCAATATTAGCCATAAATATTTTAAGTTTACAAATGTACATTAACTGTACCCAGTGTTTAACTAAAGATTGAGTTCCTTAAGGGCAAAATTGAGGACTATGCGCAGCAATCCACCATCCTCTAGATCCAGGATCTGCTGTCGTAAATTGTCGACAGGCCGCGACATGATCAACTTTAAAATTCAACAAAATACAAAATATTATCGTTATGAGAAAAATATAGTTAAATACAAATACATACTTTTTTGATCTTTTCACGATTCTCATTGTTTTGGCAGAAAATAAGCACTGTGGCTGCCATGTGAGGCCGGTGGATCAGTATGCAGAGCTCTGCAAATTGATATAGGTTAAGTGCATGCACCACTGGACAGCCTTGCAGACGTAGCAGAGTTTTCTGCAATTTCTCCTCCAGCGCTTGGGAGCGTGTGTGTACCGCATTCTTGAGCGGATGCGTGAGCACGAAATCCCAGGCCTGGGCAAGGCCGTCGAGATGCAACAATTGCGGCTTACAACTCAAAACATCGACCAGCGCATTGAGTTCGCGTACCATTTTAAACATAACCATCCGCTTGAGTATGCCATTCCAGATCTTTGGCAAGTGTATATTAAATCCCAAACAAATGTCGGCCATCACTTCCAACGAGAGAGGATTCTGTGCATTGCGCTGCCAGACCATCTTCAATATGCCGATCTTATCGCAGTTGTCACCAGCAAACTTCTCTATATTGGAATTGTAGCCCAGTGCCTTCAATTCGTGAACGCACTTGATTGTGATGAACTGCCTCTGGCTAATCGTATTGCTGAAGGAGTTGCTGCCATCATTTAGCTTGGAATAGCACTCGTACATTTGCAGCTGCGTGGTGGTGTTGACAGCACTAAAACAGTATAATAACATAAAAATTGGAAGGGCTTTGGTTTCGATATAGACTTACCCGCCCTTGAAGATGAGGCCAACTAGGAATTTAACAGCCTCTGCTTTTGGCCAACTACTCAGTATATAAAATGCACGCACAACATTTTCGCTGGCAGTGCCAGTGACGTCTGCACTGTTGCCATCGCCACCATGCTCCGCCCAGTTGTGATCCTCGAGAAAAGTCTCTTCCATGATAGTGCCGTCAGTGGTCTCCATTGTGACGGACAACCACTTCTGCAGCAGCTTAAATTGTATGGCCTCCAGGTTCAGCTCATGCAAACCGCAAATTTCCTTGACAAGCCCGTTAATGTCCACTTTGCTGGATTTAAGGATCAATTCATGATGATACAGACAATGGATAAGCTCCGTGGGATGCTCGACCAGACGAAACAGTTTCTCATCGGCCAATCCATAAACGTGGAGTAAGTGCTGTGTCTTTTGTGTCGGATATCTGCGCTTAATCTTAACTAACTGTTCCTGACACTTGGGATCTGTGGACAGCGATTCATGCTCCATTGCGTATTTCCAGCACTCGTAAGAAGCCTCCACTTGATCGGCTCCCTCGGGTGCATAGCCCGCTACAAAATACAAAATGAGAAAAACCTTGCTGGGATTGTGCACGTTCTTAACCAGGCGAAGGATCTGCAAGCGAAACATGATCAAACATAATTTTAATGTTAAACTTATGTCAAGTCCGCACCGATTTAAGGAATGCATTATTAGTGGGATGCAGGCTCCAGGACTCCGAGTCGTTCTTCGATTTGTATTCGGCTATCGAGTTCTTGACGGCTGCCATGCAAAAGTAGTCGCAATTTTGCGAGACATCTTTTGAATTCTTCAGTGAAGTGCACATGAGTATAAGCGGAAACCAGCTTTGACAATTGTCCACATTCAGTTCGCTGTCTGCAGAACGAATCACAGGAATATAATAATATATTGATAGTCTTTAGATTTAAACTTACCGAGTATATCCTTCAGAGGCTTTTCTACAATGGGCTTAAACGGTAGTCTATAACGAGCTATTTTCGGCAGTACTCCGTTCTCTTTTTGCGACTGCAGCCACATGTCCGTCTCGAGTTGGCCAGCTCGATTGCGTCGACGTGTTATCATCTTATGGCGCAGAAAATGTAAAATATTTATCCATATTTCCATTTGTTTAGGTGCTGCATTAAAAAACATTAGGATTTCAATGACGCACAGATACAGCTCGTAGAAATATATGTTGATCTCATCAATAAACTGCTTCAGCTTGGACGTAAATAAATCCACATTCTTGATCTCATTTATGTAGGGCTGACACATCTCACGCATCTCGCTAACGCTGTTTAACATGACCAGCTCCTCCTCGCCAAACGCATCGGTCTTGATTTCATAGTGTAGCTCTTGTGCGTTCAAAATGCTCAAAATTTGCGTGATCAACATCTTCTGATAGTCGAGACCAAAGTCTGCGCTCATTCGCTCCAGGAGCTTAACATTGAGTCGCTTGCTGTGGAATTCCTTTAGCAGCAGATCGACATTGTCCATTTCCGCATTGAATTTGCCCTTTATACTTGGATCTTGCTGACAGAACTCCAAATAGTAATACAGCTTGTTTCTCCTGCGCCATAAAAAGAATAAAATGTCAACAGATCGAATATGGATCCTAACTCTTAACATACTGAGCCCGTAATATTTGCACATATTCCGTTTCATCTACGTGCTCATAGTACATGGTGGAGAGTGTTAGGAAATGGACCTTCTGTTGATCGGTTTTCACATCCATTGACAGCTTATCCAGAAGAGCACGCGATTCGGAGTCCGCTACCAGCATTGTGAACAGCTCTAAAAGGAGAAGTATTTGGAGTGAAAGTATTTAAAGGGAATTAAGGTGTAATCTACCTATCATGTTGGCTTTCCTGTTGTTCATGGCAGTGCGCAGAATGCGTCGCAATTGGAGCGTGACGAAACCCTCGTTAATGATCTTTTTGCTGCGATCTTGTTTTTGATATTCCAGAAGATATTGTGACATTATATACCAAACATCATGCTCTTTGGCCTTGGTCAAGTGTTCCAACGATAAGAAGAAATCTGCTCTAGCTCCATCAACATCCATCTTCACGTTGTCTGGTAAAAGCTGATGCAATTGCAACAACAACGAATTTTTTGGCAGGATCTCAATGACCATGAGGAGCAGTGTGCGCGCCAAGAACTTGACAACGTGCATGCTGCCACTTAATCGTTTCTGCAAATTATATATACATTTAGATATCCTATACACTTATAAATTATTCTAAATAGTTATGCGATACCTTCTGCTGCGGCTGCTGTTGCGGTTGAACATCAATCTCATCAAACATGGAAACAGAATATCGCTTCTTAGTCGTTGGTTCTACGACCGGTTTTACCTCGATCGAGTTGTTGAGTGCCATTGAGAAATTCATGGTTGTCTCACCCAAGGATATAGGCACACCATCCAAAGCCTGACAGATTTGATCGTTGATGGTCTGCTCTTTCCCAAGATAGTGCGATTCTATCGCATCCATCGGATAATGCATCACTGCTACACGGACATACTTGATAAGCTCGGATAGATCACGTTGGCGACTACGTTCATGCAGCAGTGCCTCGGTAAACAACTCGTAAGCCAGCGGAAAACTCAAAGGATCTGACTCGTTGAGCAGCTGTAACGAGGATTGACTGGATTGGTTCTTGGCATCGTTAATTTGCTGCACCAACAGCTCAATACCAAAGTTGATGAAGTCGTTGCTGTTCGTTGGCACACAGTCGATGAATTCCAAGACATGATGAGCCAAGGCACAGCTGAGTGGTAAGCAATTCATGAACTGGCTGATACGTAGTAGTCCTTGCAACTTTGGCAGATTGAGGGCAGCGCATAACTCACTCATCTCATTCACTATGAAAGCACACACATTCAGTGTGGCCTGGGCACGACACATGATCACCTCGATGCCTTTGTCGAGCAGCTCCTGTCGCTTTCGGAGTGATATTAACTCTGTGCTACACTTTATTTGCATATCGAATCTTTGACGAAGCTGGAAACAATGCTTGAGGAGCAGATATTGTTGCGTGTAAGCGGCGTCGACATGCGGCAACATTAGCTTAAATAGCTCCAGCAGATTCACATGCTCCTCTACCTTAGCTTCATTCACAAACGAACCGGAGTTCATCTCGAGCAGATTGGCCAGGATTTCAATAACATCTTGCCCTTGTTTATTATTGTTTTTGGCAGTCAGAGACTTGAAGAATTCGTAAGCCTGCTCGATTTGACCCCGACGCGCCATCTGATAGCAACAATTGAAATTAGCGCTGGTGGCGATTTCTGGCGCTGCTTTGGTCAGTGTGCGTATGTCATCCAACATGTCTGGTAAGTTCAGCTTTACAATGCGCATCATAAAGAGCTCTAAATTGATGTCAGCGGAACTATCTGCTGGCCAGCCGTATTTGACTTTCATTATCTTTATAACCTGTATCTCATATTCCGCATTGATTTTGAAGCTCAGTGGGTGAGTCGATTTTCGAAGTTTGATAAGCGGTGCAACCGTATCAGGCCAGGGTACTGGGGCATTCTGAAGTATGGAGAGGGCGCACTCCATGCGGCTGTCCTCGTTATGGAGCAACCCAATGCAAGCCATTGCCCGATCTAGCCAATTGCTAAGCGAGTGACGATTTGCCACTAATTGAGAAATGTATTGTTTGATAACACCTAATGGCTGACGACCCTTCTCCTGATAGATTGGATACAGAAAATCTTTCACCAGACTCTGCAAACTGTCCAAATGCACACGCTGTAATATACGCAATGCTGTCGCATCTATGGAGTCCTGCATATAGTTGTCTAGCGTAAAGCTTAGCTTATAGCTTTTCTTTAAAACAGATAAGTCCTGCAAGGCATTGACCAGCTCACGCAGCTTTCCCATATTGCGCTCTTGCTGGCGGCCTACGTCCCTAAAAAGTATACAAATCGTAAGTTAAAAAAACAATAAAAGAGTCAATTTACTTACGAGTAGATAAATTGTACTTCTTCGAATATATCTAAGATGTTGGTACCAAATTCGAGACCAATATCGGGCCAATGTTCGCTGTATTGCAATTTGCGAGTCATCTCAATGCTCCAATCGGTAATGAAAGGCATGATTGTGGGATGGGTATTGCTAACCATAGGAACGAATTGTCTCAACCACTGCACTATATTCAACGGCTCTGTAGTGCTGGGTATAAAGCTTAGAAGTGTTCGCAATTCATCCTCGTTCAGATGCGGAAGAATGCTACTCGAGTGTCGACGCCAAATTAGACAGGCAGTCGGCATATCGGTGCTAAACATGCCTTTGATCATCTTCACTAGATTTGTGTTGTACACAAACTTTTGCCACTCGGTGTTGCATTCATAAGGATCAATGATTGCCAGTGTTTTGATACGATGCAGTTGCTCGTCTATTTCCAGTAAATGCTGCTCATCTTCCTGTGTGAACATGCAATAAATATAATATTCATTCCTACTTAAAAGTAGCTTGCCTCAAAGTCTAATCGCTTGTGTATTTCCTTCAGATAGCGCTCCAAAATTGGTCGAGAGCTCAAATTAACCATTCGATTATTTTGAAGAAACTTCTTGCTCTCGATCTGTCCCAAAAGATTTAGCAATAGCTGAAACTTCTCTTCCAAATCATCCAGCTTTGCGCCATGTGCGTTGGCATTGCACAGGTCAACGAGAATGCGCTTCGCTCTGGCCTCATATATAGGTTGTAAGCACAGCTCAAATTGTTTACCAAACTCCTATACAAGGAAATGATTCATAATGATTGCTGAATACATTTTCTAGATTTAGAAAAACACTTACCTCCGCTTCGTCCAGACGGCCCTTGGCAATTAGTTTCTTCAATCGGTCGCTGGGATCCGTCTCAGAGACCATCATCATTTCTACTTCATTTGGCGTTTCTTTAACGCCAGCAGATTTGGCCGCCATATAGTACAGATTGACAGCGCTCTTTGGTTGACGTATGAGCCATGAATGTAACGGCACTTCCACCTCATTTTTGCATTTGAATGCTTTAAGTATTGGGTAGGTTAAGAATAACAGTCATAAATAATCAAATCACATATCAACGTCTTACATGGATATTCGACAGTTTTAATGAAACGTTCGTCATTAGCAGTGGGCTTCGTTAGTATCAAGAGCTCCACATGCTCCTCGCTGCATTCCATGACTAGCAGGTCCTCGATAAGCAGAGAGCGATTCAGCGATGATTGGCATAAGCAGACTGTGCGCGTAAATGGACATATCTCCAGCAAGTGACCAGATTCTGTTAAAGCAATGCTGCAATCAAGTGCACGCTTAATTAAGTATGAAGCAATTATTAAATCGCACTTACACATATATGTCCAAATTGTAAATATTTTTGATTTTGCCTAAGTTAGTAGGAAAACTAATTTGGGACACATCATTGGACACGGTCTTAAAACCCAAATTTCCTTGTGCACAGCTTATTATCAAATCATGATCCGCAAGAAGTGCTTCCTGATTGTTTATGGCAAAGCTATGCGAAATTGTCCGCTTCAGCAGAAGAGCACTATCAATGTTGTTAACGGCACGTCCTGTTGATGTACGCTCAATGGTGACATCATCTAGCACTTTTGTTATGTTTTCAGTTTCATTCAATGTTACATTGGCTAGGTGTTCAAGCTGGGCTTCATTTATCTCACTCAGACTAAAAGAAGAGAAGGAATTAAGTGAGGGGTTTTTCCTTGTGCTTGGATATTACCCACCAGTAGACACTACCATTTTTGCAGGTTAAATAAAAATGCTGGCCCAGTTGTTGTATGCTGGTGAAGGTGCCATTGTTAGGCCTAACATCTTCCATTTTGATGCAAACACTAAACAGGATCATGCCTTTAATATACACGCCATAGACCTCACCATCAGTAAGGCCACATACAATAATATTTCCGCTGTTCGACATGGCGATCGCATCTATATTAGTACTAAAACTAAGAAAACTGCATTTTGCTACCAGTTCATCTTCCAGCAGCAGTAGACTTTTATCAATGCATATAACCATTTTGCCATTTTGTACGGATGCTTTTATTGACGGATATTTAGTAACCTAACCGAATATTGAAATATGATATAAATATTTGATTTACTTTTATATTATCTTTGAATACTGTTTACCTCATCTTCGCAGCTTATTTTGAATATACTGCGTGAAGAAAAGGCGTTGGAGATGGTTTCTTCCTCCACAGTAGATGCTTCGAAATTGCTCCACATATTTTGTTTGCCTTGAAACTTGCAGTAACCAAAACAAAAATTTGAACCAACCAGCGCCAAATTGTAAGCGTCACTCTTACTCCAGTAGTGAGGAGACACTAGTACTAGTAGGCAAGTATCGATAGTTTTGTTTAATATTCTGGTACAATACGTCTATAGAGAGATAATATAAATCTTCCCATATCAATCAGTTCAAAATGACAATGAGTAATTCCAGCAATACAATAAATAATAATCATAACATTATAAATCTATTATCGATGAACAGAGCACAGACATACTGATGGTTACCCTAAATTCAGTTCCAAGAATGAAGTTTTGGTATTTCCTTGTTGACGGAATACGGTCACCTTGACTGTCAGGCGAGGAAAATTATTTATATTTTAGAATCCACGACGCTTCATATTCGAAAATTAACAATATATAGTATTTTTGTTCCGATTTGGATCACATATGCGTGTAAAGGACAGCGTGTGATATTTAAAAAACTGTAATAATGTCTTATTTGTGTCAAAATGGTTACGCAGCAACCAATTTACACATAAAAATATAACCAGGCACCGCGGCCATCAACAAAAAACGAAAACCTCGATAGAAATTCGCGTGCGCAAACCGCAATATTGTTTCCACGAAAATTCAAAACGTGCAAATCATTTCAAATTGCCGCGAATAAAAATGCAATCGCCATTTGTAGTATAGTTAATAAAAAGCAGCAAAATTGCTGCCGCTGCTTTGCGGTGGTGGTGCAAAAAGAACATAAAATCGGTGGCAAGAAGAAGAGCCGCCAAGTGAGAAAATTGAAATTAAAAAAAGAAACAAAGTAAAGATAATCGACGCTGTAGCGTGTGCCTATCAAAATCAATTAATCATATCACATAAAACTAATAAAAACGGTAAATTACTGCAACGTGCAATCTACGTAGCATATATTC
>JABVZY010000267.1:10375209-10386239 GCA_020883555.1 Drosophila nannoptera
AGGCATCTTTAAAGCTAATTGTCGATCTGGCAATGAGAAACATTGAAAGTGTCTGAAAAGTGTTTTCAAGTGACAGCAGCAAAGCCTTTCATGCGGTGTTTTTTACTCTTGCGTCAATTTTGCATAAACTTTTTAAACAAAACAGAATACTTAAAACCTATGCTAAGCTGAGGGCGAAAGAGTATTAACGGATCGATGAAACTGAGGAAGCAGAAAGTGTATTTACAAACTATTAAAGATCGAGCAAATTCAACTGAACACAGAAAGCGAGTGAAATCAATTGCGAACAAAAGAAAAAAGAAGTAAATAGTGAATAGAATAGAAAGAAAGCACAAGAAATTATTAAATGAATGCAGCAAACCAGGAAAGTTAACGCGTGAATTCAGAATGAGAACATTGTATAAATTTCAACTTAAGTTATTTATAATTAAATAAAAAATACATACAAAATAAGCTAAAAAGTTACGTGTTTATTAAATGGGAATATATCGTAAAGGAATTTGGAATCGGTGGAAAAGCAAACATACTATCCGTAAGAATTCTATTCTATTTTTCTATATCCTTTTTCCTCATTTATTTTTTCGTATATTTGCATGTATTTCAGTTTTGGAATACTTATACTAGAGAAACGCACAGTTTAGATTCTTAATAATGAAATAGAAATATATAGATTGATTTGATGAGCTCCAGCTAAAACTAAAACTTTTTTGGATGCTCCCACAACAAATGAACAAAAAATTTCATATTATGCTGTGGCTTGGAAACAACTTCGAACTGTCTTAAATATTGTCCGGAAAAACCAACAAGGGAAAAATGCAAATTTTTTTTTTTTGGGCGCCGCTTAAAGCTATAACATTATATATTTTTTGATTACAATAAACTTTTTTCTTTTTATGTACTTTATAATTATCATAATATATGCAGAGTCCGCAATTTTCCGATCAGGTCTCTGCATGGTGCGTAATCTTATCCGATAGCGGCAGTTATAAGGTCGGCCACATCTTGATCTGTGCTACGCACTGTCAGGTTCAGTGTAACGCCTTCAGAGAGCGCCAGTTTAGCTCTAACCAACACATCGATGCCGCCACGGAAAGTCCCTGCAAAAAGCAATAAGATTAGAATAAAACGCAGAAGTAGTTCTCGTTACCGTTTTTACCCGAACAAAAAACGGTGTGAAGGTGAGTACCCTCCGGCACTTTCTCGGAGAGATTTGCTGCTCCCAGCCCTAGTAATTTTATAATGGTGTTAACGGCATCTTGCAAATTACTGACGGCTGATAACACAAATGTGTCCTCGGCTTGTAGCCATTCTGGGAGAAATATTGATATTGAGAGATATTGATTTACTTCTTTCATCATGATAGGATTTTCATTATTTCGGACGAACCTTCGCTTTCCGCTGCATCCCAGGCCACTTGGAAGTTATTCTTTTTCGTTTTCTGTATTTGGTCGGCAACTGTGAGTTCCAAGTCCTCAAGCATGTACTCGTCATCGTAACCTTCATCTGAGTCCGGCTCGCCAGTATTTGGATCGCAATCCTTGACCACAAATCGCAACGTTGCACCAAATGTAGCTGCAAAAAAGAAATTGAGCGACTGTCCAAGAAAACAAATTAGTTTTTACATTACCTATGGAATTACTGACTTCCTGAGGGAATTCGAGAATCACGAGGGTTGACTGCATTTCATTGTACGCTAGTTTGGGACAGGGTATTACAGCGCGTAGCATGTAACCTTCGGGCAACGACAGTTCCACACGCACATTCTCCAAAAATTGTTCGGATAGCGTGTTAAGGCAATCAAATTGGAATACCACATGCTGAGCGAAAATATGTTTTATGCACTGCACCGTGTACTCTGTTTCGCTCTCAGTAAGCTGTACAGGGGCTGTACTTCGATGGATGGGTCCCAAAACCTGTATGCCCGGCAGCTGGGCCAATCGTGCGGCGCTCTCCTCCTCTCGTGTGATTTTTGGAGGACGTGGCGTGTTAGTTACCATCATTACATCGTTGGCAACTTCTTGCTTAACAATCGCGGCCTTCGGCACTGTGGAAATGTCAAATTTACTTTGAAGATCTCCATTGAGATGGTCTACCAGCGCCTTCTCGAGCAGCGCCAGGGAACAATTCTCGTGTTCAATAATGTAATTTTTATACAGCTCTGGCTTGGCTGAGTTAAGTATACTCAAATAATAGGTGGCACGATCACGTACTTCATCGTCCGGATCCATTTGACAACGTCCCAGTAAAACTAATATATTGGCTAGCAAGGCGGGACACGAGGCACCGAATTGGGCCAGTGCAGTTACCGCAGCGGCGCGCACAATTGGGCTCTCCAGGATAACACGATTGTAGATGAAACGAATGTACTTGGAGGGCGTGGCCGCAAAAGGCCCCTCCTTGCCAAGCAAATGCAAAATGCGCACAGCCAACGAGACGTGCTCACAATCTTCAATGAACTCACATAAATGTGACAGGCCCGATTCCTTGGCATCGGCATTCTCCTCAATTATTGTTATAATGGTGTCAACAATGGATGTCTTATATTGCAAGCCACCCTCCTCGCGTAGCATGCCACTGAGGAAGTTCATTAGCACTGTATGCTTGCGCGGATATTTGGCGCATAGTGCACAAATCGCATGAACCACAACTACCTTGAATTCATCGGAGATTTCGGCCACAAAAGTGGAGATCTGCTTCATCAGACGCTCCACAGAGGATTCGGCGCCGGTTTTTAGAAGTGTAGTTATGGCCAAAGTAGCTACCGATCGATTCGAATCGGTAATCAGGCCTTCCAAATCCAAATTGCAGGTCGTCACAGCCGCCGGATGTGTCATGGCAACCTTGTTTAGTGTGCGTACAGCAGCAAAACGAAGAGTTGCCTTGGCTGAGCTACAAAACAGTTGCAAGATGGAGAAAGCTGGCGACAGCATGCGTGCATTTGTGTTTTTCATATTGACAATGGCGTGGGCGGCCTCATAGATAACCATTTCGCTTTTATGACGCAGACACGATTCGATGAAGGTGTACAGAGGCGAATCAGCGAGCTCTTCGGCAGGTATATCCTCCTCTTCGATCAGTTTGCAAGCAATACGAATCTGTTTTGAAATATCAAGAACAGAACACAATAAAATAGCAGATTAAGAATAACTAATGTCTAACTCACCAGCATGCACACAGCGTAGGGACTTTTCAGCGACCCGCGTGTTAATTTGTTGACCAGCTTGGAGACGGCCAGGCGATCAGATTTGCGTATATGATAAAGCAAACCAAGAGCATGGTACTGCACCATTACGTTGTCGCTATTCAGGGCCTCCTGAGCTTCGTTTGCCCATCGTTTGACAACATCACCGGCAGTATTGGCCAGACGTAGTGAGCTGACTAATGCTGCACAAGAAACAGCTGCATTTTTGTCCACAATGCATTGCTTCATGTAACGTTCCACGGCCTGAAGCATGGTGTGATCTGTAATGCTGCAGAGAGCACGTATGGCAGCTGCACGATACAGATCTTCTTTGCCAGTCATGTCCTTGGTCAATGAACTGGTGACAATGATGACATCCTCGGCAATGGAGCTTAGCTCCTTAATACCCAGATAGACCATTCGGCGCAACACTACATCCTTAGACTGGAAAAGCTTGGTCATGGCAAAAAAACAATCGGTTGCCTCGCGCGCTACCAGTTGTTCACCCTGATTGATCAGGTAGAGTATCTTGGTGAGAATGTGGATGCATTTGCGTGCATTAACTGGCGTCTCATTGAATGTGCGTGTCTCCTGCAGCACTGATGTCTTCTCTAAATTCTGATACGCGTTCGTGGGACCTGTGCGTTTGTTTTGCGAGTTCGAAATAAAATACTTCATTTTGTGTTTTTGTTGAGCCGGCAGTAGATAATATGTAATATTATAGGTTTTAAGCAATTTGTGTATGTGCTGTTTTGGTTAGTACCGAGTCTATTTGTAATGTATATGTGTGTGGCTGTGTTAATCGTATTGAACTCCTGTTTTGCTGCTTTTTTGGCTGCCAGCAGAGCACCTTCTTTAATCAGTGTTGGTACTTAATGTTGATGTCAGAGTTCCGGCGATAGTTCTAACACACTCTGGGTGTTAGCCGATTACTTACCGTCCTCTTCCTCATCCTTTTCCCGGCGAAATGAGCCCATTTTTTGTGCTTTCAATTTTCAAAACGTACCAAAATAAATAAATAAAATTGTGGGTGAGTCTATAGAAAAATCAGTGATTTTTCGCTACGCGTACACGTCACACTCCACAGTAAGAAGAAGCTTAATATTCACCATTCAACCGTATTCGTATCTGACCACTTTAACAGACGCTTAACAGCCGACTGCTCAGATGTTTTGTATCGAAACAATTTGCATTTTATTGTTTTAATGTTCTATATACTTTTTATAAAATGGGCTTCATTTACTTTGATGGCGATAGCTAAAACGATAAAACTTTACAAATTCATTTCATTTCAAGCCGGAGAAGCACCGAAAAAAAAAAAATACAAAATTCAAAACTATCGCATGAATAGTTTTAAATTAGGTATATGAATGAAAATATCGATAGCAGTTTTCCATATCCACCAATAAAGCCAAACGTTTTGCAGAAAAATATATTCGGCAGGAAAATAAACATTGAAGATTTTTGACAATGCGATCACGTAGTAGGAGCCGATCACGAAGTCCACACAGATATCGAGCAAAGGCGAGGCGGGATAACGACAAATCCAGTGTGCGCCCGGATAGGAAGGAAACAAACAAATCATGTCGTGAATCCAGGGATAGAGAGCGGGAAAAAGAACGCTCTCGCAAAAGTGAATATGAGAAGAGTCCAGGACAAAGGGATCACCGCAATTCAAGGAAACGAGAGTCTCCAGCACGTCACCGTTCGCGTTCCCGATCATCGAGCACAGACAGCAGCAGCAGTGGGTCAAGTAGCGCCACATCTAGCTCTACATCACGTAGACCAAAAAAAAATCGGAATCGTATGGGTGGTCGGAGTCCAGAAAAACTGGAAAAACAACCTGTGAAGCGATGGCCCAACGACCGATATAACGGATACAATGATAAGCAAGACAATCCCTTTCGAGGACCTGCACCAGAAGGAAGCTTTATAAACGATCCGGCTGAGCGACCTAGTCGTAATCATTACTCTCACCGTGCTAGCGGTCATCTAGACTCTAAGGCATTAAATGCTCGACGGGCGCAACGCGTGCGTATTGGCGAGGAAGGCGTGCCAGAAGTGTGGAGCTCTAGTCCGTCCAGGGCCAACATTCATGATGTGGAGCTGGTGAAGGGTTCTTATGTGGGGCCTAAAAATAAGAAGAAAAAACATAAAAGTCACAGTAAAAAATCAAAAAAAGTAAAATCAAAAAAGTCGAAGAAAACCAAAAAGAAAAGAAAGAAGAAACAGGAATCCAGCAGTTCTTCAGATTCATCATCGTCCAGTACAAGCTCATCAAGTTCAAGCAGCGAGCAGAGCTCATCTAGTGAAAGTGACAATTCTGATAGCGAGGAAGAGGAGGACCTTTGGTTAGAAAAAACAGCGGATGGAATAAAGAAACCTTCAAAAAAGAAAGTCAAAAAATCCACAAACAAAAAAATTAAAAAGAAAAGAAAGCGAAAAGCAGAGTCAGACAAAAAATCAACATCTGGTGCAACAAAGTCTAAATCAAAGTCGAGCGGAACGAAAACCGAGGAAGATGTGGGCCCATCTCTTCGGACTGGAGGAAGCTTGAATCAAAAGGACTTTGGACGTGCCCTGTTGCCTGGTGAAGGTGCCGCTATGGCAGCCTACATTGCTGAAGGTAAACGGATACCAAGACGTGGTGAAATTGGCCTCACATCGGACGAAATAGCTAACTTTGAGATGGTGGGCTATGTGATGAGTGGTAGCCGACACCGACGCATGGAAGCTGTGCGTATTCGTAAGGAGAACCAACTTTACTCGGCGGATGAGAAGCGTGCCCTTGCCATGTTCAGCAAGGAGGAGCGTCAGAAGCGGGAGAATAAGATATTGACACAATTTAAAGACATGATAAACTCCAAACTGCAAGCTAAGGAAAAAAAATAGGATAATTTAAAGTACTTTTCAATTTTAACAAAATAAAATACAATTTCATTTTAAAAAATTGGGTTTGTGTCCACACACATCCAATGCTTGGTAGGTATTATCGATAGTATTTAACTAATTTATCTATCGATATTATGCCGAATTTCAGCAATTCCATTTCTTTCTGTTCGTATTCCGCAACGTGTATCAAATGCTTATTTGTAGTTGAATCAATGAAAAAGTGCGGTATTTTGCTGTTTAAAAATATAATTTATTGTTTATAATTCTAACTTATCGGATATGCGGTGAAAATTTAACCTGAAAGTACAAATCTTATTGGCAACTTATAATTTTTGCGAAAACTTAATTACATGTGCGAGTAAAGCGAAAGAGATAGCAACACGTACTGAACGACGCTGCATTTGTCTTGCTTATAAGTACGAAGTGGGTTAGCAAAACAATGAATGAGATTGAATTCTTAACCGGCAAATCGGCGAATTCGGAAAAAACGACTATTTCATGATAAGGCTTGACAAAATACATTCTCACCCTTAATGCGTTCATTCTCTCTCATACACACACACACACGCTGAAACTTTCCTACTCTAATTAAACGGAACAACGCAGCGACACTCCTCTGGTTTGCTTAATCAATTAGCTGGACATACTTTAAAAGCAGTCCACTTTGGTTAGTCTCGTTTTGTGCTTGAAGCGTAACGTGTGTGTACGGCATAAACGCTCCTCAGAAATGGCGTCCAACGAATTGCAGTCGCCAACGAGTGAAATGGTTCTTCTTACACCGAACAGTGAGAATCTACCAAGTATTGTGGCCGCTGGATCGGATAATGACAAGGATGCGAAACGAGAGGGATCTGCGGAGTCGGACAACAGCCGTGTTGCGATGAAAAAACAGTTGGGCCTGCTCGAGGGCGTTGCCATTATACTTGGCATAATCTTTGGATCGGGCATATTTGTCTCGCCCAAAGGTGTTCTGCGGGAGGTGGAAGCAGTGGGCACATCTCTAATCATCTGGGTACTCTGCGGTCTTCTCTCCATGATCGGTGCTTTGTGCTATGCCGAATTGGGTACAGCAATACCCAAGTCAGGAGGAGATTATGCCTACATCTTCGAGGCATACGGTTCACTGCCAGCTTTTCTGTACCTGTGGGACGCCATGATGATATTTGTGTAAGTCTTGTTTCTTATTCTTATAAGAATGCTAACGGTTAACATTTTCTGTTATTACGTTGGGATAAATGAATGGCTTACGCAATCAGGGAGCTATTTGCATGTTCAGCATCAATTGAAGCGTCAATTAAAAATGTACAGATTTGTATGCTGCTTACAATTAGCCCAGTGTCAAGGTTAAATGTCCTCCATTTTCACTTACTTTTACAGGCCGAGAAATTTACTTATCTGTACAATGTGAATAATTTTATTTATATTCGCTTTAAATGCAGACTGATGCGATAAGCACATTGTATTGCACTTTCCAATTCATTAGAATTATCGCGCAGCTATTTTTGTTCGTACGGTGCGATACGCATTCGCATGAGGCATTTAAATGTTATAAGTTTTGTCGACAGTTAATTACCCTTTCGTTGATATCCAAGTTTAATTCATAAAGTGGTATTAAATATTCTCAAGTATGTAGTGGATTGATCTTTTTATTGGCTCTATTGTGGTTTAAATTTATTGTTATTAATTTTGAATTATTTACTTCTTTGTAGGCCGACGACAAATGCTATAATGGGTCTTACGTTCTCGTCCTACGTACTGCAGCCCTTCTTCGCCGATGGCTGTGAGATACCAAAGCTTGCTCTGCAGCTTCTGGCAGCTGTTACCATCTGTTTCTTAACCTACTTGAACTGCTATTACATGAAGATCACAACGAAAATGCAAAATATTATAATGTTCACAAAAATCGCGGCTCTAGTACTGATTATTATCGTTGGTCTAGTTTGGATGCTGATGGGCAACACGGAGAATTTCAATCAGCCTTTTGAAAATACAGAAACAGATCCAGGCAAACTATCAGTGGCATTTTATTCGGGTATCTTTTCATATGCCGGCTGGAACTATTTGAATTTTATGACGGAGGAGCTACGTGATCCCTATCGCAATTTGCCGCGTGCCATTTATATATCACTGCCCCTGGTTACCGGCATTTATGTGTTGGCCAACATGGCCTATTTAGCGGTGCTATCGGCTCCCGAAATGATTGCATCCAATGCCATCGCTGTGGTATGTACCAGTGGATTATTTGCGATCAAATGAATTTTCATTCCCTCCTTGCTTTCAGACTTTTGGTAACAAGATTATGGGCAGCTTCGCATTGATCATACCGATCATGGTGGCCATATCAGCATTTGGTGGTCTCTCTGTGCATATTATGACTTCCTCCCGTATGTGCTTCGTAGGGGCCCGTAATGGACATATGCCGGCAGTGCTGTCCCATATCAGTGTCAAAAGCTATACACCCCTGCCCTCGCTGGCTTTTTTGGTGAGTTTCTTGGAAATTGAATAGCCAGACAAAAAGAGGCCCACGACTAATTGAATCTTTTGCTGCTCTTCGCTTTTCAGTGCCTGCTCTCAATTGTGATGTTGCTTGTGAGTGATGTGTATGTGCTTATCACTTATAGCAGTATTGTGGAATCGTTCTTTATTATGCTGTCGGTGTCGGCTGTTTTGTACTTTCGCTACAAGCGCCCCAATATGGACCGTCCAATTAAAGTGAGTTTTGCTGCCATTTATTTTTGAATCTATGACAATACGAATATCAATAAATATACATATTTCGCTTTGGTCAGGTTTCTTTATGGATACCCGCAGTGTTTGTCGTTGTGTGCGCTTTTCTGGTAGTCGTTCCCGTTTACGTTGCTCCGTTTGAGGTCGCCATGGGCTTGCTAATAACACTAATTGGCATACCATTCTATTACGTTGGTGTCGTGTGGAAGAACAAACCTAAATGGGTGCAGCACGCGATTGGTGCGTATACGAATAACGCGTTGTGCTGTCTTTGGCCTTGACACTCTCCATTCGGTCATTGAAGCCTTTGCTTTCCCGTCCACCCGTCAATTAGCAGCTAAATAATATGTTGTTTGTATTCTTCCGTTTTAGATTCGATGACATATACGTGCCAAAAACTTTTTATGTCCGCCAAGGAGGAGAAAGAGGACTGAGCCAAGTTAGGCAATAGTTTGATTCAGTTTTAACTCAATTAAGAATTATCATCGGGGAAATCATCACATATATATATATATATATATGTATATAAATACCAATCAAAGCATCACAATAGGAAACGACAACGAGGGCAAAGACAAATAAGATTGTTTTTATATATGCTATGCGCTTTTGTCGCCATTGTGAATGACTATTTTTCTATGCCTACAAATCCAACTAACAAATCCAGTTATTTGGTAAAATACTTCACAAATGAGACAGTTCTTTTATGAATGCTTATTTTATTTGCATCACAAATTATTTGTAGTTAATTTAATCGCATTGAATTTAGGTTTATAAATGATTATATTTATACCAAAGCACGAAAGTGTAATTTTGCCAAAGTCCATAATTCATTCTTAATTTACTGACCCCAGTTCCAAGACATGAAATATTTATTGTAACCAAATATGTTTCAACTGATTGATATTAATTCACTTGTTAAACAAAATATGATTTGTATATGTTACACAAATTCAATAAAGAACATTTTATAGAAGGTTTTTAGATGTACAATTTTGCCATCTTTTAGGCGCAACTCATGAGGCAACAAAAGTATGCTACGGATATGGTAGAATTGAATTGAAATACTCTCTCAGCAATTGTTGTTAATATTCACAATAACAAAGCGATCCATTATCAGTAATAAGCTTTATTAATATACCAAACTTAATTGTAATCCCTGCCGGAGCGCATAATATACAATACATAACGTTTTTTGGCAGGTTTGTCTAAAAATAAATCCTAACTACGTTGGCAGCAACTCTGGACATACCCAGCACGTAGTCCGGTGGACTGAATGACAGCTTTATGGATCGTATCTGAGAACATGAACGAAGCACATGTACTCCGCATATATCTGTAGTAATCTAAGTGTTTTTAATTGATAAAACTGTAGTGCACCTTTTGGCTGCTTAGCATGCTGCTCAGGTGCCAGCATATATATATCTGAATAAGATGTTTTCTATCACCAATCGTTTGGTATGGGATGGAGACGCGCTAAATTTAGCGTCGTTTTTTTTTCATTTAAAAATATCTATACCAACGAACAGTGAATTACCCAAGTATTGTTATATCAGTAAAATTCAGTTTTATGGCTTTCTTTAATGTTTGCATAATTGTGCTTTAATGTGATCATCATATCGGATGTTGTACGCCTCGAATGCCAAATTAGCGCCCGCTGCGCCCACAGCTTTTGAGCAAGAAAATCCTCTATATCTATATTTCCATATAGACCACAACTTAATCCATTTATGCTTTTAAGTTCAGCCTCAGAACGTTATAAAAACAATTTCAGAACTGGTCCATCATATGTTTTCGATTAACACGTTTCGGGTGTCATTAGAAAGTCGTGTGGTGCCATTTAAATGGGATTAATTAATAGTTAGCACGCGTTCTCGAATGATATCAGGCTGAAATTAATTTTTCGCATTGTTTATCTAATGATGGTAAATAATTGATCGCTGTCATTCCTATTTATTATGAAACTCAATTAAAAAATTTGCAACAAATAAATATAAATAAAATGTAGGTTATCTATTTGTCTACCCATTATGTGAATGAGGATAACTACTAATTACTCGAGCATTTTTGTTTTTCCTATTTTGATCAAGGTCTTGATTGGAAATTCAATTTAATTCAAATGCTAACTGTCTGGCCGAGATGATAATGCAATATGTGCCAGCTCATAATTGGCTGAGCATTCAAATGCATTCATTATACACTTGTCAGCACCCATAAACAGCTCACTCAT
>JABVZY010000267.1:10386318-10417083 GCA_020883555.1 Drosophila nannoptera
TCACAAATGTTGCAATTGTTCATCATTTGCAATTCCAATAATCTGGTCTTGGGAAAATTCGGAATGCATTTAAGTGAATTATTCAAATATTTATGATTATATGTAAATATTATTCTTGTATCTTTATCTCCTTTGGCAAAATGGTGAATCAACTGATCTCCTCTAAGTATTCAAACTATTTCCAAACCTCGTAAGTCTCGTATAAACGTAACCGAGTCAAATTTTCGATTTTCAGGCATTCGTATGTAAGCTCGTCCGTGGAACGTGCGAAAATTCGCTCAATGAATATATTGTGGGCAAAAGAAATTCCATTCTAGGCGATAGCCACGCGATCAATTAGTAGCTATGTTTGTGCTTCTTCTACCCATTGTCAATATTTATCGAGTATTATATGTCGCGTCCCGGCTCAACCAGATAGATTTCCTATCAAAACAGCAGTATGCAAAACAAAATATTATCGAATGTTTGAAAGCCGTTCGCCCTACTGTTTACCAAGTGAATTAACTATATTTGAATTGTGGCTGATTCATTGGTATTTTTCGTTTCATTCTAATTAACGTTAAGCATACGCAGTGTAGTGCAGTTTGGCTTAATGCTACTTCAAATTCGATTTCAATGAGCTCACGCATTAGAGCAAAGCTCCAACAGCTCAATACTTCAATACCGTCAGGCAAAACGATCGATGGATCGTGTGCTAGTCCGGAGTCCGGTAATCGTTCGTGCGACTGCGATTGAGCTACGCGAGGCGGCTATATGAGTGTATGTGTGCATACCCTGCAGCTGAGTGGGCGCCGGGTTGAATGGAATAGATGGAACTACACAAAAGCTAACTCACAGATGCATTCCGATGATATGATATAGGTAAATATATATGTATGATAGATAGACTCTACTTAGTCTATGTGTACAGGGTATTTGCTAGTCGTCGACTGAGTCGCACTTCCCATGGAAGTGTGGAGCACGCGCTATTCGCGGGGATTTGAGCTTTCGAATTTTCAATTAGTTCGTTGACGCTTGGGGAAGTTGTGAAGGTGTTTCAAACGGCGATCGTCCGCGCAGTTTAGAATCAGCCATCCAAGCGCAAGGTGTTGCATTTGGCCGATTGGTCGGAGCGTGGAGGAGCATAGGAGCATAGCAGGATAACACTTCACACATTGATTGGCTAACATAATCTCACCTGCGATGCACCTGTTGATACAGCAAGCTGCCCTTCTTCTCATCTGCTTGTCTCAAGGTAAATGAAAAGAAAAAGAAAAGAAAACAAACTTTAGATATCTCGAGTGCAATTGTGATATCCATTGGAGAGTGTGTTATATAACAGATATGTTCATGTGATACACTGGTCTGAACTGCAGCTGTAAAATAAATCAAAAGTGATAATCACATCGATGTGTACTAGGCGAGCCCAATCAATATCAATTCCATGCACCTGACTCAGTCGAATGTTCCGCTATTCGTACAGTGACACCGGCACATCCATATTTTACAGTTCTTATCGGTGATAGCCGTGCGAAAAAGCGTGCGATCCGCTATATATTTGAGAGTGTTACTATATGTCAAGGCCAACTTGGAATCAGCCCAACTGCGATACCTATAAATAGAGAATTACCCATTTAAGATATCAGAGTTCCGTCTTACACTCGAGTTTTATTGCACCGGATTTTATTGTATTTACGTACACTCGAATGCCTATTGATACATTTATTACTGTCAGCGACTTTGATTAGGCACACACTTCAGCGATAGAACTAGTCAGCCAGGTAGCGAATGAACAGCTCTCTTATGTAATGAACGTATCTGTGGCGTAACCGGGCTTAAGGGCTACTCGCATAGAGCGTGGACCCTCGAGATCTCGGGGTGTTAATTTTTAAACGATTTTTTTGCCCTTCTTGCGGCCGACTGAGACCCGTGGCGGAAGTAAGCTATATTCTAGTTTTTCATACAAAACTTGCAACTAATTTATTTACTTATTTTATATATATATTATATTTATCTATTTATTTTGTAAAATCTTTTTTAACCTGAGACCTATTTTTTATTCCTTTCTCATAACGCGTCTCGAAATGCAATTTTTACGACTATATCTATTTTGAATACCTTTTAATTGAGTGGTTGAGCATTCAAATTATTCAAACGTGCTTCGAATTTCTGTTCATGAATCAATTATTTAGGCCATAATTATTACCATCATCATTAGAAATGTCTTTATTGCCCTTTCAAGTGGTGCTCCATTCAGGTTCTCGAGTCTTAACATGCGCCTGCTTCAGGTGGGCCCTTAACTCCCCGGATTCAATTGGCTCAATGGCCCATTTAATTAGTAGATATTCTTATTTACGAATGTAATTTATAACTCTAATAAGTACAATAAGGATAGGGGTAAATAAATACCTTTGCATTCGCCTGCTAATTGGCAGGTGTAGAATATGTAATTGTCATATGATTTCCATGACATAGATACTATGTATGATCTCTTGATGTTCCTTTCGAAAATAGTGGAAATCTATTTACCCGCCACGCTCATTATCTACGTCTATATCAGCGATTGTGCCGATATCTATATATTACTGAGCTGAGCGTGCCCTTGTGCTTTCTTTGCGAAATTCCCATATTGATTTATCTATTTACTAAGCCGCAAACAGTTAGCATTTGTTTGCCCTCCCATTTATTTGCCATAATTCACAACTGCTCGTATATGTCACTGATAAGCTCGATGTGTGGGGCACGTGATCCAAATGTTTCCGAGCTGTCAGTATTATTTGTTTACAGTTAGCACATAGATCGACTTACTCCGCGAAAATAAAAGTGAAACAAAAAGAAATTAATGTCTGGCCTCGGCTTCTATTCCCACAGCGATCGACGGCCATGTCTTTGGCTACTCAGAGTCCAATCAGAGGCGTTGGGCGCGTCATCATGGACACTGTGCAGGCAAGACGCAGTCGCCCATCGCCATCTCCTCCAGCCACGTAAGTCGCTCCCCCAGAGTGGAGACGCTTGAAGAAGGGTCTAATCGTCGCAATTTCTCTCCCTCAGACTTTACCGGTCCACATGCCGGCGGTTGACATGATTGGCTATCACAATCTCCTGCCCTATCCTCTGAAGCTAACCAACAATGGGCATACAGGTAAGAGGAGCGGCGCCGCTTGACTCGCTGGCATTGCATTGACTAATTACTCCCACTTGGACTCATCTAGTCACCATTGGCATCCCCAAGCTGAATAGCAGCAATGAACTGTTCGAGTTTATGCCCTACATACGCGGCGCCAAGCTTCCCGGTGAGTTCGAGGTGGAGGGGCTGCATTTCCATTGGGGCGACAAGAATAACCGCGGCTCGGAGCACGTCATCAACGACATTCGCTATACGATGGAAATGCATATTGTGCACCGGAACAAGAAATATCCGACGCTCGGCGAGGCGCTCAACCATCCGGATGGCGCCGCCGTGTTGGGCTTCTTCTTCAACGTAAGTGCGGGGCGACGATTATGCAAATACGAAATCCGCTAATCTGGATAATCTCCGCAGTTGGCCGAGGATGAGGGAATGGGTCTGGTCACCATTAATCGCCATCTGCATCTGATCGCCGATGCCCACAAGGAGGCGCTGTTGAATGTCACATTCTCGCTGTCCTCTTTAATAGCCGGTGTGGATGTCGACAAGTTCTACACGTATAAGGGTGAGTGTGTGTGTGTGTGTGTGTGTGTGCGTGTGTGTGCGTGGCTAACAGGGCGGATAATTGATTTCAAATGCTTGCCTGCGTAAATGAGATGACTGTGGGGGGAAATTGGAAATCTCCCTCTCTCAGAGATTCAAAAGGGCGAGCTTCGCTTTGTTTGGGCGAGTATGCGGCAGTCGGGTGCACACTTGGCCCACTTGGGTGCAGCGTTGCGTTTGGCTGCCACTGTTCCCAGTGTCATGTAAAATTGCATGACTGCTGATTGGATGACAGTGTGAATTAATGAACGAACGGCATTTGACTGTCATTCCATTTGCAGGTTCGTTAACCACGCCGCCCTGCTCCGAGGCCGTCACTTGGATACTCTTTCCGGATCCCATACCCATATCGCCCAAGCAGGTGAGTTCTTGGGGATGTCTATGGAATGGTTGCAGTACGATTTAATTTGATTCTCACAGATTTCACGCTTCCGCCAATTGTCGGATACGCAAGAAGGCGCCCTGGTGGACAACTTCCGGACCCTGCAGCCCGTGGGCAATCGCCGGATATTCGCGCGCACGGGACACGTGCGACACACTTCGATTGCGGCTCTGAAGCACGAAGGCGACTATCTCAAGTACGATTGGTTCATTCAATAGAACCCATGCTGTGCCATGCTATGCTCTGCTAGATTACTTTAAGTCCTCAGTCCATTTGCATTTGTAATATATATAAGCATCTCTCTCTATATATATTGTTGTATAAGTATAACTCTCCAAAAGTAAACTAATGCTAAGCCAACAAAGGCGTTTTGCGGCCGTAGAGCACCAGCGAATTGGGTATATCCTCCACAAAGAAATTGGCCGGCATCAGGCTGAAGAGCTTCTTCAGAAGATCCAGCATGGTCCGCTCCACGGTCTCAATGACAAAGGGTCGGAATGTCTCGAAGACGGCGAGCCAATTATCATTGAAGAACTCATTCGTGCTGCGCTCCACCTCCTTGCTGTGGCCATTGAACAGATTGTCCAAGTAGAAACGCGCATGGCCCACTTCGATTTCAACTTTCACCTCGGTCACATTGTAGAAAGTGTAGCCGCCCTTCTCGTACAGCCGTGTCTTTGCGTTCATCAGGATGTGCATGTCGTCTGGCGGGGAACTAATCGATTATCGATTCATCTATGCGATCTCTAGCGCAAGGCTTACCAAGCTCCATGAAGATGTCGCCGGATCCATGCAACGGGATTATTAGGAGACGTCCAACCAACTGATACTTGCCTTCCAAGCGCAGCTGCGGGATGTGGACCTTATTCTGCCAGCTGAAGTCCTTTTTGCTGACCCTGCAATAACGGGGGGTACGCTATACGATTGATATCGACCTGTATTTATAAGTACTCACCTGCTTTCCTTGAGAACGAGCTTGCTAAAGCCGGTGATTATCAGATCGGTGAGATTTAGCGATATGGCGGAGACGTCACTATTGTTTCGCTTGAATGTCAGCTGATTCTGCCTTAAGGGATCTATGGGTCCGAAGGACTCTTCTATTTCAGGTATACCTAAGATTAAGATGAACGCATTCAGCTGATTTTCCACTGAGTCGAGAGCGACTGCTGACCTTTGATGACCTCGTCGAGGAATCGCTGTACGGAACGCGTCGAGCAGTTGGTAAAGCCGGGCTCTCGAATGCGGCACGATTCGATATATGAAGCTGAGCTCAAACGAAATTCAAACATTACTCAAACATTTTGTTAGATATATTGAATCACGTACGCTTTTCCGTATAGTACTCCAGGGCCTCCACATAGACGAGGCCCGCGAAAGCAGAGGCTAGACCAATCACGAGTGCTCGCAGCATAGTCATTAGATAATCCGTCCACCTGCCGATCGAGTCAGTCGCGTTCAAATGAGAGATATGCCATGCCGATACCGTGACTTATATGTCCAATATAGCCATTTATAATCAAGTCTAGCCTAGATAGATACTTGCTCTGAGCCCCGGCTGCACTTGCAGTCGAGTGGCGACTCGATCAATTATCTTGATATATTACTGGAAAATACGTGGAATAGTTGTTGGCAGGGGAAGAATATGATTTTCATACCGGTATATATGAAAGGTGCGAGGGGCATTACGTATTTGTAGAATATTTCGGAGTTGAGGTAGAGATTACGATCTTACGAAGTTCTCATTTGGGTTGGGCAAGAGCTGATCCGATAATCAGGTCGAGCTTAGGGCTTGGATAAAATGTAAATAATTCATGAATCATCGCCACGTACTTCCTTCAGTAAATGTTTGCTTGATGTTTCATGGAAATTCCCTTAGCGTCGTTTGCGATATACTTTGCTATATTCAATATACTTCAGATTCCAGTATGTACTATATATGTAAGGCTTTCCTTAATTCAACTAGAACAAATCAATTTGATATAGTATTTATTTTGAGGCCATATGTAATGCGATTCCATGACCGATATAGATTTCAATTATTCCTATAATATAGACAGATATAATCATATTTTCCATATAAATTCCCTCTTCTCATTTTTACACGCATTCCAACTCCCGCTCGCTGAAAGTTTTAAGCACAGAGGCGGACTGAGAATCGAAGATATGAGAAGCAAAGTTCAGGCTGCGGCTGTGTGGTTCGAGATAAGACTTAAAAGAACATTCGCGGATACAAGTGCAGTGAGAGAAATTAGGAGGAACTTCTATTATGCAAATGCAGAGGCCATCTTCAACTGGAATCTATACTGTGGAATATATGAGTATAATGATGGAATATATGACTATAACTATCGTGATGTCCAATTACACGCTTTTGCTCGCAGTGTAGCGCCACAAGAGCGAGTCTTCCCAGCCTGATTCGCATTTCGCTCAGTCTCTTCTCGTTAGGCGATTCGCTTGAAGGCAGCCCGATGTTGGTCCGGCATATTTTCATATATCTTCTATTGCCCAGCTATGCTTTGGCGCGTTATTGCTCGAAATTCCAACGAACCCAAAATGGAGTAAGTTTTGAAACGATTCCAAATAGTCCCAAATACATGAAGGCCATCCATCGTAGCTCACCAGAATCAAAGTCTGCTGTCCCGGCTATCAGATGGGGAAAAGCGGCTGTGTGCCGCAGTGCCGGGATTGCAAGCACGGCAGATGCGTCCGGCCAAACGTATGCCGGTGCCATGAGGGCTACGACAACCTGAACAAGCTGCTATCCAATCGGTGAGTACGAATGGCCGTCTTCAAGCCGATCATCTCATGGAGATCCGTCTCCGTTCTCAGATGCGTGCCCAAGTGCAAGGGCGGCTGCAAAAACGGATTCTGCAAGGCGCCC
This sequence comes from Drosophila nannoptera, assembly GCA_020883555.1. NCBI lineage: Eukaryota > Metazoa > Arthropoda > Insecta > Diptera > Drosophilidae > Drosophila > Drosophila nannoptera. The sequence goes on from JABVZY010000267.1 coordinate 10,393,291, forward strand.
AACCACTGCGAATGCACGAAGGGCCGCTACCAGCTCAATGCGGACACAGGACACTGCCTGCCGGTCTGCGAGAACGGATGTGCCAACGGCGTGTGCTGGATACCCGGCAGGTGCCTCTGCAACAAGGGGTTCACACTGAATGCGACATCTAACATATGTGAGCCGAACTGTACGTCCGGCTTCCGCCTGAATGTCGTCCAGAATATATGCCAGCCGATCTGCAGCGACGGTTGCGATAACGGAGTCTGTCGTGCGCCCGAGACTTGCGAGTGCAATGAGAACTATAAAATGGGACCGGACCATAAGTGCCAGCCAGTGTGCGCAGACGGCTGCGTCAACGGCAATTGCGTATCCCCGGGTCGATGTGAATGCCTTGCAGGATATGCCAAGATCGGGAGTTCCGTATGCGTGCCAGCGTGTAAAAGTGGCTGCAAGAACGGCTTCTGCAGTGCTCCCGAGGAATGCATGTGCAACGAAGGATATTCTGCGGTGAACAAGAGCAGCTGTGATCCAGTATGTGAAGGTGGATGTGAGAACGGATTCTGCGCGGAGCCAGGAAAGTGCACTTGTCATAAAGGATATTCTGCAGTGAGTGGGAACAGATGTGCCCCAGTATGTGAAGGTGGATGTGAGAACGGATTCTGCGCGGAGCCAGGAAAGTGTTCCTGCAATAAAGGATATTCTGCAGTGAGTGAGAACAGATGTGCCCCAGTATGTGAAGGTGGATGTGAGAACGGATTCTGCGCGGAGCCAGGAAAGTGTTCCTGCAATAAAGGATATTCTGCAGTGAGTGAGAACAGATGTGCCCCAGTATGTGAAGGTGGATGTGAGAACGGATTCTGCGCGGAGCCAGGAAAATGTTCCTGCAATGAAGGATATTCCGCAGTGAGTGAGAACAGATGTGCCCCAGTATGTGAAGGTGGATGTGAAAACGGATTCTGCGCTGAGCCAGGAAAGTGCTCCTGTAATGAAGGATATTCTGCAGTGAGTGGGAACAGATGTGCCCCAGTATGTGCAGGCGGATGTGAGAACGGATTCTGCGCGGAGCCAGGAAAGTGTTCCTGCAATAAAGGATATTCTGCAGTGAGTGGGAACAGATGTGCCCCAGTATGTGAAGGTGGATGTGAGAACGGTTTCTGCGCGGAGCCAGGAAAGTGCTCTTGTCATAAAGGATATTCTGCAGTGAGTGGGAACAGATGTGCCCCAGTATGTGAAGGTGGATGTGAGAACGGTTTCTGCGCGGAGCCAGGAAAATGTTCCTGCAATGAAGGATATTCCGCAGTGAGTGAGAACAGATGTGCCCCAGTATGTGAAGGTGGATGTGAGAACGGATTCTGCGCGGAGCCAGGAAAGTGTTCCTGCAATAAAGGATATTCTGCAGTGAGTGAGAACAGATGTGCTCCTGTATGTGAAGGCGGATGTGAGAACGGATTCTGTGCTGAGCCAGGAAAGTGCTCTTGTAATGAAGGATATTCTGCAGTGAGTGAGAACAGATGTGCCCCAATATGTGAAAGTGGATGTGAGAACGGCTTTTGCGCTGAGCCAGGAAAATGCTCCTGCAATGAAGGATATTCTGCAGGGAGTGAGAACAGATGTGCTCCAGTATGTGAAGGCGGATGTGAGAACGGATTCTGTGCTGAGCCAGGAAAATGCTCCTGCAATGAAGGATATTCTGCAGTGAGTGAGAACAGATGTGCCCCAGTATGCAACGGTGAATGTGAGAACGGATTCTGTGCTGAGCCAGGAAAATGCTCCTGCAATGAAGGATATTCTGCAGTGAGTGAGAACAGATGTGCCCCAGTATGCAACGGTGAATGTGAGAACGGATTCTGTGCTGAGCCAGGAAAATGCTCCTGCAATGAAGGATATTCTGCAGTGAGTGAGAACAGATGTGCCCCAGTATGTGAAGGTGGATGTGAGAACGGATTCTGTGCTGAGCCAGGAAAATGCTCCTGCAATGAAGGATATTCTGCAGTGAGTGAGAACAGATGTGCTCCAGTATGTGAAGGCGGATGTGAGAACGGATATTGCGCTGAGCCAGGAAAATGCTCCTGCAATGAAGGATATTCTGCAGTGAGTGAGAACAGATGTGCTCCAGTATGTGAAGGTGAATGTGAGAACGGATTCTGTGCTGAGCCAGGAAAGTGCTCCTGCAATGAAGGATATTCTGCCGTGAGTGAGAACAGATGTGCTCCAGTATGTGAAGGCGGATGTGAGAACGGATTCTGTGCTGAGCCAGGAAAATGCTCCTGCAATGAAGGATATTCTGCCGTGAGTGAGAACAGATGTGATCCAGTGTGCGCTGACGGATGTCCCAACGGCTTCTGCTCATCGCCTAACAGCTGCAGCTGCAATGAAGGATACATCAACATGGACAATGAGTGTGTGGCCCCGTTGGATGAGCCGAGAGGCTCTAGTACACCAGTGTACAACGAAATGGAGTTGGAGTCCTGCGAACAACGGTGCTGGAATGGCACCTGCGTTGGAGGTGAATGCCAGTGTGAAGAGCATTATCGGCTGGCCGAAGATTCGTTGAATCCTGGAAAGCTGCTTTGCCTGCCCGAGTGTAAGGATAAGTGCATCAACGGATATTGCGGCTACCCGGATGTATGTGTTTGCCTTGACGGCCAGGTGCCGGAGAAAGGCGTGGAGTGTTCCGACGATGTTGACACCGTGAAAGCTGGCCAAAACAGACGCCTATCCGCCATCAACTGGTCTGCAGTTCTTCTAGTGGGAGCGGCTCTTATTGTTATCTTGGTGCTGGCAATATGCTTGGCCGTCTATAAGCTCAGGAAACGCGACTACAGCGTGGACAAGAAAGGTGAGAAAAAGCAATCTGTTCCCAGCCCCCTTTTTCACCTATATATCTGTCTCTCTTGTCCGCAGAACAACTCTACGGCGTTCACTACTGGGCGAAACAGGCCGACATAATACGGGCCTGAACGAGCGACTCCATGCACCATGACAAGTGGGAACAGTCTCTCAAGTACTTTGCGGCGCAAAGCGGTTGTAATGTTCATGCAAATGAATGCCATACTTCAATCAGGTTTGCATTTGATGTAAATCGAATCCAAGGAAATAGTTTTATTGTACAATGCATTATATTACTATTAATATACTCCATATAAAGTAGATTCGATTTTTAAAGGGGAACAGCTTGATCGAGTCCAGTTCAGCGAGGGTTAGCTTTGCCATAGAGCTGCTGCGACGTGGGAATATCCTCGACGAAGAAGTTCGCCGGTATCAAATGGAAAACCTTCGACATTATCTCAAAGAATATGTTCTCCACAGTTTCCAGTATGAGGGGCTTCAGGGCCTCGTAGAAGTCGCGCCAGTTGTCGTTGAAGAACTGATTCGTGCTGCGCTCCACTTCCTTGCTGCGTCCATTGAATAGATTGTCCAGTTGGGCGCGCACGCGGGTCATATTCAGCTTCACCTTGACCGAGGTTATGTTGTAGAACGTGAAGTTACCCTTCTCGTAGAGCCGCGTCTTGGTCAGCAGCAGGATGTCCATATCCTCTAACAGTAATGTAATTAGCTCACAGTTGGTCTATATATATATATATGTGGACACTCACCGATCTCTATGAACATGCTGCCGGAACCACTGAGAGGGATCAGCAGAATGCGGCCGGCCATGTGGTAATTGGCGTCCATGCGCATCACGGGCAGGTAGATTTTGGTCTGCCAGCTAAAGTCTTTTTTGCTGATTCTGTAAGCAAGAGAGGAGAGGAGAGGAGAGGAGATCTCAGAAATACTTGCGAACTGGTTGCAATGAATTCACGATCTAGACGCACCGGCTCTCCTTGATCTTTGCGCGCGAGAAACCTTTGACGATCATCTCGGTCAGATTGGCACTAATCGTGGCCACCTCATTGTTATCCTGCTTGAACTGTATGTCCCGGACATGCATCGGATCGTACGTGCCGAAGCTCTCCACAATCTCGGGTATACCGATGGCCACTTGATCTATCAGCTTCTGCACACTGTGCGTGGAGCAGTTGACAAAGCCCGGCTCGTAAATGCGGCACGAGGGCAGAAACGATGCTAATAATGATTGCAATAATGCCAGACAATGTCAGACTGAATCGGGCACACGCCCACGTATATCCATAGCCAACTTACGCTTCTGCGTGTAATATTCGACGGCGGCGACCCCGTTCAAAATACAAATCGCCAGCAGCGATCCGCTGCAAAGAGCGATCGTAGTTCTCATGTTGACAGTAGGTGAGTATCTAAATGCGATTCCAACTGCTGCCGACTCGATTGCATCAATCTCGGCCAAGCCATAGATGAGGGGCCGACGACGGGCTTCGCTTCGTTCTAGCCGACGAGCTTTGAGCTTGCAATTAAGCTGGAAAATGTTAATGTCAGGCGACCTGAAGTCGTCGCCTCTGGTCACCGTATGCAGCTGTCATATATAGATCGGTACAAGTACGATATAAACTGTCTATTATGATATACCTGGAGTATTTCCACTATCCATTGAGAATGCTAAATGTGCAATTGAAAGCTACAGAATGGCTTCCGCGCGGAACTCTGTGCCTAGGGATATATTATATACGTATATATATATATATTGTGATGCAGTCTCGCCCGCACTTGGCACCTCCCCTTTCCCCCTCCCCTCCTCATGTGCTAGACATTCTATTTTTCTCGCATTCGCCATCAAATTTATTTGCAAAATATTGACATTCTCCATTGAGACACCCTGTCACACGGCTCTATCTGGCTCAATCAGTGGAAGTTCTCGACGAAGTAGGTGGCAGGGACATAGTTGAATATCTTCTTGGTGCGGTCCAGCAAAATGGCCTCGATGGTCTGCTCAACGGTTGGTCGCAGGATCTCGTAGAACTGACGCCAGTTCTCGTTGAAGAGATCGTGGGCTGTACGCTCCAGCTCGGTGTTGCTGCCGAACAGGCCGTTCATCCTGATGTGGAACTTGCCGATTTCCCGGAAGGATGTGCGCACTCGCTGCACATCGGCGAAATTTCCCTCGGGTGCGACGCGTGGCTTGACGGCAAAGTCCAGCGCGATAACGGCATCCTCTGAAATTATTTACTCAAGGCAGTTATATATGAGGATCGATGTAGGACTCTGTGTGAGGACTCACCAGCCTCAAAGTGGCCTTTGCCGTGGCCATCCAATGGCAACGCCAGCAGTTGACCCTTGAGCTTGTAATCGAATTCGAATCGCAGCTTGGGCAGAAAAGCGACAGCTTTGGCGACGTGCTTGTTGGGATTATAACTGAAGAACATAAAATAATGATTATATTCCCGCTGTGTGGAATTGATGGATATGTCACCTGGCCTCTCGCACAGTAATCTGGCTGGCGCCTGTGATTAGAACATTTTTCAATTCCGCATTCACGGCGATGGTCTGGCTGACATCCTGCGAGAACTTGACCCGCTTGACAAAGAACGGGTCGAGGGGGCCCACAGTTTTTGTGCCTGGAATGCCGTCCTTCCACTCCACGAACAAGGCCTGCAAATCTTTCGCCAGGCACTTGTTGAAGCTGGAGTCCTCCAGCTTGCAGGGCGTCAAAAAATCAGCTTAATTTGAAAATTGATTAATCATTGATAATCCCATTTGATCCAGTCAGCTCTACTCACGCTTTTCGGCCAGATAATTGGAGGCGTCGGCAAGGGCTATCACTAGACAGACGAGCAGCAGGGCTATAAAATCCATACTTTGAACTTTGTTCATTTTCGGAATTGAGATCGAATTAAGAGTTAGCTTGAGTTGAAAGTGGCGATTGAACTGATTTTTAGGTGTGCAGGCGTTATATTTTATATTCAAAATGAAATTCAGAAATCCAGAAAAACGCAATATAAGAACTCACATTCGTGTCTGTGTATGGGTGTGTGTGTGTGCGTGTGTGTGCGACTATCTATATAAATAAATATACAAATATAAGCAATTGTTATTGTTTTCTTTATCAAGTTCACAGTTTTCGTTTACTCGACTAAACAATAAACAAGTTTTGTGGCATTAGACCTGTCTTAATCATACAGGGTGCTCTTTCCGCCGGACAACGAAAGCGCCTGCTCTTGCTCTTGCTCTTGCTCTGGCCGTTTTGTCTATGCCACCATTGGCATATATAAGTATTTCCGAGCCACTTAACGACCTTGATCTTGACCCTTTCGTCTCATTTCACCCACCTGGTTCGGGTGAACTGGTTTGGCGGGCATCTCATAAACAAATCTCAACTAAACCGAAATATCGTACTTTCAGATAGCACACAATTAACGCAAATTAAGTACTCTCTCTCGGGATGACTTATTGCCTAAAAAAGTAAATTACGATGAATGTGTAATCTGATGTGGTCGCAAGATAATCGAATATTAATTCAAATTTCTTTCCAGTTCGCTCAGGTTTATCTATTTACAACATCTCTCTCTCTCTCTCTACTTTACTCGTATCATGATTTCAGCATGCCGCACAGATCAAGGCCGCCTCTTGCCACATAATATTCATAACCGAAATCGGCGTCAGACGGAGACTTGAAATTTTATTTCGATAGTTCATTTGACCAGTTCACGGCGAGCACTCAACTGAGGCGGTTCCAATGAAACTCCGTCTGCCCGCCGCTCTGTGGCTTCCACTGTGCTTCAATTTGGTGCAAGCGCAGGAGTTTCTGCAAGAGGCGCGTAGGTATTATCTCATGCATATATATAGAATCGTTGAACTGAAGTGAGGAGTTCGTTTAGCTGCCTTCATCAAGCCGTGTCCCCTCAGCGATAGCCAGAGCAACAGCTGTTTGGCCAAAAATATTGAGAGTCTTTTCCAATACTGGCGTAACGGTGAGCTTCTCCCATTTCCATCAAAAAATGCCACCATTACATCCACTCCTCCCTCAGGCATACCGGGGCTGCGCGGCCTCGGCTCTTTGGATCCGTTTCGGGTGGGTCGATTGCGTATTGCCCAGAGAGCGCCTCCAAATGTGGACGTTCGCGTGGAGCTGCGCAATATGAGCACGGTGGGTCTCAGCCAGGCCAAGATACTGAACAGCACGTAAATATAAGTGTGTATGTGTGTGTGTGTGTGTGTGTATTCAGTGCTCGATTTTCAGCACGTTGCTCAACACTGGCCAGTATACCCTGGGCTTCCACGTGCACCTCCGGCAAGTCAGCATCACAAGCAAGTACAAGCTGAATGGCCATTTGCTGCTCCTGCATCTGAACAGCTCCGGCATCTTGAGCTCCGACCTGGGCAAGTATATCACTTACATCCATCCCGCCTCGGATAATGTCCCTAAACAGATCATTGCAGATAACCTGGAGTTTTATGTGGCGCTCAGGACGCAGCCAGTGCAGAGGCAGGACCTCACATTCATGAATGTCAGCGGCGTCAAGACAGACATTGTGCGCATCGACAACATCCGCATTAATCTAACGAATCTCTTTGGCGGCAATCGGGAACTGGAGCGGAGTGCCAACGAGCTGTTCAATGAGAACTGGCGCGTCCTGTTCGAGGTCCTACGACCTGTCCTCACGCAGACCTTCGACAGGGTGCTGGCGGATCGTTTCACCAAAATATTTGGCTATTTGCCAGCCAAGTATCTGTTCGAGGACTTTGCATAATTATTGGAACTGTTTTCATTTTCTTGTTGTTGTTATTTTTTATATCGTTGGAGCTCGCGGAACGAGAGACACATATTAAGTATACGCCCCATAAATAAAACGTCTCGAAAATCCAAATTAACGAATTAAGTCAAATTGAGACAAGTCGCTGCCGGCCTCGACTCGCAAACACCCTGTAAAGCATCTGCGTAAGAAAACTGGCCCGAGCCTGTTCTGGGCGTGCATGACGCGGAGATACCCTCGTGCATGCCCGCTTACAGGGTATTCTGTTATGTGCGCAGCATTTGCATTTCGTTGGTAACCTGTTTTCTGGCTTTAGCCAAGCATTGACTAGGTCAGTGGACTAAAAGTAAGCTTTTTCCACGACGGCAGCTAAAAGAAATGGCCAAAAAAGGCTGCAGCAGCTAGTATTGCCAACAATTTAGCCATTTATCCCGCATGTGATTTATATAACTCGAAGCGCTCGACTTCTTCTGCGTCGTTTCATTCAGAAGGCTTCCGCATGCAATACCCTGCAGTGCGCGGGGGGAGGGGGGGGGGGGTGGGTCTCATTGCATATGCGTGTGCGCGGGCTGGGAGCATAAATTGTAGAACGCAAGAATTTTATTTTGACTTTAACAACCTGATTGCCGATGGAGTTCTCTACGAGGCGGCAGTCTATTGGGGCGCTCGATTCTCGGCTCGCGGCGACTGCTTCGTGTACGGATCGCTGCCCACCTGCTCCAATGTACTTGAGTCTCGGGCTCGGCTTCGGCTCTCGGGAGTTCACTTGGAAACTCACTTATTTCGCTTTTTTACTTATTTTTGTTGTTGTGCTCGCTGGCCGATCGGCGATTGGTGGTATAAAAGCGTTGCACGCCCTGATTTTCTTTTGAGTTGTCGTTTCGTTGCGCAGAGTCTCGAGTCGCAGTTTCAAGCTGACCGCAGCCCAAGGCCCAAGAGAGATTGGTGAGAACGATCCAAGTGAAAAAAACAGCCACAACTAAGCGGAGAATCCAGAACAATGCTAAAGCTGGTGAGCAAAACAAAGACGACCTTAAAGAAAGTGAAAAGCAAAAGAAAAAGAAACGTAATCTGCCCCCAGGAATTAGCCGAACAATTAAGTCGATTGACAGCTGGCAACCGGTTCAGAAAGATTCTGCTCGATAAGAGTCGAGGCTTAATTGCAACTCTCTCAAATACATACACTCACATACAATATATATACAAATTATATTCAGATCGCTGCCAGCCGCGGCCTTGAGCAGCTGCCAGTGGAATGCTGCTAGCTGCGGCTAATTACCTTTTTAGTGTTAATCAATTTGCGGCAATTGAAAGTGTAATTAAATCAAAACACACTTTCAATTTCAGTCGGTGTTTGCCTTGTTCAGCAATTAAAGTAATAAATAACCGTTTGCTGCCCCTTGATCTCTTCTCAATTAGTCTATGAGGGAGTATCTCCTGTTGCTGCTTCTGGCCCACGTTGCGTATGCGCAACGCCAGGACTATACGACGCCTGTGCCGATTCTGAAGCAGATCGACAAGCACAACGATGATGGTTCCTATACGTACGGCTACGAGGCGGCCGATAAAAGCTTCAAGATCGAGACGAAGTATCCGAATGGCGAGGTCTACGGCAAGTACGGCTATGTGGATGATCAGGGCAAGCTGCGCGAGATCGAGTACGGGGCGAGCAAGCGGGGCTTTGAGCCCGCTGGCAGTCACATTAATGTGCCGCCGCCGACGCTGACCAACAGCAATCCGTATCCGCTGGGCCCCAACGAAATCGACGACGGCCAGTACCGCGAGGATCCGGCTGTCTACTACAAGGATCAGAAGTACAATCGACCCATTGCCGCCAGCAAATTCAGCTTGAACGACTTCGGGCGTGGCCAGCAACAGCCGCAGCAGTATGCTCCGCCAGCTCCTGCCCCGGCTCCCGCTAGGCCCTACTTCAGCCCCACGCCGCAGTACTACTCGCCGCCTGCACCACAGCCGCGCTACTACCAGCCCCCCGCACCGCAGCCGTACTACGCACCGCAGCAGCAGCCACAGCAGCCGTACAATGGCCTGCCGCAGCAGCATCATCCGGCATTGCGCAACCTGGACATCTACACGGGCTCCTACAGCATCGACTATACGGGCAGGAAATAGACCTGCGGTCTCCTGGCTCCACCCAGGGGGCGTGCCCAGAGAGATAGCGACTGATGTCCGTGGACAATGTCAATTTCGTTACTGCCAAAAAAATCAGTCACTCCCGATGTCTATATATAATTATATTGTTGTCTGTAAATACAAGAGTGTGTGTATGTATGGAATAAACTGCCGAATAAACCACGAATTGATTCATCGAGTGCCCACTCAGTCTTTGAAATCGGCCAGCTCCGAGGTTCCGCTTCAGCTGCGCGGCCCGATCGCAGCCAAATCAAATATCCAGCAATAATCGCGGCGCATTACGTCAACGCGCCAAAGAATGATATAGTAAAAATTGTTTACCGATTTAGATATGATTAGAAACCAGGTACGCTTGTTGTTGTTGCTGCCGTGCTGCTTGTGGCTGGAATTTGGTGCACTTATGCAATGGCCCCAAAAACCACTTTCAAATGCACCGCTAGACCAACAAGCAACCAGTTGGTCTCGCCGGACAGCGCCAGCTCGAAGCTTGGGCGTGCGAGCGCATTGTGCAGGGGCGTCGAGGCACAGTGGGACGAGGGTGGGGAGGGACTAGACTTAAGACTGGCCTCAGCATGGCGAGGAATTTCTTATACATTTTTATGGAATAGTTTTTTGTGACTCAGCGGTTTTGTTCCACTGTGCGACACAGACGGGTCATACTTGAAATGTTTTGTTGACTGCAACACGAAGAATCAAACTGCACCTATTAAATTCACACACACACACACACACGCACACAGTTCCTGCTTATGGCAATGGAATTATTTTTGCTAGCATTTATATAATTTTTCAGAGCAAATTGTTGCCGTTGCGGCTGCTGCTGCTGCTGCCATGAAAGTGAAACTTGTCTGGGCGCTGGCAGGGCGTTGCCATGCCTCAAGAATTTCCTGCACAGCATTGAATGGAATTCGAGTTTTATTTTTATGCTTCTCGCAGCAGCTGTCGCCGTTTGGTGTCGGCCAACTTAAGTGTAAGGCTTTATGGCATTTACGGTTCCAGTGTGCCATAAAGGATTACAGTTCTTGGTCTTTAGAAAATGCCAGCACAGTGGGAACAGTTTTTCCTCAATTTTCATTCATTTTTATCTCTAATCGATGTGGAATATATGAGACTTACCTTTGGGCGAACGATCTAGAGATAGCCTCGTTTATGGCCGTTAATTACCTGCTTCTTATGCGTAGACACACATAACTGTAATTACCTATGTTGTCCGTTATAACTGGTTCAGCTACCTAGAGGAATTCCAGCGCAATTCGCGACCTTCAGCATGCGTACACACGCGTCCAAGTTCAGGTGCAAACGCATATCTCGAGACTACCTAGCGCCTTCCCTGTTCCACGCACGCCAGTCGTCCATATATATATATATATATGCATGTCGGAATCGAAACCAGTCTGGAGCCGTAGCTCACTACGCATAGAGCCAGAATAAATGAAGTATGCGACTGCGTCATGGGTTCCATTCGAGAGTTGTTGTTGCTTCTTGCTTTTGGCTTGGCTGGTTTCCTAGTCCGCTGGGCGTTGCAGTTCGGCCAACGAGCTTGACTAACCCAAGGCATGCTGCATTAATATGTATCTTGGGGCTGCAACAATAACGGTCACTCGCTCTGTAATTCGAATGCAGCGACAAGGCCACAGGCCGCTGCATCTGTGTGCGTGTGTTGGACATGGAACAGCAATCGATTCTGCAAATACAGCATAGATTGCACGATCTCGCTCCCACACACGGTGCATATTAACGAGCGGGCGAGACAAAGGCGGGGCACACATGTTGACATTACGCATACGCACAGTAGGAAGCGGACGCAAGCAGCTAATGAGGCAATCTGCGATTTATTGGCCAAGCACGCTCGGGTAATGGGAGGCGTGGCGGTAAGTGGGCGATGATGTTAATTTCTGATTATACAGATAGTCCTGGCCGGGCACTAGAGATCAAGTGGCCTTGCCGGAGCTGGTTTCGCTGGCATCTCGGGCCCACAATTGATAATCATTTCAATTGCCCAACATGGGCTATATTTATGGCCATACTCGTACTCCAGTTGGCCCAAAATCATTTCACATTGTTCGCTCATTCACTTATTCACTCATTCATTAGCAATGCCGCCTGTCGATTTTTGGGCCAATTTTTCACTTTGCCGCGCCGCGTCGGGTACTTTTGATTAATTGTATCAAAATGGATTTATTTTTGATGGATTTCGGGTCGTTTTCAAGCGTGAGAGTCTGTCGAGGAGCACGAGAGGCCAACCAGGGCTGAGCAGGCAATTTATAACGCAAAGTGGAGACGTCTGTTGGCCAGAGATAAGGTGAGGGTTATATGCTTCAACATGTATACATATATACTTAATATACTTTATATATATATTACAATCAGAAGAATCAGACTCTCCCATCTCCGCTTATAATTTGCATTAGATAAAGAGATAGCAATTCGTGTACATAGTCAGAATCGACGTCAGCCACTTCAGCTGGGCCTTTCCTGGTCTCTGGCCGAGTGGTTGCGGTGGTGCAGAAAAAGCTCGCTTAAAAGCACAGAGAGAACCGCACAAGAGTCGAACTTGCCCAAGCCGCAGCCACTTGCGCTCACACTCTAGTCTGTGTGTGTGTGAGTGCTGTGCGTGTGTGTGCCGCTGCTAGTGTAGTTGGTGTCTGTCCTTTTGCGCATGCGCGGCCGACTCGTTGGTGAAGTTGGTTGGTGTTGTTGGTGTGCTGGCCCCGCGATTGGCATGGAAAAGGTTTTCCTCCAGCCAGAAGCGCGGTATATAAAGCGAAATACAACAACTTGGGCGGCTCAGTTGCTGTCGGTCTCAAGCAAATGTTGGCGCAGCGCTAAACGTGAAGCAAAAAGCTAGACAAAAGATATATATAAATCAAAGCTCGACGCGGTAACTTCAGTCCCGGTTCATTAGATCAATTGAAAGTGAATTTTTGTGCTGTTGTTGGTGTTGCTTTTGGGGCTGGGTCTAAGCAGCCAGCGAAGGTCTTTTGCAATTAAAGCCGTTAAGTGTGATCGAAGCTGAAATGAAAGTGGTAGGTGGCCGAGGAATGCTGTTCGAATACTAATGCCAGGCACTGTGACAGCGGCTGCCGCCTGGCGAAAGGTCAAAGTTCAGCGTGTATGCGTCGCGGGCCAGGCTAACAAAGGCAGCCCCTGTTATTGTTGTTGTTGTTGTTAGTTATCTCTCCGCCAGGTTGCGTCACACACACCCAGTTTATGTGTGTGAGTGTGTGTGTGTGTGTGTGAAAATATCGCATAATTTGCTATGCAAATCAAGTCAAACCGTTAATTTTGCACCGCCAACCAGATAGTCGGGCAATCACTCGATTTGGTAACTGGATTTTCCATTCCATTCCCACACTCGCTCGGAAAACGCTCTATCGAGATGTCTGCTGATGCCTGCCGGCAGAATTAGTACGCATATTCGATTACGCAGTCGCTACAGTCGATAGCCGCATTCAGCTGCTGCGTTTTCCCCGAATTCCTTTCTGAATGCAACACATAATTTATGAGATGTCGACGTGAGTCTCGTAATTGCCAAGCGTTCTATGGGGGCAAAGGAAAAAAAGTATATATATATATTTGCAGGAACTTTAGTGCAGAAAAAGTTGCGCTAACAAGCGCACTTCAAGCCGCCTCCCCCCCGCCCAACGAAGCGCCCCCTCGCTTAGAGCGCAAATATCAAAGGCAACTCCAAATGCAGTTCACACGCTGCGATTGGCAGCCAACTTTTTCGACCACTTGCTGTCGACGGAGCACAACGAAATTGGCTTCAATGCGAGACGTGGTCTGCAGTAGCCGCTCCACTGGGGCCCAGCATTTATGTCCCATGTCCCGTGTCCATGCCAGAGGCAGACTGGCCAACAACTTCGCGCAGCTGTGGAGTACCAAGGCTGCGGCATGTGGCATATGGAGCTTCAGTGAAAGGCTCGCCTCACAAGCGCGTGGGCTGCTCCGATTAGCAGCGAGTGGCGATGTCTTGACTAGCGGGGTCAGTCCAATTAGCTCGACCCTTTGGCCAGTACAAGGTTCCAGATCTGTACGAAAAACTGTCATAGGCAGAAGGTGAAGTCAGGCAATAGTGCTTTCGAGATACCCTAGACAATCAAGCTCCTACAGTAGAGTTTGGAAATTCACAGGGTATCCTCAAAGCAATCATATTTCCACCCGACTCCTTATCTTGGGACTTTTGTGAAATCTTTATCTCTGCCCTGAACTCTCCGTTGCTTCAGTCAAGCCCCGCACAGAAGTTCGCTGTTTTCCAGGGTATATGAACAGCACAAATTCGCAGTCAAGCGTCCGACTGTGCTCGACTGTCAAGCTGTCGACTGACTGCCAAGACATCAGCTGCTGCCCCTGCGGCCGGGTGACTACTCTCCCCAGACTCGCCCTCGTGCTCTCGGCTGCTGTAATTTCTTTAGCATTTGCATGCTTGAGCTGCATCTCTCAGATACTTGTGCAACATATCTGAGATTGGCATGTGTGGGAAATTTTCATCTGCATCGACGGGATGGCGCATCCAACGGAATTCGCACAGTTGCAAATAATTTTGTCTGCGTTCGCATTCATGCAATCAAATGGCAACAATGAGCATGGCAATTGGGCAAGGAGAAACGGGCGAGTTTTCCATTGCATTTCCATTGCATTTCCATTGCATTTCACCTGCGGATAATCAATTAAACTCTTCGCCCAACGACAGCGAACATCGCGTGTTCGCTTGAGGTTTATGCAACGTGGCCGCCGCCTGGCTTATGCCACACAGTCGTCGGTTCCTGTTTGGCATTGAGGGCGTTCCAGACACAATGACAAGCCAGACGCTGGTGTCACTGGCCAATGGGAAGCATATATATGCATATATATATATATACTTTTCGTATTTATAATAAAAAGTGAAAGGGAGCCTGACTCAAGACTTTTGTAGACGTCAAGCCGTGGCATATTCTTTGCGGGCTGTGCACTGTCAAGGTGTACGGGCTGCGACCACAGAGTGGTCTCTGCTCTGGCTGGCTATTGGCGAAACCGGTTGGCTTCTAGATCTCTCTCACGGTCTGTCTATCCGCAGCTACAACGTTTACTGTTAATCGGCTGTCTGTTTGGCGGCCTGGTCCATGCTCAGGACTACCAGGACTACCAGCCGAGTGCGCCGCGATCGGCGCCACATAGACTCCACGCCAGCGCGCAGGAGGAGACGCGTCCCACCCCGGTGCCCATCCTCAAGCAGATCAACAAGTGAGTAGCGATGTGTGGGAGTGCAAGTGTGATATAGATGAACTCTCACCTTCACAGGCACAATGAGGACGGCTCTTATACGTATGGCTATGAGGGAGCCGATGGCTCCTTCAAAATCGAAACGAAACTGGCCACCGGAGAGGTGAAGGGCAAGTATGGCTACGTCGATGCGGATGGTAAGGTGCGAGTTGTGGAGTATGGGGCGAATAAGTACGGCTTCCAGCCGTCGGGCGAGGGCATCACCGTCGCCCCGCCCACGCTGGTCGATGAGTCCACTAAGGACCAGCCCGACTACGATGACGAGCCCGTGCAGCGGCCACAGCGTCCCTATGTAAGAGTTTTCAATTCATCCAATTCAGTTGAGACTGTAATTTATGTTCTTACACAGCGCGTGCAGCGTCCACAGCAGCAGCATCAGCCACGACCGCAGCCCCCACGTCCGCAACCACAGCCTCAACCGCAGCCGCAGCCACAGTATGTGCAGTACGAGGATGAGGAGGTGGAGCCTCAGCGACGTGTCCAGTACGCACCGCAACCGCAATCGTCGGTGGGACCTGCTCCGCCACGCCTGCAAATCCCTGGCGCTCAGCGCACCACAGATGTGGTCTACTCGCCCCTGCAGCGTCCCGCCCGTCCCGAACCTGATTACAGTCAGTCTCAGAGCTTCGGTGAGGGGCCCTCCAATGTGCGCATTTCCCGACCCGTCTATGCCCTGCCTCCCGCCTCGCCGGCGCCCAGCAGTGCCCGCGCCCAGGGCTTTCTAGCACCCGCATCCGGAGGTCGTCCGCTGCTCGAACCTGTGCACTTCGGTCCCACTCAGGGTCCCAGCGCCCAGCCCGTGCAGCAGGCCCAGCATCAGCCGCAGCGCAGCTACCAGCCACAGCCTCAGGGTCGCGTGGGTGGCTCTGGAAGTCTGCTGGATCAGCTGGCTCGCGACTATGCCCTGCCCCAGGGCAATGCCCAGCCGTTGCACGACATTACCTTCGGCTACTACTAGAATGGGAATGCTCAGCTGGTATTTTGGGTACTTTGGCGGCCTTCAGCCGCTGCTTTGAGTCAGGTGCATACAACGTTAAATCGAGTAGTTCCCTTCCTCTTCCACACAATTCCCTATGACAGCCTCCATAAAATCTGTTCCGATCGTACTTCAGAGACTCCTTACCTGTAGATCGTACATTCATTAATCTATATGTATTTTCCATTCGTAAGATTTTATGCACAACGTTTTATAATAAAGTACGAAATTTTATAACAATCGAATCCTATTTTTCCGCATGCTCACCCATATAATTAGAGAATATGTAAAATATATGATTATTTGATCAATGATTTATAATTTTACTTGTTTTTTAATTCCCTAACGGTGATGGTAATGGTAAGTATTAATAATTTAAATTTATGAAGAAAATACATTCTTTTAGTATTTCTTTGCATTGCTAAAAGTTTGCATACTTTTAGGCATAATATTAAAGTCCACCTTTGTTTTCTTTTGTAATTTTTTTTTAATGTGTAGCTAAAATATCATATTATATTTATTAATATATATAGATAAAATGCATATATATTATTTAAACATATTGGTAGAAAAGTTATATCTATCAATTTCAAAGGCTTACGGCAAGAAAAAATTCGTTAAAAATTCACATTTTGTGTAGCATACTTTTGGGCGCCGGTTATATTAAAACAGCCATCTTCTTATATGTTGTTCAACGAGTATTTATTGCATTATTTGTTATATTTTAAATACTTAAGAATAAGACAGATTAATTTCGATGAATTCGCAGCCATTTTCTGGTTATTTGTGAAGTAGTTAGGAATCGTCTACAGTTAGAGATGAAGTGAGTGAAAAGACCGTTTTTGCTAAGTCTACTGAATCGAAAGTGCGGTTAAATAGAGTGGGCGTGATCCACAGTTAACGCCCTAGGCAGGCTGAAGGCTGGAAGAGCTGGTTCCTCTTGGAGCTCGACTACTGCAGATAGACTGTAAAGAGAGCGTCAGGTCAGATGTGTTTGTACTAGCTCAAATAGCTGCGATAGCCGGTTGCCAAGTGTTGTGTGGGTGGTTGGTCGTGGGAGCATACGGGAGCAGTGTGGTGCGGTGTGGTATTGGGATATACAAAGAAGCAGTGCAAGTAGAGTGTACGATAGCTGAGTGGTGCAGGATATGCATGCTTTGTGCTTTGGTTTGTAACTCGCCCGTTGCCTTTGCAGGCTCGAGTTTTACATAAATATATATATATTTCGATAATCATATATACATATCTATGGTATGACTATATTGACGTTGAAAATTGAGATAACATGAATAAATTAGGTTTAGACGAAATTATAGCTAAATGCTGCATATGACTTAGTGGACTATATAGCTAATAGAGTGTGGATCGCCTACACCTCCAGCAGGCGGTTGAACATTAAAGGATCCTGTATTTCATAGTCCTGCGGCCGACTCAAGGCTGGACGCCTGCTGGCCACGTGACGTCGCACCTTGTAGCCACCGCTATAGACGGGTCTAGGCGGTGGTGGTGGTGGTGCATTGTAGGTATATTTGGATTTCTGAACCACGGGCGGCAGATACTGGAATGGCGCCACTTTGTGCACCTGTTTCTCAATGGAGTAGGTGACGGGTCCGCTGCTGCTGGCGGATGGTCCCTTTCGCTTCGCCACCTCCAGGGCGGCTATAATGGGCGACAGATCCTTGAGAGCATTGCTCTTGCTAGCGTGATAGTTGTCCACTTTGAAGTCGTTGCTGCTCGGTGCCGATGGTGGCGGTGGTGCAGCCGGAGGATAGTCGTACCCCTCGTTGGGATGCTTCCTTATGTACGCCTCCTCCGCGGTCTGCGGCCGTTTGGCCATCTGGTGATAGACATCGGCGGGACCTTGATTAGGAGAATACGCTGCGGTAATAGACTCAGTGTGGGACAGGGATTCGAGTGTGCCGATATTATTGGGCAACGGTACGCCGTAGCTGTTGTACAGGTCGGCCTGCTCCACATTGGAGCCGCTGTTCCCATTATTTGTGTTCAGCGCCACCGTTTTCGATGCGGTGTACTCCGTCTTGCCGTCGGGCAGCATGCTCAGGATCTCCTGCAGCTGCAGCGCTGCCTTGCGCGCCTCCTCCTCCGACAGCTTCTTGTGGCGTCCGTAGACATTGAAGTCGTCTGTGCCGGCGGTGTGTGCTGCGCATCCATTGTTGTTGGTCGGGTTACGAAGGTGTGCGTGTGTATGTTTGTGTGCGTGTGTGTTGGAGTGTTTGAGTTTGTGGCGTATGCAATGAGTGAGATTTTATTAGATTTACCAATTCAATATTTGCTTTACAATTTCTATTTACATTATGTTGACTCGTTGGGAGTGAGTGTGAGTGTGAGAGTGTGCGTGTGTGAGAGTATGTGTGAGAATGTGTGTATGTGGAAGCAGGTGATTGTGTCTGTCTGAGATGACGTTCGTTAAGATATGTCGATGTTTGAAATATTGGGTTATAATGAATGGAGGCTATACGCTCGAATACCCTTGCAGGAAGCTTCGTCGATATTGCCGCGTGTGCAACCATCCGAAGCTGATAGTTTTTATTTTTTAGTCTGCAAGGGTATTTCATATTCGGCTTTACCGAATGTCAATTTAGTGATTTTAAATTAATTTTTTGGATTTTCTTAATTACCTTCAGTTTTAGTCGAGAGTTTCGAATTAGTTGTAAAAACAATTTGCTAGTACTTAAAATAGATACATGAATGATTTCGTGTCTTTCATAAATATATTGTTTATATATATTCATAGCGTATTTAATTTTCATTAATTTTTTCCTGTTTAGATAGCAATTATTGTTTTAGGGCTTCGGCTTACCCATATTATTGACTTTCAGCCGTTTTATAGCTAAATATGTACAAAATATTAAGTATGCGACGTGGTCTCCCTTTGAATGTCGCTCACACACACACACACATACACACACATATGTACAAAGTAACGATTATTGCTAACGCTTACTTTATTATTATTATGTACAGAAGAAACAATAAAAATGCTATTGGAATGCTTGTGCAATGCCATTTAAATTGCGTAAGAGACGATCGAAACTGAAAGTTTAGAGTCAAGTAGAAGTGTGTCAACGCATCAAACGTGTTAAAAAATTGGTACGAATTCCAGGGTATATACAAGCTATGCAAACTACCTTCTACAATAGGGTTAAAATGTGAATGCGTTTAATTAAAAAATAAACAAATTATTAATTTAGAGCCGGAAGAGAAAAGGAAATTTTTCTTGAACGAAGCGAAAGTAAAAGTAGAAATAAAACATACGCATCATTCTTTTTCAGTGTTGTGAAACGCTAAAGGGATTCACATCAGCTGGTCCATAATAAACTCAGTTTTAGAGTGTGTCCAAGTGTGCTTTCCATGCTTGTGCAGCATGCGAACTCTAACTACGTTAATTTTTTGCAGTGTACTTTGAAGATCAGTGTTTTAAATATCCACACTGCGCGGGTAAGATATGTAGTTACAGTTGTGTCAGACAAATTATAAGTAAATGGATGCTTTCACTTTTTTCTGGTCTTTTGGGTATGCGCGGAAGTGAGACCTCGTTAGAGGCAGTTGATGCGAGTTTGTGGTCTGGGAGGAGCGATGGTCAGCAGCAGTAGCTGTAGCTGATGATATTTGGCGAGAGCGAATGGACAACGCCCGGTCATTGTTATTGGTATTAGGATGTTTTGTCAGCGATTTTGTGGATTAGTGACAGGATTAGGCAATATTTACAGAGCAAGAGCCGTATATACAATGGAGAAGCAAAGATTAATGCAGATTACGCACCATCTTGTCCATAGACGGAGGGCAGATAATTGCTCTGCGGCGCTTCGAAGGCCGCATGGCCAATGCTGAAAGGTGCACCACCGCTGCCACCACCACCGCTCGCATAGTTGGAGCCACCGGGTGGCAGATATTGGTGTGTAGCGCTGCTAAACGTTGGCGGCTTCGATGGCGGTCCATAGTTGGCGTGTCCCGTTGGTATCTCGTATGTCGTTATGGCTGCAACGAGTAAAGGTGTGGAGAGTGTTTGTGTGTGTGTGTGTGTGTGTTTGCACGCGTGAGTTAAGACTAACCGAAATAGGGTAAAACATGTAAGACACGGCCAAAACGGGTTCGAGCCGCAGCGAAGAAAATGAAAGTGAAAATGGAAATGAAAATGGTAATGCTGCAAGGGGTCAATGCACGGTCCGCTTTGCCTCTTCCTCTGCTCGAGCAGCTCGTTAAAGTTTTCAATGTTGTGGTTCCAGCAATTTAATTATAGTATATAGTTATACATATACATATATACATATATATAGGTAGTTCAGCAGCCGTTGGAAATTAATGCGTGTGCGAGTTACATAATGACCTTAGTTAATACTTCACGCTCGACTAGGGCTATGACTTTGCCGTCTTAGGGGCGCGTTTTAGAAGACAAGAAAATTGATGTTTCGTAGCAGCTGGCGGGCATACTCACTCTCTGAATGGATTACGGGACCTGGCCCAGAGGAGGAATGCTTGTTGCCGCTGCTGCCGCCTGAAGAGGCGCCCGACAATGAGCTCAGCTTAGCAAACGGGAATAAGCCGCTGCCGCCGCCGCCGCCACCGCTCGAATGGCTTGTGGCATATGTGTGTGAATTGATGTGCGCCGAGTTGATGATGGACTTGCCCACGTCGGTGACCTTGTCGCCGGAAGCTGCTACCAGATTACCGCTGGCACTTAAAGCATAGCCGCTGCCCTTGATCAATTGGCCTTTCAATGCGGTGACGCCGCCCGTGATGGCCTTGACCGCTTGGAAGATGGTGTTCAGCACGGATTTCTTGAATGTCCAAGGATCATAGTCCACCGAGTTGCCCTGCGAAGCGTTGGTGGAGAAGTTATATTGGGCAAATATACACGAAATTCTTTATTACTCACGTGCACGACCACCTCGTGATGGTGGGTTTCGCCACCACCTCCTCCGCTGCTACCGCCGGAGCTGCCCGAAGCTATAGAGGCAGAGGCGCCACCGATGCTGCTCAGTAGGCCGGATTTGAGGTGAGCTACGTAGTCAAAGCTGCCAGAGCGTTTGGCTATCTGGGAGTCCTTGACGCTCTCACCATGCTCATTATCTAGATCTGTGTCCTCCAGCGACAGAGATTTGTCGGCCGCTGAGTTGCTTGTAGCAGGATAGGCGTGGCTTAGCAGTGGCAGCAACAAACACAGGAATAACAGCTGAAAAGTTGGGCAAGCCAAGATGAGTGACAGATTGTGCAGTGAGACAAGCTTAATTTAGCACTGCGCCGAATTAAATTGCCAAAATGTAATGCATTACATCATAATGCGGCATGTAGCATATGCCAGCCATTACCCTGCTGCAGTCATGCATTCACATGTCAACAGGTAGACTCGGAAATTATGAAGCTGTTCAAATCAGAGGCAAGGCAACCCAAGTGGCGAGTTCCAGCTGAGCGGGCTTTGCTGCCACAGCTTCAAAGCAGTTACGAAGGAGAGAGGTGGGTGGCGAGCGGTTGTATGCGGTCAGTCAACGTTTTACAACTATTTCATAGCCCATCAAGCAAATCGTTGAGATCAGACAAGTGGCTTCATTTGCTTAATTGCTCGACGAATACGTTAATAATATGTTGATTCAAATGATATCCAATTGAATCGAAAAGAACGTCTAATTATTCTTCAATTGCTTAATTTTCTTGCCAATTTGCATATCTCTTATTCCTCAGATTAAACCGCATTACGTAACGGAACGTAAGCTACTTGTTTACTGACGTGTTTCGACGCTAAGCGCCGCCTTTACCATTCGCTAATCAAGTTTTGTGGAGCAATCGGTAGCATATGCCAAAATGAAGTTCTTGTTCAGATTGGTTGATTCGAGAATATATCCTTGATACCATTTTAAATTATCAACCTGTCCGCGGAACAAACGAGACCGCAAATTACGTGCCTTTCACTTCTAGTTAAGTTGGTTGCAGATTCGCCACGGCGTTGCCTGCTCGTCCTGTTTGGGGCTGCCATCTGTGATCGCTCGTGAAAGGCAACCGATTGGTGAGAGGTAAATCGAGTGTTTGCCAGCTGCTTCGATAACTCCTCGCGGTTACCGATCTTATTGCATTGCCTTTTTTATTCAAATCATCCATTCAATGAATGACTTTGAATTTTGAGCTATTTAACAATTTTGTTGAGTTATTCGGCAATAATTTTTTGCGCAAAATTTGAATGCTAAAAGTGATTCATTTAAAAGTGAATTTGGGTCGTGGACTACTTAACAAATCCAGACAATTAGTGGCTAAAACTTCAATATATCCACTCATATACATACATTAATCTCTTTCTATAGTTACGTATATTTTAACAAATGCCTTTTTTTCACTGGGATTTGCCCTTGCGGAACCGCCTTCATAAAGTGGTCGAAAAAAAAAAAACCCGCCATATGAATTATTTTCTCGAATGCAGCACTCAATGCAAATGTTAGTGATTTGTATAGACCAAATATGACTTTGAGTCTAATTGCTTCTGATTTTGGTAATTGGCAATACCATTTGCATACAAATGCACAAATTAATTGTTTGACAATTTGGCCAGGGTCTGCACCGGTTCGGGCCCACTATTTAATTGACTTTTTGTTGTTGCTGCAATGCTTATAAATTTTTTTTTCTTGGTAATTAACTGCATTTTTGAATCATACGTAACAGATAATTAATAAAATTCCACTCATAACGGAAATTGCACTAGGTTAATGGTATTTGATTTTCAGTTGTTTCTATGGCGTATCATCGATTCGATTCGATAAAAGTCATATTCAACTCTGGGTTGGCTAATCTCCGGGCTAAATTCTCTTTAAGTTAGCCCAAGAGAGATTCGTGCGCTATCTGTGAGCGTCGAGTGAGTGTTTCGAGAGTGTCGCTGAGAGTGAAAGTGTTGCCGGCTTCGCATCGTTGTTGTTGCTTTCTTGGGCATAATTCAATTTGCATGTTGCTCAATTGTTAACAATACAAAAAAATATTTTGTTTATATGCTGGAAACACTCGGCACGTAGGTCGTTTATGTGCTTAGTAATTGCGGTAGGTTCGCTTGCAATACTCTTTCTGAGTGTGAGAGTATTCGGCTTGAAGTGCGTAATGATCGATTTCATCGAGTACAGAGTATATATACTTAGATCTTATGCGACCTTTATGTATGTATACATAACTGTATGTTTTTAGGGTGTAAGACAGTCGGTCGTAGGCTTTATCTAACAGTTCTTTTATGCTTTTTCTGTGAAGTAATGCTCGCATTAATTATTCAAGCATGTGGGACTGGCGCTTACTCATTCGTTTTAGTATTTTGCTTTGCTCGGATTTTCGCACATCTTAGACACAATTTTCTACACGAATTTCGAAAGCCGCAACAGTGACGATAACACCAACAACAACAGCACCATCTGACATAATAAATATACCTGACATCGTACCTTCACACTCATTCATGACATAATCTCAATCAAGACTTGAACTTTTGAGTGGTCTCTCATGATGTGCATGTGTGTGTGTATCGATTCAATTCAAATGGATATCATGCAACAACGATTCAAGTGCAACGGCTCAATCTTGCTTACATAATCGAAGCGTATCTTGTACTTTTTATCTGGTGGATGCGCTTTCCTATGTTTGTTTAGCCAAATAGCTGAAGCATGGCGGGAACGGGTTTGGCTTTTCGATTTGGTAGCTGCACTTGAACTTGTTTTTGTTTGTGCTCCAAAGATGTTGCATAAAATTGGCCCAATTTGGTAATTTGGTTATTGGCACGAAGCACTTTCACTTACCTTCATCTCGCTTGTGCGCGTGTGTGTGTGTGTGTGTGTG
>JABVZY010000267.1:10427668-10439601 GCA_020883555.1 Drosophila nannoptera
GCTGTCTTGTTGTTGCTGCTGCTGTTTGTTTGTTGCTGTCGCCGGGTCGCTGGCGCGGCCTTATAAAAGCCTTTCGCTGGCGTCAACGCGGCTTCAATACGCCGGCAGTCGGTAGTTCAGTCGTGCACGGTGCGGCCAGTCGCCCTCTCCTATATATTATTTCGTCGTGTGTATATATAGTCCACAGCTATTCGCCATGACTTTTGCCTTATTCGAGTCTAGCATAATGCACAGGATTATGCAACCGACTGAGTAGGTCGAGAGTTAAGCAGAAGCCGATTCAATCGTGCAGCGTGGCTTCATTTGTATGCGCAACATGTGGCGCGAATCTGTGTGAACCACAGTCAGCGACATCTAAGGCATATCAATAAACCACTCGCCGATTTATTACGGCCAACTACAAAGTTGCTCAAAAAAGAAATCCCACTGGGAAAATGAATAAGCGATTCAAGTTCGACTAAACGCTGCGCCCTGCCTTGCCCCGCAATATGGATGCTGCACCACCCAATGCCCTCAACCGCATCTGGACGACCGCCAGCAACAACAACGGCTTCTTCGAGGAGAATCTGCAGCAGCAGCGCCTCCAAACGCCGGGTGAGTGCCCCAAATGAGCCCCAAATTGATTCTGTGGGGATTTGCAAGGGCCGAGCTGATCCGCCAAATATATAAATATATATATGCATATAGATTAGATTAACTAGGGCGGGGCGTGTTACACTCAATTCCTGGCTTTATTCATTTACTCTGACTGGGCATACTTATAAATAGGGAGGACTTCTGCTCTAATCTGTGTGAGGGATCTCTTCCTCCGCACCAGGATCTGGATTTATTCTACTGTCCTCCTCCAGATGAATGTTCTTTTCATCGTCTGCCGAATTACTCATTTCAGCTTCGGGAGATGGATTGTCCCGGGGCTTAGGCTTGTAGGATACGGATAAGTTGATCACATAAATGAACGCCGCGATGGTTAGGAGAGCGGACCAAATCTGCATGATCATCTCCCAAGGACGTACTATATATTTGCGCATGTTTCCTGCAGCCTTTAGGTGGTCATCGAGGTCATCCATCAGCTCGGCCATGTTGTATATGCTAACCTCCAAGTTATACGTTTCATAGCCGAACCAGCTCAGAATCCAGGACATTGCAAATTTCCAAAAATTTCGATTTACTTCCTTAAAATCAAATATCACAGCCAACTCAGAGGGAAAACTATAGATCTATATTAAATCTCTGGGAGCTGCCTGACCATTGACGCCTTTCTGGAAGGCTCTGTCGTAAGCAAGGATGCATTGTCCTGTCTATATAAATAGGTTTCGCATGCATCATCTGCGCTTTAAAATTAGCTTAATGGAGCCGGGCACGCACAGTCCGGGAAGTGCATTGAACCGTTGGAGAGTGCATGTTGCATTTGAATGTGACAGGCGCATGCATGGCGACACACATCCCTAATCCGTTGACCGCCCCATGGCAGGCAGGCGGGGGGAGGGGGTGGATCGCCCATTAACTCTGTCTAATGACGCGTGCAGCTCGCAAATGGATCAAGATTAGACCGCAGTGCCAGACATGAGAGCTGGGCAAATAGTGCACGGTAAAGCAGACAAAAAGCAAACTAATTAGATTTAATAAATGGACGAAGGAGTTGGGGATGAAGTTGAAACACTGTCAATGATATATTCCGGAGTATTCTATATGGCCCACTGACATGTCATGCTTGCCTATTACAGCTAATCGGAATCTTCTGACCGCGCAGCTGGCTCCGGTTCGGGCTTTCAGCGAGAACGGACCCGCGGACAGTGCCCACAGCAAGCAGCTGCCCTACGGGGCCCTCAATTCCAACCTGATTGGCGTGCAGTCCAAGTTTGTGGCCATGATCCTAGCGGAGTCTCTCCCGGCTGAGCTTCACTGACCATGCCCCCCTTTCGTCCTTTGCAGATTTCGACGAAGCTATTACCACAAGGTCGTGCTGGGCGGCTTGGCCCTGCTGGTGCTCATCCTGCTGATAACAATCATAATCTTAAGCGTAACTTGTGAGTAGCCCAGCTCCGCTCGAGTCTCCCCCCGCTAACGATCGGCCGACTTGCAGTTAGGAAATCTAGTCATATATGCCGTAGCAAGGAGTGCATCCGCACAGCGGCCAGCCTCATTTACGCCATGGACGAACAGACTGATCCCTGCGAGGACTTTTACAAATTCACCTGCGGCCGCTGGGCCAACGAGCATCCGCGGCCGGACTCGGCCACCTCCAACGATTGGTTCCGCGAGCGTCAGGCCCACGTGATGCGAGTGGTCCGCGCCTTCCTGCAGTCGAACATCAGCAGCGAGGAGCCGGCGGCTGTGGGCATGGCCAAGACCATGTACATGGCCTGCATGAACACGGAGCTGCTGGACGAGCGGGATCTCGATCCGCTTGTGCACTACCTGCGGCTGTTCCGGCTGCAGCTTCTGCCCTCCGCCTTGAATCTGACGATCGGCAGTGGATCGCGGTATGCCGCTGAGAAATCGAACTTCACCTACAATTGGCTGGACACCGTGGTGGCCATCAAGCAGCATCTCAGCCTGGATCTCATTGTGGGCTTCGACGTGTTTCCCGATCCATTGAACCGGACGGTCAATCGCATCGCCCTCGGCACCCCCGAAACGGAGTCCGCCTTCCCCTTGTGAGTGTGGCCTGCGATTAGCCTTCGATTGGTCTATAAAGCCTTTCCGTTTCCATGCAGCAACAATGACGACTCGCACAAGCTGCTGCGCAAGATCCACACGAGAACTATTTACATGCAGGACTTGGATGAGCCCGACGACAGCGATAATCATGTGGAGGATGAGGAGGAGGCCAGCAAGCAGACCAGGTCGGGCCTGTCGGCCTATATGCTGTACGTGCGCAAGGTCATCGAGAAGTACTTGCTCCACATCGATCCCGATGTGAATCAGGAGGAGGCCACGCTGGGCATCACCGACCTGGTCACCCAGGCCGTCCAGGTGGCGCGCAAGATTCACGCGGTTTGTGCCACACTCTTCTCACCTTAACTCTGTCCAGCTAAGAGCATTGTTTGTCTGTTGCAGCTGAAGGAGGAGGCGGAGAACATGACGAAGCCCTCTAAGAATCCTGTCGAGGACATTATGTACATTTCGCTGCTGCAGCTACAGAACGAGACAGATAGGAGCATTGCGCCCGAATCGATGCCCATCTGGCTGCGCTACATGGAGCTGCTGCTCGCGGGCACGAAGCATGCGTCCACAATGGACCTGAAGGACTTGACTATCATCACCAGCCAGGCGGATATCCACTATCTGCAGAACGTTGTGGAGTATCTGCACGATACGCCCGCCACGCACATTGAGTCCTATTTGTGGCTGAGTGCACTCGAGGAGCTGGTCCTGCACACGACCAGCGACATGCGTCTGCTTCATGCGGAATACATGCGGCTGGTCATCGGCACCGAGGGCAGCACGCCGCGCTCCCTCTACTGTGCGCACGGCGTGAATACATTGTTCGGCATGGCCGTGAGCTATGTCCTGGCTGATGAGCGCTTTCCGAAGGAGACCCTGCCTCGGGTGGAGCGCATGCTGAGCGATATACGGCGCTCGTTCGACAGGCTGGTGCGTGCCACCACATGGATGGACGCCACCACCAAGCGGCGGACTATGCAAAAATCGGCCGAAATGAAGAGCTTCATTGGCTTCCCCCACTGGCTGACTAATGCGACAGCTCTCAACGCCTACTACGAGGGCGTGCAGGTCAATGCGAGCACTCATTTGGAGAATCTAATGGGATTTGTGCACTGGCAAATGCTCGGCAAAATCAATGGAATGGACATGCCGGAGCCCATCGACTGGGCCACATCGCCGTCCAATGTGAACGCGTTCCATACGTTCCAGTCGAATGCCATAAGTAAGTCGAGTCAGCCCAGACAGCCGTTCCACATTGTTTATATATCCTTGTTGGCTTGCAGCTGTGCCCATCGC
This sequence comes from Drosophila nannoptera, assembly GCA_020883555.1. Taxonomy (NCBI): domain Eukaryota; kingdom Metazoa; phylum Arthropoda; class Insecta; order Diptera; family Drosophilidae; genus Drosophila; species Drosophila nannoptera. Next base: position 10,431,632 of record JABVZY010000267.1, read on the forward strand.
CATACTCCAGTACCCGTTCTACGACCTTGGTCTCGAGTAAGTTGGAAAAGATGTGGCACTAGGCACACCGAGCACTGGCACTTCGCGCTCCTCTCTTTCACACCGCGCACCCTGCACGCAGTCTTGACGCTTTAATCCCTTAAGATAGCAACTCAATTCCATTTGTTCGAACGCATCCTTGTTAGAGCCCTAAATTACGGCTCGATTGGCACGATACTGGGCCACGAGTTGACGCACGGCTTTGATGACAGCGGCCGGCGATTCGATAAAGAAGGCAACATGGTCGAATGGTGGTCCAACCGGACAATCAACGAGTACGTCAATCGGACCGAATGTTTCGTGGAGCAATACAGTCGCTACTATCTGCCGGATATTGGCGAATATGTAAGCATGGCAACGGGAGCAGCAACGGGGCACCAATCAGAACCCCCCGTTTCGGTTTGCTTACAGATTGATGGCGAGCTCACCCTGGGCGAGAACATAGCGGACAATGGCGGCATGCGAGAGGCCTATATGGCGTATCGACTCTATGTGAAGGAAGTGGGTCGTGAACGTCTGAAGCTGCCCGGGCTGGAGCACTACACGCACGAACAGCTCTTCTTCATATCGTTTGGGAATCTGTGGTGTGAGACATACACGCCGGCGGCATCGCGATATGCGCTGGAGGATTCGCACTGTCCTGGTCAGATTAGGCTGAAGGGAGTGCTGTCCAACTCGGAGGACTTCGCGCGCACATTCAAGTGCGCTCGAGGCACAGCCATGAATCCGGACCAGCCCAAGTGTCGCATTTGGTGACGGCCCGGCGAACACTCAAGTGATTTTTCTACATAAATGTGTATTTGTATTATCTGGAATAGGAATTTGTGGAGCATACGTTTACAGCTGCTTGCGATGCGTATTTTTGTAATCGTATAAAGCCAATAAATTGAATTTTCTGGCGTTGCTAAATTATTCTGGCAGTCGCTCGAATTTAATTAAAGCCAACTGTGCGTATACAGAATTGATTAAACAGGCCGCCCTCGAAAGCATTCAGCGCTTCCGAGGCCCGCGCCGAGCTATTGTTAGAAAACATTGCATACTTTTGTGCGCCAAATAAATTTAGTTTCTCCACCCGCCCGGACTTCTATGAGGCGCAGCAAATCCAAATAGAAATAGTTTGAATGAAGTATATGAAGGGTAATTAATGTTAATGTACTTTGTGATGAATTGTAAATTACTCTAATTTGTAAACAAATTTCGCAATAATGCGCCTTCGATGGAATTTGTAATAAGCTTTATTCAATTGGATTGCAATTCATTGGACTTTGTTTGTGTTTCATTTGGAATTTCTATGCACATTTATTTAGCGATATTCGTAAAATACTTTTTTTTACAGTTACATTGAGTCAACATTTACAATACATGGAGACACAACTATTTGTGAGTGTGTGAGTGTGTGTGTGTGGGTATATTATGCCATTAGAGATTCAGCACATCTTTGGTTCGAACGAGTTTCAAAACTGCGTGGAGCTCAGGCAGCTGGCGTTGTTCAGGTGAAGCGCACCTGCGGGCTGGCCCGGCTGGAGCTGGGGTTGAGGCTCCTGCGCGCCGCCGGAAGCTACCGCAAGACCGTGGTCTCCGCACATGAAAATTGGCTCTGGGCGAGATTCAATTAGTTTGTCGAACACAATTTCGAGTTTACTTTGACACACTCACCATTTGCATAGAATTCGTGCGCAGCTTTCGCCTTGTACTGATGTAGGTGGTGCAGGTGTTCACTCGATGTAGGTGGAATGCATCTTCGGTTCCTTTTCGGCCGGCGTCGAATGCACACAGAACAAACAACAGTAATTAACAAAAGTATACTATAATTTATGGTTCAAGTTGAATTACTAAAATTTCTATGCAAATTATGTGCCTACGCATGCAGTTGCTGGGGTTTGGTGCTGTGTGCAGCATGCGTCGAAAATGCTGAGTATCTTGTTGAGGGGGGAGGAATATGGAAGAACTAAATACTTTAAGGGAAATTTACATTTAAGGTTGCCAGACTTTCGAAAAAAGCAAACATTCTCTTCTCGAGCGAGTATACTCTTGCAGAGGTGGACTCGAAAAGCATTTCCTCGCCGAGAGTATACACGCTTCGGCTTCGAGTCCGCTTTTCTTTGTTGGCGAACGAACGGCAAGACAAACAGAGAGTAGAGTAGTAGAGAGAAGGGAGGTGGCACCTAATGCGTATTTTAGGCCTCCTCACTAGACCGTCGCCATTTCGGCGATTGTACTTGTACTTGAAGGTCATCTCACCGGTTGCTTCATAGCTACGCTCGCCGCGGCTGCGCAGATACCGGTGCAGGCAGCAGCAGCGCCGCAGACCCGGCACCCGGTACATGATCTGTAGAAAGCCGCCTCGGAATCGGGCGTTCATGTAGCAGTAGATGATCGGATTGTAGCAGCTGTGCGACATGGCCAGCCAGTGGAAGGCGAACCACACGTAGGGCAGGGGCTTCCAGTTGGCGAACTCCTCGTCGTTAAGCATTAGCTGCAGCAGAGGGAGAGAGAGAGAGAGAGAGAGAGAGAGAGTTATGAGGGAGGATTGGGATTGTCCGTCGGTGCCAGGCAACCGCCACATTACCCACCTGCAATATGTTGAACGGTAGCCAGCAGCTAGTGAATACAATTACAACGGTCAGCATCATCTTTATCATCTGAAAGGAGAGAAGAGAGAGTGAGAGAGGGCGCAAATTGGGGCAGCCGGAGCAGCCGCCCTCAAAGGATACTTTGACATTTGCTGCGGTTCAAAGTTCAGGCACCAACGCCGCTGTCTCTGCCGCCATTTACGAGCAGCCTTTACGTTGCGGAGACAATGGCCGCGGCCCCTCCAGGAGTGCCAGCATGGCGCCTGTCCATTAAAGCGGGGTCAACGTCTAACCTGATTTATCCGCAACGGAAGCACAGGCCAGACTTGCAGCCAATTTATCAGAGTTACAACTTTAATCCACTCTGCAATTAAGTGGCTTAAAGAGTTGCTTCGTCGACGGGAGGGGGCGTGGCACACGCCTCAGGCGTGTGCGAGGATGTGTAATTAGGCGAACGTGAACAAGTTGGCCGAGCCGCAGCTGATTTCCCCAGATGGAAGCAAACATCAAATAAAGCACAGCCGCAAGTGTTAGCTGGAGTGGGCGTGGCCCTGCAACATTTGGCCAATAAATGGGATTTTCATTTGCCAGTTGGGTCACATTATGTCCTGTGCTCTATGAAATTATGAGCTATTAAAAGGTTCGACGCGAATAAATCCTTGCCGTTGGCCGGGCTTTTTAGCCCGGGCCAACTACCTAACTTGGTTAATATCCACTTAAGAAGGACGACCCCCCCACCCCACCCACGCACGTTTCAAGGCCATTAAACGTCGATGACCTGTGGATTGCGGGCAATAGCCAGCCCTGAGGCGTTTCATTAACAGCTCATAACTCAAATTGGATGATGCCGAGGACTCAGCCAGGCACTTGTCTATCCTTTCAAGGATTTCGGAGGATGTCCTCGAGTAAACCTAAGGCTTAAGCATACATATTTCTGCATGTCTTGGGACTTGCATGAAGTTGAAGTTTGATGGTGCTGCATCCAATTTACGCGGCCAGACTGCCAGATGACGCAATGAGCCATCGCTGGCTATAAGCCTTGGCTTCAGTTCGGCTTTATGATGAGCCCGTCAGTTGGGGCCCGCTTGACGTGTGTTCGCCTCAAGGCGAGGAGCAGGCACGACATGGCAGCGTCCCCAACAATATATCGATTCGAATGCGAGCCTCGATTGAATTCAGATGCTGGCTAAACGGTTATAGCCATATTCACAAATGTGAACCGCAGATGTTGGCCCGAGTCAAGAGGTCATTCGTAGTGATTATGCAAGAGAGACACTCCCCCCTCTCGCAGACGCAGACGGAATCAATTGATTCATGACGCCTGATTCCTCTGATTGCAACTGTATCAACTGTTTAGAATATTATTGTTGGCCCTTGCGTGCTCCGAGTCCGTATTAGTGGCACGCACCCAGATCAATATATGCCCGGGCATGTGAGTGGCATATGGCTGGCCGTTGCCGCGGCAACTGTGGCAAGCGTGGCTCCGTAAATAGCTGTCAATAGCGATTGGCAGCGGTCGGATATGCGAGCTTAAAGGCTAACTGCAGCCGAGACCAGCTGAGGCGAATCGCATTTAATGAGAACGTAAGCTGCAACTGTTTGTGGCAAGTCGGCCGGCATGAGGCCGGGCTGCCCCGGCTCTGTGAGCTTAGATGATTTGATGCTGCAACTGCAACTGCAACTGCAGCCGCAGACTATCGCAGCAACTATTTGACACTTTGACTTTTAGCGCGGTCTCATGAACCATGAACCGGTTACGCTTAGCTTTACGCTTACGGTCGCGTTTACGTTTACGGTTATGTTTACGTTTATGCCCGCTGTCGGCCATTAAGTCCGTCCATGACGCGTCCATAAAAAATGAGTTCATGCTGCATGTTGCATGTTGTAATTCATTAAAAATGAGTTCGGCTCCTGACGAAACACGCTCCCATCCTCCACGCAGAGAAACTGCGAGAGAGAGATGGGGAGAGGGACGGCCTGACAAATGACTTTCGATGTCTTTGAGATCTGCAAAGCCGGAGAATGGGAAGCCGAGACAAATTTCCGTGAACACAGTCCAGTCGGCCACCGGGCGGGAGGCGAGGCGCGAAGTTGTCTGTCAAATTATTCGCTAATTAAATTCCTTGGCACGTTGCCGCTGTAAATAGAGTCGACGTCGACGTCTACGGGTTGCCATTCCCTTTGTTTAATTAATGCGATGAGCGCCGGCCAGCTTGATTGATATTAAAGTGTTTCACAATTTGATTACTAAGGGGCCTAAGTGGGCCCACTCCACCGGGCAGGCGCGTGAGTCCCATTGCCCAATCAAGTTTGAAAAGCTGTCAGAATCAGGCTGGAAAGTTGTTGCAAGCGAAATGTAAAAGAAAAGCAGGATTAACTTCGAAGACCCCCGCCCCGTCTCAGGCACGGCCCACACGAGGGAGCGATTTTCTGGTCTCAAACAAATCGAACTGAGTCGGACAGACATCGGATAAATGTCAAATGCAAACTATGACGAGGCCCGAACAATGGTCCGCAACTTTCATCTTTCAATTGGCCAGAAGAGACCTCGGCGACTGGGAACGAAAGACAAAGCCGTGCAATTTTGAAAGATCTCGCGCAGGCTTAATTTCTGAGGCCGGCCGAGAGAGTTGCCCGGCCAGACATCAAGACGGTCCAATCAGTGAAACGTGAGTCCGACGGCGGCGTCTACTTCCGCGGCCGGCAGGCGAGCGGGGCGACGTAAGAGCATTAAGCGGCTTGATTGCAATTTTTTCGGCCAAGAGCCGTAATGCCATTGTATTTCTGTAATCATTGTTCACGCCGTTTTGCGGATTTGCTTTGATTTACTCACGGGCCACGGCCGGGGGCGATGGGCGATGGGCGAAAGACAAACAGATACAATTGAATTGCGATGAAAGTAAGGGGGGTGGGAGGGAGTGAGAGAGGGGCCAGCAACATTTATAATTGGAGGTCACCTGTTGCTCAGACCTACTGCGATTCGCATAGAAATCAGTTTCCCAACGCCCAGCTTGAGGCGGCTTAGGTGGGGGGAGCGGCCGCCTATTGACTTATGGAAATGGGGCAAGAGAGGAGAACGTATTGCATTAAGCAGTTCATCACTGTCAAAAACCGTATCGCAAGCTATTAATCAATTCATTCGCCTATCGATTAGCGCCTGCTCCCGGGCAGCTCTCGGCGGGCGTCCAACTCTCTTCTTGAACTGCCGCGACCCGCACGTCTCGGGGCGTTGTAATGGAGCGTCTTGTTAATTGCCCAACAATTACGAAAGTGTTGGGCCGTTGAAATATGAAAAGTTAAGGGGCTTACTGGCCGGCTGGCTGGCCGTCTTTGATCCAGTTAGCCGGGCCTACTGTAAGCTGGCTTAAACGAATGGGAGCTGCACACTAAACAATGCCTTAAACTAATCAGCAACTAATTTGTGGCGCAATTTATGGCTTAACTTTTGGGGTCGAGAGTCGGGCGAAATGTCGGGCGAAATGGGATATACGCCAGGTATACCAAATGGATATTGAGAAATAAACTGGGCCAGGGGCTGGGCCCGCACGAAATTGCGACTCGTAAAAATCCAGAAGTCATAAAAAATAATCAAATAAAAAAGCACAACAAGATCAGCAGCAACAACAACACAAAGGAGCATCCGGGACGTCCACGTGGGGCGACCGATTCCGGCGTAAATGGAATTTCTGTTTGGCCAATTATAGCCAGGAAAAGGAAAAATTGATGGGCCAATGTCGGCGGAACAAAGCCGTCCGCCCCACGCCGCGCAGACCGGGCGGGACACTGGCGAGCCATATTGGGCATTAAAATCAAATAAAATTAAAGCCGAGTGTGGCCACACTTTCGATAGGCGTGGCAGTCGAAAGTTTGATGAATGTCTGCGCTCCTTGCGGGTCTTCCTTCGTCCTACGTACGTACGTGACGCGACTTTTACTTTTACGACAAACATACATTATAATTAGGGTCTGCGGGAGGGGGCACGGGTGGAAGAGGTGCCACAGGGCGTGGCCAGAAAGCGGCGGGAGGAGAGCAGGGCTGCGGCAAGCGGGCAATTAATTATAACGCCGAAAGTGTCATAAACCTGGAGAAGCCGGCCAAGAGCTGCCGCGGCTGCCACGGCGGCCACGGCTGCCAATTACGGCAGACCAGCGGAATCCTGGTCCAGCGGAAAGTGGAAAAGTGCCGGCAAGCACAACAGGAAAAGCCCCCACTTAAACAAGGGTCGCGCCAGTTTTCATCCATCACGCGATTTTTCGCTCACGTTTCGGGCTTCTGTTTGAGGAAAAGCCCGCGCATATATTTCCGCCCGGCGCCTGCCTCAAAGGATATATCAGATTGGGAGCACTTGAGATGGGATTGATTGACAGATGGCGGCGTAATCCATCGGTAGAGTAAGCACGCGTCGGCCACGAGGCCGTCTTCCTTCCGACCCCAAATGAAATATTAATATGTAAATTCCCTTGTACTCTTGGCCCGCCCCGGATTTTGATTGATTGCAGTGAAGAACAAAGGAGCATTAGGCTCCATTTCGATTCATTTAATGGCACTCGATACATTAGCCGGATTGTCTGGCCCGGGCGACTCCCCAGCCAGCCAACGGCAAGTGCATATCGAGGCCAAAAGCATGGCCAACTGGCCAACTGGCCAACTGAATGCCAACGGGTTGCCGGGTCTCGGGGGAAACGTATAAATTTCAAGCACATGTTGTCTAACCAACTGCACCAGGGAGCCAAGCGGAAGGCGCCAACAGCGTGTTAGGCACTCGCCGCCATGAGTCAGGCGCCGCCGCCCCCATGGAGCTGCCAAAACGGAGCCCTCGGCCCATATATTGGTCGAGAGGAGCCACAGCGAGCAGCTGGTCCTGCGACGGAGCCACCTCTGCCCGTGTGGGCGGCACCCGTATCTGATTTATGGGCTGGGGTATCGGCTTGAACCAGCCCAAAGTCGTAGTGCGATATTTCGGCTACGGGCCATCCGTGCGCTCCGTTTTATGGCCAGGCTTAAAATACTTGAATCAAAGTGCGGTAGCTGCTATCAATTTAATTCGACGAGCTACGCAGTAAGTGTAATTAAAAGTACGCGCTGCATAGTCGGGGCCCGGCAACGGCAGGCGAATGGAGCTGGAAGCGTATGACTGATGGCCCATTGATTGGACGTATAGCTGATGTTGCAGCAACAATAACAACTTGATTGCTTAGGTCAACATTTAAGGCGTCACCTGTCCAATCGCGGGCCGGTGAGAGCGGGGGTACAGAGAGAGGGGAAGAGAGAGCGAGAGAGCCCGGGAGAGATCCGGAAACCGGGCGTGAGTAAGATATGTGGCTGGGGATCACAGGCCCATAGCCTGGGGGCCACCTA
>JABVZY010000267.1:10464061-10480139 GCA_020883555.1 Drosophila nannoptera
TCCATTACCATCGCCCACATCAGAGCGGAGTCAGTGGGTTCCCCTTTTCCGAGTGCTTGTAATTATAATTAATGAGCTATGTCAAGCGCACTTGGCACAGCCAGAACCAGCTCAAAGAGCAGAAGTCAAAGCTAAAGTAGGCATGCCACGACAAGGGCATGATGCTGTTTGGTGTATGATAGTTTTTCCCATTCTAATGATATTTAAATGGGCGCCAACGACTCTGCAGGCGGTCGGGCCTTACATGCGATAATTAGTCAAGTTAAGGCAGAGCCGTGGCATGAGAGAGTGCTCTCCTCAGCCTGTCTTGTATTTTATGCATTTCACATTTATTTTGTCGATACTCAAAGCTCATACTTGAAAATAAACATACATGAATGCTCGTCCCTTAATCCCTGTAGGCGCATTTTATTGCTGATTACTGCAAATTTATGCTTGAGAATTTGCCAAAGCTTACGAAAATCGTAAAATTGAATTTTATTACGTCCACAAAACGCACAAAGCTCCCGCTTACCACTTTGTAAGCATTTCCGTTGTAATTTGTCCGAATTTGATATAGAATCCCTTGGCCAAGCGCTTACCGCAGCTGACCCATGGCTGATCCAACCCATATCACGTTTTATGCTGACTTCAGATATGCAAATTAATTCAATTAATTCGATCGCGAGGGTGGGCATATAACGTGTAAATAGCCACCCCTTCGCGACGATTAATTTGGTTAATAAAATGCGAAAAGCCCCGTTAAAAACTGCCCAACGAGTCGGGCATTCCCTCTTCAGGGACTCATTGCAACTCCTTTGAAATGTGACACTTTCGAAAATGCGATTAATTTGAATTTCATTGAATTCTGCGCCGCTCCCCTTCGCGAACGACTCCCATCCCCATTAAATATATAACATAATTAAACGAACGCGATTCCGAGTCTGACCAGTTAAAAAACCTCGCCAAAGCTTCCGCAGCTCATATTTTAATTGAGTTATTTAATTTTTTTTCAACAATAGGTAAAATGCAAACGCATGTTAATTAAGTGCAGTCAGCATATTTAATTAACTCCTCTCACTACTTCCACTCAGGCTCAGCTTTTAGTCGTAGTTCATTTTCCATTTTCAAAGGCTTTCCCTGCGCAAAGTGCTTCTAATCTTGGCTTACCTCTTCCCTGTGCACATGAGGTCGGGAAGTAAATGCAATTCTGTTGCCCGAGGCATAATACTTATATTTGCTCTAATTCTCTGTTATTTCATTAGGTAATGGAATTTCATAGAATTCAAGTTTTCTTGCTTTCCTAGGGTGACCATAACTGCGTAATCGACCGCCTAAAAGCACTCCACACAAATTTACTCAGCCGCAAAGCTACACGATTTTCGCAAGTCATTTAATTCATGGGCTCAGCCAGTGACCAATTAACACGAACAGGATAATCAGCCATGGAAAACTCATTAGCGGCGTAATGCAAGTGCGGCCCAGAGAGGTAAACACAAAACTGAGCAGGCGAGGCCCAAGGGGCAAGGGGCTGGCGGTGCTGCAGATGTGTCTAAGCAAACTGAGTCACAGTTAAACGGCTTCAGCTGGGTCACTCGATCCACTGTTTGCTCTGCTTGTTGGCACGGCGTAAAATATTACACATATATATAAATATATATACCCGATCTATATCTATCAACAATTGCATACAGATTGAGATAGATTTATTCAAATATCTACTGAAAGAATTTGTACAGATCTTTTTTACTTTTTGATTGAATCAGCTCGATAAAGGGCCGATTCGCCTCGGTAGAAGAAAGTATGCCAGAAGGTAATTTACTGTGTCTAAGCTTGTTAGTTAGTTAGTTGTGCTAGGTCGCTGCAAGCTGAAGCAATTGCTGCTAGTTAGCCCAATGAAATCTGCTTGGGTTCTGCTTCTCTCTGCGCTGGCAGGACGTCCGAAATCAAATGAAGCTTTAACCCCTACTCAGTCGATTGACGGGCATGTAAATGGCGAAGGTGGCTGGTATATGCCTCGCGAGAATGGAGAGCTTGAATGGATTGACGAAAGGGAGGCTGAAGAGCGGCTTCCCGCCCTGACGAAGCAGAAGAAGCTAGACGAAATCTTGAAGCTCGTTAAGTACTATTTGATAGCCCACGCAAGGACCACAGAGAGCAGCCCAACAGAGCAAACTACACAGATGGCTGATCCCAGCAGTGCCAGGAATATGTAAAACTCGATCCCGAAAAAATATATTAACTGAGCTAGATCAACCCGGCTAACTGCTGAAGGGAGAGTATTTTTGAAGGGAGAAGGAATTTTCCATGACGAATGGTATTAGCTGTAGCTAAACATGTTAGCTAGGGTGCTAGATCGATCTGAATCATGGCCACTCCTCCTCTCCTCCTCTAGTCAGTTGACCGAGTGAAGTACTCGTTAGGGTATTACCAATCTAAAGCTCCCTCGCGACGGCTACTTACACCAGATTAACTGTAATTGAGTCGAGTGTAATCGGCGTAGATAGGCCGGAGGCGCGTGGTAGCTGGCCCGAATGCCATGTAATGCTGCATCGATAAGGCAGGGCTCCCTGACCTCCAAGGCAATGATTGCGTCAATCGGCAATACCGCGATACCGCCATATCTGTAGTTAATAACAGTTAACGCCCCGCTAGTCTTTTCGGTATGCATATATTCTAATCAGCCTGAAGTACTCGAGAGCACTTACCCCAGCAAAGCTGGCCCATGAGACGGCAATTAAAAGATAAATGTGCTTCGACCACCTAGACTCCTCCTCGGTCCCCTATCAGATGCTAATTTCTATAATTTCCTTACCGGAGCCAGCTATCGAATAGCTGATTAAAGGCTGTCCAAGAGATAGCTGGCCGTGATGGGCCTATAAAAGGCCGTTGTTGGCCGAATCGCATTATCAGTCGAATAACTTTCAACAAAATGAAGACTTTTTGGCTTTTGGCTTTCTGTGCTCTAGCGGGTAAATGAAGACTGACTGAAGACGCAAAGGATGGATCTCAAGAACTGTATTTCCTCCACTCTCTACAGCTTCGGCCTGGGCTCTCGATGAGTCCGAGCGTGTGAACGGAGAGAACGGCTGGTATATACCTCAGCTGGATGGCAGCTTCGAGTGGATGGACATGGACGACGCCGAGGAGTGGCTGGAGCGCGAAGAGTCGATGGAGGATCTCGCTCTTAGCACCTCACCCGTCAAATTCTACTTGTTCACACAGGCGAACCCCACCAAGGGCGTTAAAATCACAGCCAGCAGCAAGTCCATCGGCGAGTCCAACTTCAATGCCAACAACCCCACCAGGTGATACTCCGATACAAGCTCTACTTCAAGTCGTCCGACTGAATCTCTGAACTGTCTTCCCTGTGCAGAATCGTCATCCACGGCTGGACCCAGGGCAAAAATGCGGGCATGAACAAGAACATTCGCGACGCCTGGCTGAGCCACGGGGACTACAACATTATCGTGGTGGACTGGGCCCGCGCTCGCTCCATCGACTACGCCTCCTCCGTTGTGGCTGTGCCCAGGGTGGGCCGCAAGGTGGCCAACATGATCAACTACCTCGTCTCCGATCACGGCATGTCTCTTAACGATCTGTACATCATCGGACACAGCCTGGGCGCCCACGTGGCCGGATACGCTGGCAAGAACACCAACGGCCAGGTGCACACCATCATCGGACTGGACCCGGCCCTGCCTCTGTTCAACTACAAGAAGCCCAACAAGCGCCTCAGCTCCACCGACGCCTGGTATGTGGAGTCCATTCAGACCAACGGCGGCATGCTGGGCTTCCTCAAGCCCATCGGCAAGGGCGCCTTCTACCCCAATGGCGGCAAGTCCCAGCCTGGCTGTGGTGTCGATCTGACCGGCTCCTGCTCCCACGGCCGCTCCGTCATCTACTACGCGGAGGCCGTCACCCAGGACAACTTCGGATCCATCAAGTGCGGCGACTACCAGGACGCCGTCAAAGACAACTGCGGCAGCACCTACAGCGGCGTCCGCATGGGCGCTGACACCAATGCCTACATGGTCGAGGGCGACTTCTACGTGCCTGTGAATAGCAAGGCTCCCTACGGCGTAATCAACTAAATAGCTGTCGAAATTAAAGAAGTTAAGCGTAAACAATCGAATGGTCTGGGTGCGGGGGCTAATCGGAGAACTTATCTAGGGGAGATTAGGATTATAATCGTCTAGCTGGCTGCCCCACCTTGAGCTTCTAACACAGCCTAATCCGCTGCCAAGCGATCGAGTCTTGGCACTGTAACGGCGATTCAGGAAACGATTAGAATTGATATGATATTAGAATTGATAATGACGTATGTTACAGGCTGAGATCTGGCCGGGAAGAGTGATTCGTAATCAGCCCAATCAGCTTTATCGAACCAATTTAATTAACTCTGAAGTGCCTGAATCGCCCCGGCGATTGAAGTACCTCGACTATAAATAGGCCGGGACTATCTGCCGAATATCACTTGTAATTCTGATTCCAAGATGAAAACTGTTTTCGTAGTTGGACTCGTGGCTCTCGTGTCGGCAGGTAATCTAGTTAGTCCCGTTGCAATCTAGGAGAGTGAAGAATCCTCTGCCTTTGCAGTGGCCGCCATCCCGGTGGACGATCGCGTCAACGGCGAGAATGGCTGGTACATTCCCCAGGCGGACGGCTCGCTGGAGTGGATGGACATGGACGACGCTGAAGACCTGTTGTCGAAGGGCGAGCAGATGGAGGGACGCATCAGCAAGAATGCCGTGTCCTTCTATCTGTACACCAGATCGAACCCCACCGACGGCCAGGAGATCAGCACCAAGGACTCATCCATTTCCGAATCGCACTTCAACAAGGATCACCCCACGCGCATCGTTATTCACGGCTGGACGCAGAACTACAAGGACTCGATGAACACGGAAATCACCAAGGCCTGGCTGTCTCGCGGCGACTACAATGTCATCATTGTCGACTGGGCCCGTGCCCGCTCCATTGACTACGCCTCCTCCGTTGTGGCTGTGCCCGGCGCAGGCGAGAAGGTGGGCAATATGATCAACTACCTGAGCGAGAGCCACGGCCTGTCCCTGGACACCCTGTACGTGATCGGCCACAGCCTGGGCGCCCATGTCGCCGGATATGCCGGCAAAACCGTTGGAGAGGGTCGTGTCCACACCATCATTGGCCTGGACCCTGCCCTGCCCCTGTTCAGCTACAACAAGCCCAACAAGCGCCTGAACTCCGAGGACGGCTTCTACGTGGAGTCCATCCAGACCAACGGCGGCCTCCTGGGCTTCCTCAAGCCCATCGGCAAGGGCGCCTTCTACCCCAACGGCGGCAAGAAGCAGCCGGGCTGCGGCGTCGACCTGACCGGCTCCTGCTCCCACGGCCGCTCCGTCATCTACTATGCCGAGGCCGTCACCCAGGACAACTTCGGGTCCATCAAGTGCGGCGACTACAAGGACGCCGTCAAGGACAACTGCGGCAGCACCTACAGCGGCGTGCGCCTGGGAGCCGACACCAATGCCTACATGGTCGACGGCGACTTCTACGTGCCCGTGAACAAGAAGGCTCCCTACGGCAACATCAACTAAACAGTCGCCCGTAACAATAAACGTTCATCTTGCAAAATCTAATCACTTGGAAAGGTGCTTGGCTTGGGCTAGATAGAGCCATTAACTGGGCAGAGCATAAACACAAGAGGAGGCTTTGAGTGCTTCACGTGCTCATAAGCACCTTGCGTGACGGGACTCAAATTGAAAACAAGATACCATCGGGTGTGGGCCACATCGGGGGCGGGAGGGGAACGGGCAGGCCACAAGAGTTATCTGATTATGTGTCAACAGGCTCTCCATTCTTATCGAAAGTTTGGAAAAGGCTTCAGGCGAGCGGCTATAAAAGGGAAAGGAGTCCCAGGTGAAGAGCATAACTACTTGAGTTCCCAGAATGAAAGTGTTTCTTGTGCTAGCAGCAGTGGCGGTCGCAGGTGAGGGATAATCGCATCCTTTTCAGGGGCATCCTTGACCTGACGTTTCCTTTCAGTCAGCGGCATGCCCGTGGAGGACCGCGTCCATGGCGAGAATGGCTGGTATGTGCCCCAAATAGACGGCACCTTCGAGTGGATGGACCTCAGCGATGCCGAGGACCTGCTGGCCAGGGGCGAGCAGATGGAGGGACGCATCAGCACGAACGCCGTTACCTTCTACCTCTACACCAGATCGAACCCCACCGACGGCCAGCAAATCAGATCCGAGGAGGCGTCCATCCGGGACTCGCACTTCAACAAGGACCATCCCACGCGCTTCATCATTCACGGCTGGACCCAGAAGTACACGGACTCGATTAACACCGAAATCACCAAGGCCTGGCTGTCTCGCGGCGACTACAACGTCATCGTGGTGGACTGGGCCCGTGCCCGCTCTATCGACTACGCCTCCTCCGTTGTGGCCGTTCCCGGCGCAGGCGAGAAGGTCGGCAAGATGATCAACTACCTGAGCGAGAGCCACGGCTTGTCCCTGGACACCCTCTACGTGATCGGCCACAGCCTGGGCGCCCATGTCGCCGGATATGCCGGCAAGACCGTTGGTGAGGGTCGTGTCCATACCATCATCGGCCTGGACCCTGCCATGCCCCTGTTCAGCTACAACAAGCCCAACAAGCGCCTGAACTCCGAGGACGGCTTCTACGTGGAGTCCATCCAGACCAACGGCGGCCTCCTGGGCTTCCTCAAGCCCATCGGCAAGGGCGCCTTCTACCCCAACGGCGGCAAGAAGCAGCCCGGCTGCGGTCTTGATGCCACCGGCTCCTGCTCCCACGGCCGCTCCGTCATCTACTACGCCGAGGCCGTCACCCAGGACAACTTCGGATCGATCAAGTGCGGCGACTACGAGGATGCCGTGGCCAAGAATTGCGGCAGCACCTACAGCAGCGTCCGCATGGGCGCCGACTACAACTCCTTCATGGTCGCCGGCAACTTCTACGTGCCCGTGAATAGCAACGCGCCATTCGGCAAAATCGAGTAAACTATCTGCACATCTGAATAAAGAATCGAGTAAATAATAACGTTTCGCATGTGTTGACACTCGGAGTCCTATCTCCATCAAGATACTCGGCTCAGCCAGCCCATTAGCGCAGCGAACGCTGCGAATCAAGTGCTCGGACACACCTCACAGATTAGCAAGAGGCCCCACGCGGCGGGCGGGGGGGGGTGGGGGATGAGCTCGCTATAAATACAACGGGGCAGAGTGGTTGTTTACGCATGATTTGAAATGAATCGTGATGGCGCTCTTGATTGGGAATCTCTGATAAAAATAGCCAACAGGTGGCGCTGCCAACCCTCTCAGTAATCCGCAGCCTGAAATGATAGCTCGCATATCGCCACCTGAAAGGTGCCGTGCCACCACTCGGCCTGACGTGCGTATGAGCGATGGGCTGAGTGGGAGTGGGAGCCTCCGCCTGCCCGCAGCTTTTTGCATATTCATCATTACGAGGCCTCGGCTGGCTGAGATGCCATGGAGGCCTTATCGCCTCCTCCTATAAGTGCCACCCATCGGACACGTGTGGCCCAGCAGAGAGACCTTCCTAACAGCCGAAGGTCACAGAGACTCTCAGGCCCCACAATCCTTCCGCAGGAGGAGCTTGTTTGTCGACGACCTTTACTCCATCTTGATCCGATCGGAGATACCTCCCCCTTGCTATTTATAGCGCCCACCCAGAGATAACACTGATCGTTCGATTTGCCAGCCGCGTTCCTGACGTGGTTCCATATCTGAAGTGGGTGGGCAGAGCGCGCCTGCGATTCGATAAGCCATGTCTATATAAAGTCCTAGCCGAAGTTCAGGCCAAGTGTCAGTTCAGGTTGGCTTTCCGCTAGTGAAATGAAACTGTTCTTGGTTCTCGGACTTTGTGTGATCGCGGGTAAATATGGAAGGGAATGCATTCTTCTGGGAATACTGATCCTTAATGCCTGATCCGTGCCTTGAAAATCTAGCTAGCGCCGTGGAGCACAGGCTAAACGGCGAAAACGGCTGGTATGTGCCTCAGGCCGATGGCACCTTCGAGTGGGTGGACAAGGAGGCGGCAGAGTCCTATCTGCTGGCCCACGCTGAGCGCGAGCGTGGCATGCTGAACCCCGTCACCTTCTACCTGTACACGAAGTCCAACCGGGACTCGCCGCAGGAAATCAAGGCCAACAAGGCTAGCATCTCCGAGTCCCATTTCAATCCCAGCAACCCCACGCGCGTCACCATCCACGGCTGGAGCTCCAGCGCCGATGAGTATGTCAACTACGGAGTCCGCAATGCGTGGTTCACCCACGGCGACATGAACATGATCGCTGTGGACTGGGGTCGTGCCCGCTCCCTGGACTACGCCTCGTCCGTCGTGGCCGTGCCCGGAGTCGGCGAGCAGGTCGCCGACCTGATCAACTTCCTGCGCACCAACTTCGGTCTGTCCCTGGACGACACCATGGTCATTGGCCACAGCCTGGGCGCCCACGTGGCCGGCTTCACCGGCAAGA
This sequence comes from Drosophila nannoptera, assembly GCA_020883555.1. Taxonomy (NCBI): domain Eukaryota; kingdom Metazoa; phylum Arthropoda; class Insecta; order Diptera; family Drosophilidae; genus Drosophila; species Drosophila nannoptera. The sequence goes on from JABVZY010000267.1 coordinate 10,472,544, forward strand.
ACGTGAAGAACGGCCAGCTGCACACGATCATCGGTCTGGACCCGGCCCTGCCCCTCTACAGCTACGACTCGCCCAACAAACGCCTCAGCTCCACCGACGCCTTCTACGTGGAGTCCATTCAGACCAACGGCGGCATGCTGGGCTTCCTCAAGCCCATCGGCAAGGGCGCCTTCTACCCCAACGGCGGCAAGTCCCAGCCTGGCTGCGGTGTCGATCTGACCGGCTCCTGCTCGCATAGCCGCTCCGTCATCTACTACGCCGAGGCCGTCTCCCAGGACAACTTCCCCACCATGCGCTGCGGCGACTACGAGCAAGCCGTCTCCAAGAGCTGTGGTAGTGCCTACAGCTCCGTCAAGATGGGCGCCGTCACCAACGCCTACATGGTCGGCGGCGACTACTATGTGCCCGTCAAGAGCGAGTATCCTTGGGGATATGGCAACTAGACTGAACTCCTCTCCTCAACAATAAACTGCACAAACTGAACATCTCAGTCTCACTTCGCGGACAGTTTGAATGGGGTCTTGGGACCAGAGCAAAGCCTCCAGGCGCCATTAGGGTATGCTCAAGTCGATCAGGGCTTCACTGCCCCACTCGATGCCTCGGCTTCTATTAGGAGTTCAGACGTAGGGTATGCTCAAGTCGATCAGCAAGCTCTGATATGCTCTACAGAAGCCTTATCGAAGCTTTCATCCCATCGGTGCCTCGAGTTCTATTACGAAGGGTATGCTCAAGTCGATCAATCGATCAAGTCGATCCAATCGATACCTCGGTTTCTATTACGAATTCAGGCGTAGGGTATTCTGAAGTCGATCAGGGCTTTCCTGCTTCATATTCTCTACGCAAGTCTTATCGAAGCTTTTCTCCATTCGGTGCCTCGAGATCTGTCACGAATTCAGACGTAGGGTATGCTCAAGTCGATCAGAGATTTTCTGCTTCAATCGATACCTTGGTTTCTATTAGAAATGAAGACGTAGGGTATGCTCAAGTCGATCAGAGCTTTCCTGCTTCATATTCTCTTCACAAGCCTTATCAAAGCTTTTCTCCAATCTGTGCCTCGAGTTCTGTTAGGAATATAGATGTAGGGTATGCTCAAGTCGATCCAAGTTTAACTGCTCAAATCGATACCTCGGTTTCTATTAGAAATTAAGACGTAGGGTATGCTCAAGTCGATCAGAGCTTTCCTGCTTCATATTCTCTTCCCAAGCCTTATCAAAGCTTTTCTCCAATCTGTGCCTCGATTTCTCTTAGGAATATAGACGTAGGGTATGCTCAAGTCCATGAGAGCATCCCGCCTTAACCTGACCTACATCGGCCTTATCATAGCTTCCACTCAGTTGAGCTTTCGCTCGACTTGCAACTCGAGATATAATATGGAGCTATACGTTAGGAGCTTTACGTCTTCATTCGATCGACGCAGGCCTTATCGGAGCTTTGGCTCAAACGGGAATTCAAGTTCGCCGGCCCGTTAGGCTGATCGAGTGATATCGGGACGCCGTGCACTCAAACATTTTTAATCAAGAAATTCTGAATAATATTCAATTCCTATATATATATACTTTTAATTATCAAGTATAGACTTTTTCATTTCATTCCGATTAGGTTTGTAATTCCCTAAGACAATGGTTCAATTTGCTCCAATTACGCAGCAAAACTTTTTTCCCGTGTATTTAGATTGGCAAAAAAAATATGCTGAATGTGTATTACGAGTTATCTAATCGACTCCCGATATCTCCTCAAAAGATGTGGAATTCGGTAATTTACGGTACCTAATCCATGCCCGAAAGGGGCTATATAAAGCAGCGGAAGGTGTCAATTGAGTCAATTGAGAAATTAGTCATGAAACTGTGCGTGTCCCTCGGGATCACGTTGTGCTTGTGGGCTGGTAAGTACATTGACCGTCTGGCTAGATCTCTGGAAGGCTGACTCACATTGCTTCCAGTATCAGCCAGAGCGTTGCCCATTGAGGAGCAAAGAAATCGCATTCAGGGCCAGAATGGGTGGTATGTGCCCCAGGTGGATAGGGCGTCCAAGTGGCTGAGCAGGGAGGAGGCTCGGGGGCAATTGAAGGCCTACGAAGCCCTCAATACCCTGGATATTGCCGAGCGTCTGTCTATCAACGCGGTCGACTTCTATTTGTACACGCAAAGCAATCCGGATGTGGGACAGAAGATCGAGGCTACTCTGGAGTCCATTCACGAGTCCAACTTCAACCCGGCCAATCCCACAAGGTGAGTCTTGGAGCCAAGTCTTGCCACGTTCTCACCCCACAAACGGATTCCATTGGCAGGATTACCATCCACGGATGGAACTCCAACTACGAGGATGGCCTCAATACCGGCGTGCGCGACGCTTCCTTCCTCGCCGGTGACTACAATATAATTGCTGTGGACTGGGCCCGTGGCCGCTCGGTGGAATATCTCTCCTCGGTGGCTGCAGTGGCGACAACCGGCTGGAAGATCGCCAAGCTGATCGACTTCCTGGTCCTAATGTTCAGGCTGCCCCTGAATAATCTCGAAATCGTGGGCTTCAGTCTGGGCGCCCACGTCGCCGGCCTGGCCGCCAAGCAGGTGACCATGGGCGTCGTGCAGAAGGTGGTGGGTCTCGATCCCGCTGCGCCTCTGTTCAGTTACGATAAGCCGGAGAGCCGCCTGTCGAACAGCGACGCCGCCTACGTGGAGACCATTCAGACGAACGGCGGCATCATGGGCTTCACCAAGCCAATCGGCCGGGCTGCGTTCTACCCGAACGGCGGCAAGACACAGCCGGGCTGCGGCCTTGATCTGACTGGCTCCTGCTCGCACACCCGTGCCGTCACCTACTATGTGGAGTCTCTGCGATTGGGCAACTTCCTGACCATCAAGTGTCGCTCGTACAAGGACGCCAACAAGAAGAAGTGCGGCGACTCCTACAGCCCGGTTCGAATGGGGGCGAAGGAAAATGATATAATCGCCGTGGGAGTATACTATGTGCCCATAAACAAGGAGTCGCCCTTCGGCCTGGCCGAGCCCATTGTCGAGGAGCCAACCACAACTCCGGTCCCAACGGAGACAACTGCGCCCAGTGAGAAGCCCAGTGAAAGTCCCACCACCTCCGCGCCGGAGGAGAATGAGACAACGTCCCAGCCGACTACAATCGAGGATGAGACCACGACCACTCCTGGCGAGGATCCTGAAAAGGATTCGACCACCTCCGCTCCGGAGGAAAATGAAACAACGTCCCCGACTACAATCGAGGATGAGACCACGACCACTCCTGGTGAGGATCCTGAAACGGATTCCCCCACCTCCGCCCCGGAAGGCAATGAGACTACCTCCCCGCCCACCACAATCGAGGACGAGGATGTGACCTCGACCACTCCTGGCGAGGAATCCGATTCCACCACCGCCGCCCCGGAGGACAATGAGACAACGTCCGAGGCGACTACAATCGAGGATGAGGATGTGACCACAACCACTCCTAGTGAGGATCCTGAAACCGACTCCACCACCTCCGAGCCGGAGGACAAGGAGACAACATCCCAGCCCACGACAATTGAGGACGAGGATGAGACCACGACCACTCCTGGCGAGGAGGACAATGAGACAACGTCCGATCCGACTACAATCGAGGACGAGGAGGAGACCACGACCACTCCTAGTGAGGATCCTGAAACCGATTCCACCACCTCAGAGCCCGAAGACGATGAGACAACATCCCCGCCCACGACGATCGAGGACGAGGATGTGACCACGACCCCTCCTGGCGAGGATCCTGAAACTGATTCCACCACCCCCGCCCCGGAGGACAATGAGACAACGTCCCAGCCCACGACAATCGAGGACGAGGATGAGACCACGACCACTCCTGGCGAGGAGGACAATGAGACAACGTCCGATCCGACTACAATCGAGGACGAGGAGGAGACCACGACCACTCCTGGCGAGGATCCTGAAACCGATTCCACCGTCCCGGAGGACAATGAGACAACGTCCGAGCCGACTACAATCGAGGACGAGGAGGAGACCACGACCACTCCTAGTGAGGATCCTGAAACCGATTCCACCACCTCAGAGCCCGAAGACGATGAGACAACATCCCCGCCCACGACGATCGAGGACGAGGATGTGACCACCACCCCTCCTGGCGAGGATCCTGAAACTGATTCCACCACCCCCGCCCCGGAGGACAATGAGACAACGTCCCCGCCCACCACAATCGAAGATGAGACCACGACCACTCCTAGCGAGGAGGACAATGAGACAACGTCCCAGCCCACGACGATCGAGGACGAGGATCTGACCACGACCACTCCTGCCGAGGATCCTGAAACCGACTCCACCACCTCCGCCCCGGAGGACAATGAGACAACGTCCCCGCCCACGACAATCGAGGATGTGGAGGCGACCACGAGCACGCCCAGCGAGGGGTCAACTCCGGGAGTCAGTGTGACACCTCCCCCGCCCGAGGACGACAAGGGCAAGGGTAGCAAGACGAACATTTACATCTTGAACCTAATATATGTGAATGCACAAATCAACAAGAGCTAAGAGCCGAGCCGAGAGCTCGATGGCGAGGGGCGTCGCGGGCTTCCCGACGTATCAATAAAGAGAACATGAAATCGAAGCCAACTTTAATTGCCGATGCGGCCCTTTGATGTGAGCTCTAGCAGCTGCACGCGTGCCACGCCCACTTCCGCCCACTTGCGATATTATTTACCATCGCAGTAGAGGTCATCGCATGTTTGCAGAGCGCGCCCCTCCTCGGCGCCCGCTAGCCCTGGCAGCCCTAGGTCTTACCTGTTGGTGCCTGAATTTGCGTCCGTCATTAATTACAAAAGCTGCGCCGGAATCGAAAGCTCTTTGATGTCTGCTCGGGCAGGCCAAAAGCTGGCGATTCGATTCGCCCGGCTCTGCGGGAATACTCTTAATTACGAGCAGACTCAGCCTGTGGCCCGGGGCCATCGGGCCCCCCATTGCAGATGGCCGGGGATCACGTCTTGTCCACATATCTGCTTTCGAGCTGCCCCGACCCCCAAGGAGAGCTGGAAGTTCTCGTATCAAGAATTTGTTGTTGGATTTATATGTTAAGGCCATTCAATTAGGAACAAATGTTATAATTCGCACAGGCCATTAGCCGAAATAGACGCAGCTGTTCCGCATGGAACGCCGGCCCGGAGTGAGGCCAGAGTCTGGGCTCACGTTGCTTCCAACTAGATTAGTACGAGTGTCTAAGTATTAAGCCATTTACTATTTTATTTAGTCGAGCTGGAGGGCTCTCGAGGGGCTCTCGGGGCTCTACTTGACGCACACCCGGCGCTCGTCCACAACGCACGCCTTGATCTCCGCATCGAAGAGGCTGCCCGGCACGCACAGCTGCTGGATGAAGTCGCCGTCGATGCACTCCAGGTAGGAGGCGCAGTCGTCGGGATCCGTTTCGCGCTCGCCCTCTCCACAGCGGTCCGACAGGGGAATGCAGACGCCTTCCGAGTCCACGACGCAGCTCAGCAGGACTGGATGGTAGTAGCTGCCGTAGGGGCAGACTTTCCGGATCAGCTCGCCCGCTTGGCAGTGCAAGTAGGCGGCACAGTCGTCGGGATCGCGCTGCTGCTCATCCTCGAGGCAGCCGGTCGCGAGGCGCACACAGCTGCCAGCCGCATCTACCTCGCAGGCTTTCAGGCTCGGGTTGAAGAAGCTGCCGGAGGCACACTGCTCCTTGACCAGGTCGCCATCGATGCACTTCCGGTACGCGGCACAGTCGTTGGGGTCCACCACGAGATCTCCGTCCGTGCAGTCGCCGGAGCAGACTCCATCCACATCGATCTGACACATCTTCAGGCCGGCATTGAAGTAGCTGCCCGGGGCACACTTCTCCTCCTCAAGTCGGCCGTCGACACACTTCAGGTAGCCGGCGCAGTTGCCGGGATCCGCCTCCAGGCTCCCATCCGTGCAGCGGGCAGGGACACAGCTGCCGCTGTCGTCCACCTCGCAGACCTTCAGTCTGGCATTGAAGTAGCTGCCCCGGGCACACTTCTCCTCCACAAGTCTGCCCCCGACACACTTCAGGTAGCCGGCGCAGTCGTCGGGGTCCACCTCGAGCTCGTCGTCCAAGCATTGCGGACACACTCCGTTCACGTCGACCTCGCAGACTTTCAGATCCGGATTGAAGTAGCTGCCCAGCGGGCACTTCTCCTCCTTGGGCTGCCCGTCAATGCACTGGGCGTAGGCACAGCTATTGCCGGGAATTTCGCTTATCTGGCCTTCCGAGCAGCCTCGAGATGCTGCCGCGCATATTCCATTCACATCGACGATGCACACTTCCCAGGCCGGATCGAAGTAGCTCTCCCTGGCGCAGCGCTGCACCAGAACTTCCCCGTTGAGGCACACCAGGTAGCTGGAGCAGTCCTCCGGATGTTGCTTCACCGCGCCCTCGTCGCACGGCTGGCCAAGCTGCAGGCTCAGTGCGGCTGGCGGCGCCCCGAGGAGCAGAACAAGCCATGCATGAACCACTGTGCCAGGGTAAATCTGGTTAGCAATCTCCACGCTGCACTTCCCCCGATTTCTAGCTCACCGAAAAACCTTTTCCACGCTGGCGCTTTCCACATTTTCTCAAACTAAACTCTGAGCCCGCGCCTCGGCGGCTTTTATAATTGCGAAGAGTCTTCGACTAATTAGCTCTTCTCTTGTTCGGCGCTGTCCCGATAAGGAACAGCCAATATTTGCTCTTCGTATCTCGCTCGATGGAAAGTTCGCCCTGTCATACAAGCTGATATTGTCAGCGACCTTATCGCGCATTCCGCCCCAGCGGAAGTGGCAGAATTCCCGCAGATTTTCGGAGCGGATTTGCCACCTGCGGGATGACTTTGTCCTTTTCGTTGAAAAATCGACTTGCGCGAGGAGTCAGACGGCGGAGTTCGCGTCGAATGATTTGCATGTTTCCCTCGGAGCTGAGGTCCTTGGCCGGAAAGGCCTAGCAGTCATATATTTCTGCGTGGGCGGACCATCAATAATGTAGGCCAACAGATTAACATGCCCAATAATGGCACACCCGAGCATTTGCCGGCAGCAGGTGAAAAGGTCAGACAACGGTTTAACGGCCCGAAAAAAACGGCCCAACGCGACGCTTGAGAGCTCATTATTCAAGGAAGGCGCCGCACGCGTGGCAAACGGATGTGCCCGGTGTGTCCTGGAAGTCCTGGCGCATGGTCCCAGCGCCGCATTCCGTGCAAACCCAATATATCATAATCGTTTCACAGCTGAAGGATTTCACTTTCCGAGGACAAATGGAACTAAAAGGCTGCTAACTGTAGTTCCAGACCCGAGTAAATAATTAAAAGACATTCCCCATCGAAGTTCAACTCTCGGTTTGGCTCTCCTTGAAGTGCGTTCAGCAAGGAAATAGTTGTGGCCATTTCAAAGGACTTTCGGGCCACGCTCCCCCGCGACGTAATGAGGGTCAAAGTGGAAGGCCGCAACTGTGTCAAGTGGCCATTGTTTCGAGGTCCCCGAGGGCTGGGCAGTCGTCAGGTGCTTCGAGGGACAGCGGACGAGTGAAACTGACAGCCGCAAGTCGACTAAATGGATTCCGACAACAAAGCCGGATGGCATTCAATTGTTAAAG
>JABVZY010000267.1:10503818-10519648 GCA_020883555.1 Drosophila nannoptera
TATTTTTCTTCCGCCTGTAACATTTATTTTCCCATAATCATTGTACCCCGAATGAGTAGAACAACGAGGTAGAAAAATGTGAATTTATTTGGTATATATATGTCTACAGGTGAGAATTCCTTTGCAATCAAATACAAACACCTTACGCACGGTGAAACCCACCACGAAATCTGTTTACACTGAAACAGAAAATGTGTCGATTCTTGTGTTTGGTGCTTACCGCCCAATGACTCAGTCGACTTTCTCACGTCGCCGAAGCATATACAGCGAGCGCATAAAAATACGATTTATATAGACGATCGAATAAAACAGATACGAAAACAAATTCAAACGCCATACAATAGTATTTTTTCGCATTGTATACATTTGTTCTGGAATCTGTGGAATTTTTATATCTTTTGACGGCGTGGTGAAAAACAAGCGCGAAATCGGGCAACGGACTCGTAAACATGCAAGAGCTAATTACCATTCCCAAGCTGCCAGCGGGCATGACAACAGACACCCAAACGAAACTTAGGAGCATCGTGGACGACATCAAGAACATATCACAGTCGGTCTTCAATGATTCAGCGGACAATCAAATGGGGAAGGAGTGCCAAGAGTAAGTCAATCAAAGATTAATATCATTGCTTGTTCTATGTTCAGCACTAAATTTGTGGGCGGAGGCCTCGATTAAAAAACTATTTTAAGAATTCTTTTGCAAATTCAAAGAAACAATATGGACTAAGGAATGCTTTCACTTGAATTACAAATTCTTGTAAAGTGGGCAAAAAGAACTTCAGCTACATTAATGGACAAATGTGTGTGTGTGCGTAATTGAACATCTGGCCAGGTTTTCAGCGTCATTCGAATTGTGCCAAATGCACATATTTTTATTTCGATACTTTGCGCCAAATTCCATTCCAAATACCTTTTTACAGATGTGCCCTATCTATGTGGAATGCAAAAAAAAAAAAATAATAGTAGAGCATATTTCAATATGCTTCGAACTGAACGAAGTAATGGCGACTTTTATTAATAATCTGATGAGATTTTCAATTTAATGGAGAGATTTTTTCTTAGTGCGATATGTATTTCAGTAATTAATCTACTAGTTCCTTTATTGAAGAACAACAGCTTATTCATACCAACAGCATTAAGACATTGACTTAACAGAGTTATAACAGTCATTTTACATTAACTGTTTAACATTTAACATTTCTTCTGCGTGAATTACATTTCTTATTCAAATATTTATTTCGTTATTTAGTTTTTTTTTTTTTTGTATTCAAGACTAATTGTTATAAAACATTGTTTCCGCATAAATTACGATTTTTATATTTTATTGTACCTATGATTACGGAACAGTTGCAGACAATCGCGAGTTGCCATACTTCGAAAATAGATATAAAATGCTCGAAAAAATTTCACCGTTTGCATCATTAGCGAAATTCTTTTCGCATACTTTTTGCGACATTCAGTATTGACAGCCCTGACTCTGACAATTGAATTCAAGGACAAAATTATTGGTGAAAATAAGATAGCAATCATTATTCATATCGAAACAGACGATTCTCTGTCGGCTGTCTGTCAAACAAAAAAAAAAAAAATCACCTCAAAAAATTGGCAAACCAATTCGCCAATATTTCTCAACCTTGAGGTGTATAGCCGAAATGCATATATATGAATTTGATTCAGCATATAGAAATTCTCATTGTCAGGCATTATAAACAAAAGTATATAGCATGAGAAATTGTATCAAGGTTACGCTCAATCCGCAAATACCGTTAACCCATTTCCCTTTGGTATCACATGATGGTATATGCCAGATTATGGGATGTCAACAACATTCGGCGAATAAACAATTCCAACATGATATACATGAAAACATAAATTTTCTTTTAATTATAGAAGTCTCACAAATTGTTATTGTTGTTCGGTACATTACGCCGTCTTTTCTCCCTCCTATTAGAACATAATATATTTTGCACTTTCCGCACGGCAAACAAATTATAAATATTTTCAAATACTTTTGCGACTCTTCAGAAAGAAATATATATATAAACATGTATATGTACGATTTGGCGCGGTCAAAGTGAAAGTGTCCGATGATTAATTTTGGCAGAGTTCCAGCGGAATTTGTGATTATTATTTAATGACGACGAAATGTCGCCAGGCGAATATCTATTGGAACTATAAATAAATTAGTTTGATGTTAGGTTTTACATTAACATTCCTGAGCGGTAGCACCGAGGTGCGAATGAATCTGTCAACCAAATTGTCAACGCCTAATGCCAATCGAATTGGCCAAGTTATTGCCAAGTATCCGCATAAAGTCTAGGAATACTCTTAAATATATATTTGTATCAGTTTGAAAGTAGGAGTATATAATTTATGATAATTTACAAAAATAATTCGTACTGTACTGAATTCATGCAATTTTATGCCGAATATTTCCAGTTTAATGAAGAAATTTAATATGCCTTGCTTCTCCGATTCGTATACTTGTATATACAAATGAACATAGTTGTGGGCACTAAATTTGCTACACCTTTATTGTTAAACAAATAGCACCACCTCCTACCTATTGGTACTTCTCATAAATCAGTTCTATTTTAGCATCGCAGAAGAAAACTCATTCAGGCAACTAATTATAAACAAGTCTGTATAAATATGTGAACATATAGATAGGACATATGTCTTATGTAGCCGTTATGTTTATTATTCTGTAGTATTAGCGAAAAACAATGACGTACATCGCGAGATCGACGGAATAAAGACGCTTTTAGACGAAAACAAGAAAAAAAACGAATTGCAGAGAAAGAGATGTTAATGCCCATTCATAAAAGCATTTAGGGGTGGGGTCGATCGGTGGGGAACCCCTGAATTTGTTAAAATACAACTCAAAAATATTTATTTTTGCAATATTTGTGTTCACTTTTTACGTCTTAAATCGGGACAAAAGAGAACATTTATTTTTGCATTTTCATCTAATATATTAATAAATCTAATGTAATCTTAAGCAGAAAGCAGATGGATTAACTAAGGCAAAGGCAGGATTTTTTAAAGGGGAAGACTACCAAAGGATTTCCCAATTCAAATTAATTAAGCTGTCTATTCATTTCTCTCTCTTGGCAGTCAGAACAAGCCGGAGGATCATACGCCCTATCCAGGCATTTCACGACTGACTCCTTCACTCTTCCTTTGCGGCGCCGCGGCTGTAGTGCCTGCCCACCTGGACAAGCTGGGTGTCACCTGCATCATCAACGTGGCACCTGAACTGCCGGATACGCCCCTGTCCAGTGTTAGCATTCCACTCTACCTACGCATCAATGCACAGGATCGTCCTGGAGTCAACCTGGCGGCGCATTTCGATGAAGTTGCTAATTTAATTGAGGAAGTACGTCTGAGCGGAGGCAGATCCCTGGTGCATTGTGTGGCCGGCGTCAGCCGATCTGCCACACTGTGCATGGCCTATCTGATGAAGTACGGCGGCATGAGCCTACGCGAAGCTTACAGGCACGTGCAAGCCATTCGTCCACAAGTTCGTCCCAATTCCGGATTCTTTCAACAACTGCGTGAATACGAACAAGAATTGCTTGGTTGCTGCTCGGTGGAAATGATCTACTTCGCCTCGCTGGACAAGGAAATTCCCGACTTGCTCGAGCCTGAGTACAGAGCCATGGAGGATTTCTATCAGAGATATCGTAGGTCGCTAAAGAAACGGTGAACTGAGCGAGATACTCCACATCCCTCATCCCATATCCCCTTAAATGTTCATTTGTGATATCTGTAGTAATTTAAATTTAAATATCTTAGTCATAGATCCTAACTAATTGTATGAACTATAGTATGCTGAACAATATATTAGCGAATATTCTAGATATGATTGATTGTTTTAGGGCTACAACGGATATATTTTCTGTAGCCTTTGTAATGAAATTTTCCCTGGCAATCATATTGAATAAATTTATTAATTTCGTAAACATCACGTAAATCGTATATACATTTTCAACTTAATTAAGTCATACGTATATGTATTGTATATACAAATTGTTGAACTAATTACCTTATTTGTGTTTCATGCTTTTTAAATGCTCACATTTATTGTACTGCATTCCCAAGTCCATCCATCGCATTGTGTTTTCCTTGGATTCGAACCCCGTCTCTTGGACAAGAATAGTTCTTACACAGTCTATATAGATACATGTCTCATACAGTTAAGCATGACTATGACGTAAAAATGATTATAGTTTGATGCCTGAAAAAATCTGACATTTTCGATGATGGAGGAAACTGCGTTTAAGGATTAATTAAAACGAAAAATTTTGCTAGTTAACGGCAGAAGGAAACAGTCATCTGTACACGTAGCTTATTCAGTTAGTTAAGTTTACTTTAGTTAACGTAACACGTTAGACATATAGCACATGGTTAACGATGATGCACCGGCTCGAGCTGGGACTGCAACTTCCGCTGGGCAATCAGCTTTTTGAGGTTCTCATAAGCAGCATTCATAATGCCCCAGCTAATGAAAGAGCGACCCGTATTGAATGTACATCCTCTATAGAAATTGCCTATCCGACTATCGCGCTCCCGATAAATCCTCCTGCAGGCGTGCCAACTGCCCTCTGTCAATTGACCCATCTCGCTCTGCAGCGAGACCTTAATCACATTTAGCGGGTAAAACAATGTACTAATACTGGCACCAATCACAGCGCCAGCTATAAATTCTTGTGCTGTTCTGGTCGACACCGATTTCTACAAGAAAACAAACCAAATTCATTAACATTAAGCTACATTGTGATGAACGTCAAATACTTGCCCTCTTTGGTAGGCGCACACTGGCTTCCTCGCGTAGTACGAAAAATAGTGCATTCGAGAGGCCGTTACGCCAAAACACTGGTTCAATACCTCTGTACAGTTCCCGGAAACCATAATTGGTCACTACGTATCTGCAAGGAGATAAGATTAAGATAAGACAGCAATCCAATTAGATGTCAACTGGTCTTACTTAAACGCACTTGGCGTATTGGAGAAATATCGATGGAACTTGGAGTCGGCCAACAATGTCTGCACACGTTCGAATGGTAGTAAAATGGACTCCACACTGCCAGCTACAACGCCGGCAATGATCTTGGCACCGTAGTCGTTGAGACGGAAATCTTCAACCAAGTATCGACGAGTGCCATCAAAGACACCAAACATAATTGAAAGGGAGATGGTTTTTTGTGCTAAAGGAGGCAGCATGCCACGATATAGAAATCCAAGACCTTCATGATGCAACTGCAATAATGCCGAGCCAACTGGCACACCGTGCAGCATTTGTCGAAAGATTATCTTGTATATGGGATACGTGACGCAGATATTGACAAAAGCCGAACCACAGCCGCACGCAAACTCCTCCAATTGGAAGGAGCCAAAGAATCGTTCCATAAACACATGTGCATGGCTAGCACTGACTGCTCTTTCTGATAGAGTAGTTGTTGCTGCTGTCGTTGCCGTTACGGGCGATGTTGTTATCACCGGCATAGAGTTAGTTAAGCTCCCATTCTCTTCCGAAACGTCATCGATTTCCATATTGTTGCAGTCGTTACCGAAAGTGTTGCATGCGTCGCATACGTTTATGCTACCTTGTTACCATTCTTTGTGGTAATGGCCCTAATTGTACACACACACTTCCTCTTAAGTTAGTTCTTTGTTTTGGTCTTAATATTCACATTGAATTCGATTAATTATATAATGAATTCTGAATTACAATGCCGCGAATGTCCAATGTAATCGAGGGTTTTGCATTCCTAGTTAACTGCCCTTATAGCCAACATACTGCGCCGAAAAATGCGATTGACAGCTCTAGCTCAGATCATTAATTAACCACTTATTCTATATTTCGATTTAACGATCCTAAATATTTATAAATAGCGTAGAACTCATCTGGACTAATAGATAAAGTGACAACACTGCTTCTACTTATTACCTTACAATCGATATCTCGATAAGATATGCATGTGTTTGTTGCACGAAAATTTAAGGCTACAGGCAACTATACGATAATTTAGCATGCACACGGAAGACCAATGGAACCCAAATATTTAATTATTTTATGTGAATGTGTGCACCTATGGTATCAAAATATGTATTTAAAATTTTTGGCATATAAATTTAAAATATGTCTAACGTTCGAGTAAGCGCCTACAACGCTTTTTATACGTTATTTAATTTGTCAGAAATACACGATAAGCCACCAACGGCAAACGGAAGCATAAGTTGGCAGCCCTACATCGTCGGACTGTCAGCGCTGACAACTGTCAAGCGCGTCCAACTTCACGACTTTTCCCTCTCTTTTTGACGTGCTCTTTGCATATAAGCGGTTCGTACAAATCTTAAAATCTGTAAATTTCCTTAGCATCACCTTGTACACTTGATTTTTTTTTAATTTAAAACGCTTGTGAGCAAATGTTTATGTGAAGGAAAGGGAAATTTAAAATGGACCAAGTCTTCTTAGGTTTTTGCTCAAAGAAATTTTTTGTTGACATTCGCTCTAATACAAAACATAATCCATTTCTAATAGATTCTTTTCATTTTTCAGCTCCAAAATGACTATTCGCCCTGCATACAGGCCCAAGATTGTTAAGAAGCGCACAAAGCACTTCATTCGCCACCAGTCGGATCGATATGCCAAGTTGTCTGTGAGTTGTGTCAGAAATATTTTAAGAGAATCCATTAACTAACGTCTATTCGCCGATTACAGCATAAATGGCGCAAACCCAAGGGTATCGACAACAGAGTACGTCGCCGTTTCAAGGGACAATATCTGATGCCCAACATCGGTTATGGCTCTAACAAGCGCACCCGCCACATGCTACCCACAGGTTTCAAAAAATTCCTTGTGCACAATGTGCGCGAATTGGAAGTGCTGCTTATGCAAAACCGTGAATACTGTGGCGAAATTGCCCGCGGTGTCTCCTCGAAGAAACGTAAGGAGATAGTTGAGCGCGCCAAACAGCTGTCCGTGCGTCTGACGAACCCCAACGCTCGTCTGCGTTCCCAGGAGAACGAATAAGCTTAACTTTAGAATTCGCTTAAGCGAGTTTTTTATAAACGTAGTCGGAATACAGCTAATTGAAAAGTTAAAAGTGAATATTTCCATAAAATGTGTTATCATTTGAGTGTGGGATTCAGTACTGCAAAATATATCGTGTTTACGGGATAAAGTACTTATTTGTCCCATCCATTAGGTGAAGCAACTTGATTAGATCGTACTATGTTTATTTGAAATTAACCAAGTTTATACATAGGAGCGTTTCATAAAAAATCATGGTGATAGGCTGCAATTTTTTCAAACCCTACACTAACTGACAATATGCAATATATGTTTCAGTAAGATTAGGTTCCATTTAGTAATCGAATAGCTCATTTAGGGAGTGGGTTTGAAGTATTTTTATTTTAAAACGACATCGTGATCTATTTGTAAATGATGCTCCAGTTCCTTCTTGTTTTCGAAATTCGTACTGCATATAAGACAGAATCCTGCGGAATTATCGTCATTGTCGGACATTATTACTGTGACAGCCTGCTCCGATTCGTCTACATCAACTTGCAACTCTTCTACCACCTGGTCGTCCACAGGCACTTCCTCCCTAACACCATATACCACGTCCCCGTCATGGGTTTTCATATGCATCTTAAGTGTATAACGCTCTGTGAACGATTTCGGGCAGACGGTGCAGTAATGCCGCGGGCGGTTCTCCTTGTGGATGAGCGTGTGATGATTAAAAGTTTTGCGCGATTTGAACGAAACGTTGCAAATGCTGCATATGATTGGATTCTCCTCGGCTTCATGTCGAAGGCGGTGATTGTATAGCAGATTATCTTGGGAAAAACGTAGACCGCACTTTTCGCATTGATACTTCTTCTTGTCCCAGTGCATGCGCATGTGCCTCAGTGTATTGACTGGCCTGCTAAAACTCTTGGGACAATAGCGGCACTGCTTTTCAGTTTTTCCTTCATGAACATTCATATGCAATTCCAGATATTCTTCATCGCGACGTATAATGCCGCATATAGGACATACATGCGCATGCGTCTTGTTGTGTTCCTCGCTAATGTGCTTTTGCAGCTGGTAGCGTGCATTGAAGACTTTACCACAGGTAGTGCATTCTTGTTTGGCTCGTTTTGGAATGAATTTGCCGGTATCTTCAGAATCATCCTCTAGTTTGACAGAGAGAGCATCGGACTTGCTATCGCTAATGTCGTCATCATCATCGTCGTCGTACTCCTCCTTAATTGCCATGTCCATTTCATCGTCTTCTTTGACTAGTTCCTCAAATAAGGCCTCTGCCTCAGCATCATCCTGAGCGGCTTTGTCCAATTCCTCAACCAAACCATCATCTTCGTATTCAGATTTCAATGCCGCTTTCAATTGAGTTGTCAGCTTCTTTTGCGTAACCATTAAATTCACCATTATAGTATCATATTCGGCTAACTCCCTGAAACATCGCGGGCAAAGTTTTGTATTTGGATTCAATTTCATTTCGGCTTTCATACAGTTAGCTAGGTGAGTTAACACTAACGACACCGATTTGTGTGACGATGGCACCTTTGCTGTGAGCAATTCATAATTTGCAGTGCCGTGTATATCGACGGCACCGCAAAAGAAACAATTATTCATGGTTTCAATATATTCTATTGTTGTTATTTAGTGGCTAATGTTTACAAAAATCGCCGTTTGTCTTTAGGGATGTCAGTATTTTAGGGATGGACCGATATGATATTATTTTCGCGGGTGCGTACACCTTTAAAGATTTCTTAACTTTTTCATCAACGTTCTAGAGATACCTAATTGTGTGTACGCAGTACAGCGTGACAAAATAATCGATGCAGCATCGATAATTTGCTATGCACAGTACTATCGTTATTTACCAACACTAGTCTTCCTTCAGGGTTGCGACGCTACAGAATATTTTTCTGTTTTATCATTTTGGAAGAGATTGCCATCGAATCTTGGTTGTCTTCGTTACACTTTTGAAGCATAAGGTTCTCACAGATATCGCGTAATTTAGCCAGAATCGAATACATCATTTTCAAACGTTTTATAATTCGTGTCAATTCCACTTGAACGGTGGTTTCAAACACGGCCTGGCATTCGCGACAAATAGCAACAAAATCCTCATGCAAGCGCGGACCAGCTTTATCACCTAATAATTCCTGATAGTTAACTTTCAGTTTGAAATGTTCGCATATAATATTTGCCATGCGAGCAACTTGAGATAATAATCCCTTAGCGTGAAGATTCTTCGCATTATCTATAGCCTCTGCTAATATATCCAAGTAGTTGTTAATTAGCGCTCGACTATCAATTATTTCGTGAATCACACTGCGGAAGATCACAAGCTCATCATTAAAGTGCTGCTCTAGTATGTTGCCGTGACATACAGCTGCCATCGATGTCTGGAGCTGAAAGGCCGGGACAATACTCGTGTCTAACGATTCCAATGAGGCTAAACAACTCCGGATTATCGTTTTTGTTTTCACATCATGCGTGAAGGCAATGGCAAAAATACCTATCTGATGTATCCGATCGACATTAATGTCGAAGTCCGATACAATTTTTTCTACATCCATGGAGAATTTACCCATTTTTAATATATTTTTCAGCCTCTTCACCGATTTCTCGTCCAATTCAAGCAGACTGGCGAAGATCAAACGCAGGAGCGATTCGTTTAAATACGTCTCCAGGGAGTAGAGAGCTCGTTGCAAAGACAACGCTTCCAGTTTACGATCATTAGGCTTATGATTCGGAAAGTTCTTCTCAAAGCTGATACATTCATCAAGAATCGTTTCACATATGGCACTCAGAGCTTTCTTATCCGATTCCAAAGCAACGTTGGCAAAGGCTAGGGCATGCTTTATAATATGATTTACCTGACCACCTAGCTGGTCGTTTTGTTTAACTTCCAAATGTTGTGGCAGCTCCACGATTTCACTGTAAGTTTCCAATCTGTCCAGAGCGAGATCCAATAGTTCCACAAAAGATAAATCCTCCAGCTTAACCGGTTTACTGGCTATAGCCTCTTCATCTAGCTCATAAACCGAAGCCTGTAGCCGTCGGAGGCACCACTCGATGCGGTCCTGAAAATGGCAACGGGTCGCCTGCAGATGAACCCCAGTAGCCGATGTCAATCCTTTTTCGATATGAACCGATCTCTCAATGGTAATCGTACGTTCCAATTGTGTTATACAGGTTAATACCTGAGTGAAGCACAGATAAATAGTCTCCACATGTATTTTCGTATATCCTTCAAGTTCCTCCTTCGGCAAATAGTCTTTAACCGCAGTCGCGAATTTGCTAAAGTCAGCGCAGAACTTATTCAGCGATTCCACATTTGTCACATTTCCAATTACTTC
The DNA here is from genome assembly GCA_020883555.1 of Drosophila nannoptera. Lineage (NCBI taxonomy): Eukaryota > Metazoa > Arthropoda > Insecta > Diptera > Drosophilidae > Drosophila > Drosophila nannoptera. Next base: position 10,514,202 of record JABVZY010000267.1, read on the forward strand.
TGTGCAGACATCCAATAACAAAAAAAGTTGATCCATATTCTGAAGGCACGTTCGAACTCAACTGAAGGCGAATACCAATATGCTGTCCCTATATATGTGGTTATTATATCCTGCCCATGTCCTTTTCAGCAGATGTTCGCGAAAACATCTGCTCCTATATCGCAGGTAAAGACTGTTTTTACCTGGTCCAAGTTTGGATTTAGTCCACTCATCACTTTAAGCTAGCTGGTAACCAATGCAGGCCTCATTCCTTCTCCTTAAAATAAATCACTTTCCAATCATTGAGCCTATGTTTTATTCGTAATTCTACTTCAGTTCCCTGTCACTCAAGTTATCTTCTAAGCAGGATTTTCTTTACACTATTCTTGCTCACACACCACAGATGTTTAAAACTGGAAGTGGGAACTGTGCCCAGTCTTTCGGAGCTTAATATATGCAACGTATTGTTAAACCTAAGAATATTTATTACATTCAAGTAAAAGTGTTTACTTTTATGGCTTATGAATTGTTATTTGCCTGGCTTTCTGTGGTGACGTTTGCTGTCTCCGCGGTCAGATGCACACGCCTGTGAACTTTTAGGGTATACTTATCCACGAAGGACTTTTCACAGTCTGTGCATTGATAACGCGGTCGATCTATTTGATGGGTGCGCAGATGATGTTTATAAGTGCGTTTTGTCTTGAATTGTTGATGGCACACCTCGCAAATGAGTGCATGTTCCTCGGCATCGTGCCGCATCAGGTGATTGTACATTAGCCAAGACAAGGAGAAACGTTCTCCACATTTTTCGCATTGGTATTTCTTTTTGTCCCAGTGCACTTCCATGTGGCGGAGGACGTTGCGTTTGTGCGAAAACTTTTTCGAACAGTAGCGACATTCGAGCTCTGTTTTGCCCTCATGCAGGTTCATGTGTAGATCGAGAACCTCATCGTTTTTCACTTTGATGCCGCATATATTGCATGTGGCATATTCGTTCTTTTGGCAGTTATCCGTTTTGATGTGTCTTTCAAGTATATCCTGATTGGAGAACAATTCGCCACATATGTGACACGGAATATCCAAGTTATCGTCGCCATCTGAATCATCCATGCTCTCATCGCTCTCGCTAAGCTGGCATTCCTGCTGTGGCTCATCGGAATCATGAAATTCTTCTTGTTCCTGCTTAACATCCTTTTGTGGCGCCTCGTTTTCAGTGATTCTTGGGCGTATTTCTTGTATTTTTGATTTAGCGCTCTCTTTTTTGGAGTTCAAGCAGAATGTCTTCTTTTTTCGACAACTTAACAGAGAATTGGCGATTTGACGCTGAACTTGACTTAGATTCCTCACGAGACGGTCGTAGTTGAACAGATATTCGAGGCAATCGTTGCAAGCAGCCGAGGTTGGTCTCAAGTCCAAGCGTTGATTAATTACTTTTTCGAAGTATTTTAGTATGTCTTTAATGGGCTTAAATGTGCCAGGTACAATGCAGCCTATAAATATCTTAACCACTATGAATATATTATATGAGTTATTTCAATTGAACTGTAAAACTTGCCTTCGATGAGCTGAAAGACTCCAACTGACTTCACTTTGCCACAAACGAAACAGAACGGGCGTGCTGTGCTCATTTTGCGTAGCAATAAATTATGCTGTTGAATGTAGAGAACAATGACTAAGTAGCCTCTAAGTATTATTATTATAATATTACTTTGTGTTTTTAGATAATCTTAAATTTTTACGCCGCTACCACAAATTTTCTCTTGCTCATGAATTCTATGCACACAGAATTACCATCAGCTGTTTTATCTTTAGGAGCGACAAACAATAACTTTAACATTAGCAATGTTAATTACCTAAAGAAATAGTTATCGATACTTGTCAACTTGAGTGTTATAATACCTGCTCGCTGTAAAAATTATGGTTCATTGACTGTCATCTCTACAGAATATGCAAATTGTGTTAAAGAGTTTGCAAAAATCAAGTGTTTCTCGACAAGCCGGTAAGATGCACGAACATAAGAATTATATATTTGCTGTATGAAAGAAATGTTTTACATTATTATTATAGGTGTACGTTTCTAAAAATGACTTCTAAAGAGCTTAAGGCAGTGCCTTTGGTAGATATAGATAAAAAGGGCTTATTTAAGTATGTGCTAATAAAAATTACTGGCAGCGGTGATTGCGGTGAAACAGAAAAAAAGATTGTTCGTGGATATACAGATTGTGAATATCACGGTATGTATTGTATTAGTTAGACTTTATCCATCTAAAAAATAATGAAATGCTTCAACGATTCTTTTGGTAAATCAGCCGACATCTTCGAACGAGTAATGAATATCTGTAAGAAGAGCGGTTTGGATTGTCAGTGTTTGGGCGGTGGACGCATTATGCATAATCCCAACAAGAAGTACATAAAAATCTATAGCTATTCACAGGTACACAATCTTTAAATATAGCTTTTTACTTGTGTATTCACTTATGTATATCGTTCATTACAGGCATTTGGAAAAGCTGACCACTTGGAAGCGAAAAGAATTTTGGAAACCGAGTATGAAGACTATGAAATTGAGACAACAGATGAAGTATATTAATTTTGTTCTGTTGCTTAATTACCTACAGTGAATTAATAAAAATTTAAAATCAACTGTAATTCTTTAGATAACCAACTAAACTGCGAAACACGCACTTATTCTCCACTCCACTCTATTCTTTATATACCTGTTATTTTTTCCCCATCTAGTAACATAGGCACAAATTTTATTTCGTTGAGCACACCAGAAATATAATATATCAGTCAGTCTATCCATAGTATCCCGACAAATTCAGGCCCATATTTAAGTAGTGACAAAATTTAAAAATTTTTATTGAAATATATCGACAAACCAAAATGAAATTCCAAAGTCTTGTAACTCCGCTACGTACTTCGGCTGGCGTCGTCCGTAAGCTTACTTATTTTCCTCTATCAAGTAATATTTTACATCCTTAATAATATAGTGAGAAATTATACAACTCAGAAGATTGGAAAAAATCTAAAGAGCGTTAAAAAAATTGAAATTGGAGATGGAAAATTTCTCTATCTGCTTATCTCAATTTATATTCACGGAGAAACACTTTTCGCTAGGACAATATGTCGTGGAATGAAAGGCAAGAAACATGGTGAGATCGTTGTATCATACATAGTGGGATTAAGTATAAAAAATGTTTCTTGCAGTTAACTTATATGGCTCGGTTAAAAACGAAATGAAAAGCCTTGGATTATGTACAAGGGCTTTGGGTGGCGGTTTCATGAATGTAAATCCAACAGCCAAGACTATACAAATTTATGGTGAATGCGAGGTAAGAAAATAAGGATTTCGATTCATTTGCATAATACATATTGATACAAATTTATATTAGACATTTGGAAAAGCTAATCATCACCATACGAAGGAAATCTTGCTTGAGTCTGATAAGTACCGGAATTTCCACATTACTGTTGAAAAATAACAGTTTTGACTTGAAAACATAATCGGAAGTATTTTATAACATAACATCCTATTTTTTACAAATTATATTGGGTTACTATCGTGGAAATAAAAAGAATACAAAAATGCATGTAAATTATTTTATGTAAAATACAGCACTCGTTCTGTTAACAAAATGCAGCTGTACACACCAGACTGTGGTAACAGGGTAAGAATCGAATATATCGGCATGACTTGCAGCACTGGAAAATAGTATTGTTCAGCTATGTGTTTCGGCAGGCAGATTTTGATGTCATAAAAAATAATAAACTTAAAAATGAATTGTTGCATTTGCCAGTTTTCTGTGCGCAACCCTAAAAATATATATGAGGAAACAATTGGCAAGCCGCCTATATTAATCAGTGACTTGGTCTTACAATGCACGAAAGGTACGAACTACGCGCTCGGCGAGGTCAGCGCAACAATATGTAAGAAATGCTGCGAGAAACTGTCGCGGTATCATAAGTCATTACAAGTCGCGCGGAAACTGCGCCAGGAAATACTAGAGCTAATAAGAAGTCCATTCATCATAAAGGATTTCAAGTCGGCAATTTCACGTAATGAAAAGCTAGATGACTCCGAACGGTACGAAGGGGGTATCAGTGTCGAAATGGTGGAAACTTTGGATTCTGTTGATTTGGATGATGGATCTGATACGCTTGATACACCAGACAAGCCAATAATTGTTGGCACAACAGTTGTGGAGGAAGGGGATGAGGAGCAGGATTTCATAGATAAGATTTCTGAATGCGAAGAAGAAGAAGAAGAATTCCAAGCAGTTGACTTGGAATTGGATATTGAAAATGAAATAATTATAAACGAAGAGGTGCCCGAAGCGGAACTGGATGATGAAGTTAAGCAACAGGCCGATGAAATCGCAATGTTCAGAGGGGATAAGGATACGTTAAGCGAGTTTGAAGACCAGATGGATGAAACTATCGAATACCTAATCTCAGATGCTGAAGATCAGGACAGTTCTGGGGACTATACCGTAGACATACAGTGTCCGAACTGTCCCGAACAGTTCAGCAGTCGTCGTGCGTATAATGCGCACACAAAACGCGAGCACTTTCCTGGCTACGTGTGTGATCAGTGCGGGAAGACTTTGCAATCTTATTCAGGCTTCATCGGACACCTGCAAAACCATGAACCAGTGAAACAGTTCGAGTGCCCGCATTGTGGCGAACGCTTTAGCCGCAAATTCCGGTTGAAACATCATATGGCATGGCATACTGGCGAAACACCGTATCAGTGCGAGGTCTGCTCAAAACGTTTCGTTCACAAGGTTGCGCTTTACAAGCACAAAATGATACACGACAGCGATTCGAAGCGGCTGGAGTGTCAGGTATGCGGCTTCAAGACACGAACAAAAGCGCATTTGGAGCGGCATACACGATCACACACGGGCGCTAAGCCATTCGCCTGTCCTGTGTGCAATAAGCGTTTCTCCCAAATGTATAACATGAAGGCCCATCTGCGAGAGCACGAGAATCCTGGCAGCAATCGGCACAAACGCTTCCACTGCGCTAAATGCACGCACACCTTCATTAACGAGCAGAACTACTTGAGTCATTGCCAGCGGGACGATTGCACGCCTGTCTAGCGCGTCGGTTCATCAATATACATCGAAACGCTTTCACAATTTCTATGACAAAATAAATATTCGACTTTAATGTCAGTTTTATGTACTTCGATTTTTATTAAATCTACATGCATTTTGCTCACAAATAAAATATGGGTTTCTTTTTGTTTGCTTTTTCGTTACTATTATAAATTGTATGCAATAATTTAATATTTCTGCGGTTATGCTCGGTCTCTTAAAAAAATATTTATTGTATAGTTTTGTATTGTTTATTACTTTTGATAACTTATTAAAGTATAATTAATCAATTAATATGTTAAGCAATTTTGCAACTATTGGAGCAATTAGCACTCATTGTTTCTCAAAAGAAATTTGTGTCCAATG
>JABVZY010000267.1:10525496-10563881 GCA_020883555.1 Drosophila nannoptera
GGGTAGAGCAGGATTTGATGGTGGTGGTTGCTATGCTTCTGTCTGACGCGCATGAGAATTAAAAAAAATAGAAAAAAAACCTTTTTCATCTTCCGTTTCGCAGTCAAAGTAAGAACAACAACAACAACAACTAATACTGCTGGAACACCAACAACGAGTACAACAACTTGAGAGAGCTCTGTCGCCGCCAACAACAGAGCAACTACAACAATCACAAAGGACGAACACAGCAGCAGCCCTTCCCAGGCACACACACACACACACACACACACCAGCCCGCACACACATAGTGATAAAAGCGTAATAAAGGGGGATGAACGTCGGCTGGGACTACAAAGAGAGCGCCAGAGCCAAGGAAACTCATCAAAACGCCATTTGCATAGCACTCCATTACAGCCAAAAGGACAAAGCAAAAGGCACAATTAAAAACGTTCAACACGAGGCACACACACACACACACACACACACATACAGTCGCGCATACAAATCGCGCCGACAGAGACAGCGCGAGATACACACACCCAAACACACACACAGAGAGGAATACCTCCATAGAGATATATCCATAGCATGCGCCTAGCAAGTGCTGGCCACTTGAAGCCCTCGGCTTCTCCCCTTCAGCTGCCTACTGCCCAATGCCAGGCAGAATCCTCCCCTCTGCCCGACGCCCTAGCATGAACGCTTCTGGCCAAGTCGGAAGACAGCCAAACTATTGAGAAAATGCGCGTCGCCAAGTTGATGGCTCAAACCAAAGCCCAAATCCTTAGCCATGCGAAATGCCAACATCAAAGGATAAGCATGTAATGGCTGCTTGGAGCACTTCAAGCCATTGCGACAAAGAGGCCAGAGAATCCTTGAAGGCAAGCCCACTTCGCAAGCTCATTAATCGCAACGATAAAGGATGACTCATTTTGTGACAGCCTCTTTCTAATTCTTTACCCAATGAAAAGTTGAGTCCTTCTGCAGAACTCATATTTTACTCTACAGGAGCATTGGGGAAATCCTAAATAAATCTTTATCTAATTAATTTCATGTCAACACATTCTAGATTCAAATTCTTTCCAATTTGAAATTTGGCATTGATATGTAAATTGAGGTTTTTTTTTTAGAACAGGAATGAAAAATTGAGTCCTTCTGTTAAACTCACATTTTACTCAAAAGGAGCATTCGGGACATCCTAAATCAACCTCAATATAATTAATTAAATTTCAACATATTCTGGGTTAAAATTTTTTTCCAATTTGAAATATGGCATAATAACGTGAATCGAGTTATTTTTTTCGAGAACAGAAAAGGAATGGGATAAAGTCTGTATATATTCTATACTGAAACTGTACTCGATATTTCATTCCCCGCTGAGCGAGATGTCTTTTCTGACTATAGATCATAATTTCCCTGTTCCTAACTTAATATTCGCATGATATTTCAATATTTTCTATAACAATTATTCATTTACGAACTTGTATTACGTTGTCTATCATATTTGGAGACATCTAAAAAGTGAACCGTATATGGTGGATAGTATATCTACATTACATTAATAAATCTACAAGGAAGTAATTTACTAAGAATAGAACTCAAGTATTACTAAAAACTCAAGTATTAAAAAATTCTATTGATGTTTTTGAAACAGAAAGATAACGAAATCTGTTCTATATATACCCTTACAAATAAATATAAAACTCCACCTTTTACTTACACGACTTACACGAGTCTCTCCTTTATCCCTATAAATATTCTCATTCTATAAATATTCTCATTCTATAAAGACTCTCATTCCGTATAAGCTCTCATCTCTCCCTTATATTTATCGTATATTAATCGCCTATTTCTCAGATTGCCAATTGAAATAGTATGCCTGATGCAGTTATCCACTCGACACGCACAATGAAATCAATATACATGTATATATATATATTTATATAGAACGATTCCATCCACGGACAACTAATTGCATGTGGATGCAATTGAATGGGAAATCGCTTTATTAAATTATTATTCTTCTTGCGAGAATATAATTATGTGAGCAAACTTATTGTGGCGAAGAATTCCCATTGTATCTCAGTCCCAGGCGGTTGAGAGAGAGCGAGCGAGAGATTAACAATGCGCCGCGAGGCGTGCTCCGAGCCGAAGGGCGATGACAGGGAAATCCTTGCAGCGCGGCAGACAAACAATGTTATTATCCCTATTAAATTTTGTGCGCTTCACAGGATAATTACGCTTGTATACGTATTTAGATATCTATATATAGAACGATTTCATAATGATTGACAGGGGACTGAGCTGGGCTGCTGGTGGAGGATAAAACGTATTGCGTAAGTGATCCTTACGGTTGCCTACTTGCAATCCCGCCCGCAAACGAATGTGCTCGAGTGCGAGGATCCTGTTGAAGCGACCAATGTCAATGGCTGGATGTGGCTTGAAGGTGCCGGCTTTTCACGATTCACAACTGTTGACACAAAACACGAATCACAATGCTCGCCGAAAAAATGTCCTGACAAACGGCACAAAGCTAAAGAGTCAAACTGAATCCTGTTGCCGCTGACAGCAGCCGCCCAGGCTCGCAACAACTCGGGCCACAACTACAGACGCACCCTGTTGACACTGCCAGCGCTCGTCTGCCTGTGCCTGTGCGTGTGTGTGTGTGTGAGCGTATATAAATGGCAGTGTATATAAACACTCTTTATATTTTTTGGGGGTTGCCCATGTAGCTGCTGTCAGTTGGCCAGGAGGGTGGCACTCCGAGCAGGGTGGCAATCGCAGTCGACTGCGTCTTTTTGGGGCACAATTGTTGCATGCGCATTCAAATGCCCAGCCCGAGAGGGTATATGCGCTATGGCAAGCAGAATGGCCTTACAACAATCGATTAATCGATGCAGCAGAAGAGTTCCTGCGGATGACTTCGTATATCTGGAGAGAAGCTCACATAAGATCCATCTCGGAGGCATCATATCCTCCAAATTTGCGATTTTAATTCTGGGGATACTATAGAATGGCTTTAGACACTATAGATAAATTCAGCTTTATACATCTCTCACCTGAGAATAAATACACGAAGTAGAAAATTTGGAGAAGTCTTTCATTCCATGGAAACTGGAAGACGAAAAGATCCACTACGACCAAATTCATAGAGCATTTTGAGTTCTAAGAACTATATGCTTTTCTTTTCCCATACCAAGTTGAATCATCGAATGCAGTAATAGAAACTGCCTTATTAGATGATTGTGACCATGGAGTTGGCATTAGTTGATGCTCCCACCAGTGTCGCTTAGTCCAACCCCACGCGACCCCCTGTTGCCCCATTCCGGGCGAGTACACTGCCCGCCCTCGCCGCACCGTCGCCCGACATCGCAGCTGAACTGACCGAGCGGGCAACATAATGATGCTTCATGTACAACAAACACAAAGGATGTTCATTTCAAAGTGTCAGTGGTTGCGGCCTGGCCCGCAGATGAGCGCAAAAGAGACGCCACTACGGAATAGAAGTCGCTCTGTGTGTGTGTGTGTGTGTGTGTGTGGGTTTACGGGTGTGTGCACAACCAATATGCGCAGGTCCAGAGGCTGTTCGTACATACAAAGAAAAAAGTGAAGAGAAGAAGGAAACCAAATCCAAACAATTCGAACAGAGCCCCATGTACAAACTCATCTGAGGGTTGCATTCTCTGGCACCCGCAACCCCACCCACAATTATAGTCTACTCAACCGGTCCAATGTAAGCGTCCAAGGCGCTGTGCGCCCATTTAATGAAGTCATTCTTTTTCCATCTATATTTTCGCATTGAAAAAGCTCCGACAAACAACACATTTATTTCCAATAAGTTATCGCAAAAACAAAGGCTCACAGTTTCAGCGGGTGGACGCTGGGCGGGGTGGGGCGCAATGGTGGTAGGGACGAGGTAGTTGGGGCTGCTGTTGGCTCTGTTTGTTTTTAATGAGGTTAAAGGCAAATTGCCGACGACCGCCATTTGCTTTGAGCTCTGAATGTTGAGTCTGATTCGAGTCTAGACTGCACCTACCGAGAGGGGGCTGCCGTTAAAACAAAAACAAAAACAAAAACACACGCACACCCACACACACACACACCCGCACCCGCACACAAGTTGCACATGCAGCGCACAGCAATTGACCTTCGACTGTTGCTTGTTTTTAAACAAACTTTTGATCAAAAGCAATTGCAATCCTTTTCATAAATTGAATTGCAATAAACAAAATATAAAGTTCGCAGAGTTTATGAAATCGCTAAAAGTTTTTAGTGCCTTTCAGTTAGAATATTAGACGTAAATTACTTGGCACTTTGCTGAAACGAATCGCAGTGAAAAGAACTTATATTTATATTTGTTTAACTCATAAAAAAGCACTCAGGTGATTTGAATAGAACAAATATGGTCAAATTTCTTTTCATGTGATTCATTTGATTCGTTCTTTGCTGACAGAGCCGAGCTGGATGGGTTTACTTTGCCTTTGCTCGTGGCATTTCAGCCAAATGATTTTAGCCAAATTGCAGCTACTCAAATTTAAAATCAGCCAATGAAACTAAGATTTCACATGCTTTGAGTAATACTGCTTTTTATCCAAAATTTCCAACAAATCTTAGATATATTTAGCTATACAAAATCAATGCTTATGCTTAGAATCATTATGTTCATATTCCCTACGAGCTCTCGGATAGTTTGAAAACAACTTCGTTTTATGCCTCCTTCTGTTTTGATTTTCTAAAGAAATACTTACATGTATAATTTGCTTTTAATTTGTGGGAAATTTATGTAAATCTCGGTTTTCCAAAAACGTGTTTTTCTACAATTAAAAGAATCAAATTGTATAATATATTATTTGTGTATTTTATTTTAATTTCTTAACATATAAACTAAGAAGAATTCTATATTTCCTTAAGCTGATCTGATCACTAAGTGACGCGTACAAAATTTAATTCACAACTTTCAATTCATTTGTCAATAATTGCAATAGAAATCTGAAAAGAATATATAAATTGCAGCAGAAAATACATTTACATAAGACCAATTCTTCAGATTCCATTTTAGTTATCTTAATGTCAAAATAGACGTGAAACAAATCTATAAAAAATATTCAGATAATTTGGCGGAAGAAATTAAAATTCCAATAGAATATTATTAGCACATTACCATAAAGATATGTATAGTACCTATATACTGATGTGTCTCAATATAAGCTTTTTTTATTGATATCTCAGCCTAAACTATTTTTCACACTTTCCTCGTGATTTGTATTACAAGCAGGATTCAATCTTGAAGGACTCACCGCAATCATTATTCCAATATCAAGCATTTCGAAATTTGCAACAATGGAAGAAAGCAATAAAATTCGCTTTGAAGTGCGTGTTTCCCACTGCACAGCAAATTGGATAACCCTTGAAAATGTGGTTTCATTTTCCGAAGGGTGAAATTACAAATATTTCCCGCACGACTTCATGCGGGAAACGCGCAAATGAAATGTGATATATTTTATTAAATTTGTATGTGATTGAGTGGCGATTGAAAGTGAAATGGATAATAATTCTATTAGGTTCAGAATAAAATTTAAATTTGGCAGAAGAGCTTGGGATCAGCCAAGGAAGATGTGGATAAGTGGAACTTACATTGTTTACTAGGGTCACAACAAATATAGAATATATAATATATGATATATAAAAATAAAATGTATACTTCTGTTTTCTAAAAAAAAATCTTCCCATTCACTAGCTAAAAACCAATCCACAGTGAACAAGATCGTTTTTTCATTCTTAATTTAATTTAATTTAATGCAATTTTAATTAATTAATTTCTTTAATGCAATTTCCTAACTTTTAGTTTTTTATAAATACAAATTTTTCTTATACAAATTTAAATATTATCTTGAGAGTACCCTAGCTACGAGCTACGAAACATGAAATTTTTCATACATACCTTCAGATTGCTTTTTTGCCATTTGTTGTCCTTTAATTTAATGTGGTTGATAGTGTGTGACCCTTGAATATGGCGTATGTATCGATGTTGGTAACGAGAAGGTGGGCTTGGACGGGTTTAATATAATTGTTGCTGTTGCTCTTGCTGTGGCTGTAGCGGCTGGACGTGATATCGATGGCAAATGCGACGAGGAAGATTTCATTTTGATTTAAATGCTCAACGAGGGATTTATTAATAACTATAGACCGTAATCCAAAAATTGCACGACTTTTATAGTGGTATATAAAAAATGAGCTAAGAATGTTCAACAATATGCCAAACGTAAACAATGAAAAGAATATATAACAAGAGTGTTTTGAGAGGCACGGTAATGGCAAATGACAAACGGCAAACGACGAATGGCGAACGACAAACGATCAAATTAAATTTCTAAACAAGACAAAGGACGAGCATGTGCTTCAATTGCACTTGCAGTTGCAGCTACAATTGCAATCGCCGGTTAATAGATATCGTACTATGGGTGGTTTCACCCACCAGCACCGATGGACGCAGACTCTGATTTCGTTAGGTGTTCGTTTCGATTGTCTGTGGGTGCATTTCTTACAGTATCAAGATTTGTCACAATAATACACGGCTGGGTCGTTCGTATTCACGTTTTAATTGCGGACGTATATTTAGTTAAATCACTGTGGCGGCAGGAGTAGGAGGAGGAGTCACAAGCAACTCCTCTGGCAGCCTTCGGCCAGAGAAAACGCAGTGAAAATCGTAATTTAAAGCATTTTTCATTTCATCTGCATATCCAACGAACCGAAATATAAGTAGAAACAAACTAATCCATTGTAAAGCACTTGACACTTGGCTAATGCATATACGTTTTTAATGGTGCGATTTATAGATTTTATTTATTTATTTGTCTTCCTTTTTTTGTGTATTTGTATTTATATTCCCTCTGTCCTGATACTGTTGTTGCTTCTGCTTCTGTTGATTGATATCAATGGACGTTTAGGTGCTTCGTGTAATTTTATAATTCTAAACGTTTCATACACATCATTATTTCGTCACTGTTATTAACAAATGTTAATCAATGTCAAAACAAAAAATATATTTATTATTGAGGCAACTTTTGTTTGTTAGCCACTTTGAGGTTAGAACAGCAGAGTTGTGTTGCGTCTAGGTATGTCGCTTTATATCGATGTATCGATGTATACAAGCATACATTCCGATAGAGGATCTGGAGTTTGATTCGCCTGTGCCTTCGTGCAACAGCGTTTCGAATTTTCGATTCTTTTTATAACACTGAATTTTTGTACTAATTATTAAAATTAAAATAGTATAATTTAACTTATGTTGGCTGGTCAGGTTCAACTGGTAACGAAAATGTATGTAAAAAACTTAATATCTCATAAGAGTATTATTTATATATAAAAGAAAAATAGTATTTATAATTAATATTAATCGATGTTAACAGAAAATATCTGTTTTTCGCGTCTATGTTAAATGTTCTGTTAAGTAACAGCATAAATAAAAAATAAACAAAATCAGAAGGAATCTCCACGGTATAAAATAATTGTAAGAAAGACAGAAAAATGACCACTCACGATATTAAGTTGGAGGTCTGCGTTGATTCTATTAAATCCGCATTTGCGGCAGAAGAAGGCGGCGCTGCACGAATTGAACTGTGTGCTGCACTACAAGAAGGTGGTTTAACTCCCACTACCGGAACTCTGAAAACTCTGAAGGAGCTGCCATTTACTTTGCCGATATATTGTATGCTGCGTCCACGACGAGGAACTGACTTCGTCTATAGCGATGAAGAAATGCAGGCCTTACTCACAGATATGGATATGCTTCGCGCACATGGAGCTGATGGCTTTGTCTTTGGCGCGTTAACACCAGAACGAACAATTGATGTGGACAAATGTAGACGTGTAATGGAACGTTCATATGGCTTGCCTGTTACCTTTCATCGCGCATTCGATCTCACAGATTCTAAATATATGCACGAGAATGTACAGTTACTTAAAGAACTAGGCTTCAAACGTGTGCTGAGCAGCGGCTTTCGTGTATCCGCTGCCGAGGGTGTTGACTCCCTGGCACAATTAATAGCGAAGCATCATCGTGATATTATAATAATGCCTGGAGCAGGAATCAAAGTATGCAACCTGGAAGAAATCTTAACTTGCACTCGATGTCTGGAATTCCATGCGTCTGCCTTGGATACAGCCAGCGAAGATTTTAGCGTGCCCACGACGACACGTATGGACTGCGATGTAACCATGGGCAAACAAGATATTGACCCATACTACGGCACAAACATTAATGTTGTACGCAAAATGGTCGCCATTTCCAGTGCCATGAGCTGCAGATAAAGAGGAATTCCATTTCTTTCCACTTAATTTTGCTACACTTATTTAGAATGTACATACTTACTTATAAAATACTTTAAGATAGTCATAAGTCTGCATGCTTTCCGTTCTTGGCCGACAAAAAATATATACTTACATATACAACTATCAAGTGTTTATATGGATTGACTTCGAAAGGAAGGAGAACGTTTTTTTTTTTAATTTGTGAAAAGTTTATTTGCTTAAGAGTCAAAATATACATATTGATACATACATATACATATTGAAGTATCGAATAATCAGTGTATGCTGCAGAACGCTGACAAGTACAATAAGAAAGCTTCTGCCTAGATTGATTAGTTGAGGATTTTGGTACAAGATATTCAAAGTGTACTCGAAAATTTGCAAAGTAATGAGAAGTATATGTAAGATGTTGGAAACTTCAAAGCTTAATCATTGGAAACATGTAGAGCTTGAAGGGTTCCGCGAAGCTACTGTGTCGCTAAAATCAAAGCGGATGAACTCACGGTCGAGGACATTCATAGGAATCAAATAATGGAGACAGGTATGAATCACCTTAAAAGTTGGAACAATTTTGGACTGCCTGAGCACCTTATCATAAAATCCCAAAATTTAATGAACATTATGACATGTAAAACTGCCGTTATAAAGAGCCGAATGAGTTGTCAACAAATTTTGAATTTCAAAAGCTTTGCTCTATATCAGCGTATAAAAATGTTCGTACTAACATAAATATAAACAATAATTTGTAATTGTAAAATAACATTTGTAATGATATAAAAAAGTAAAAAAGTGCTTTGGCTAATTCCAATCACATAAATCATTGTTATTCCTTAGTTGAAAATAACAGGCCAACTGTTAAAGCACCCACCTGATGCTTCTTTATAGATCTGGCAGCCCTGCACGCTTCAAATTTTGAGAAATGCGCAGACGCAGATAAAAATTGATTAATTTTTTTTCAGTTTGCTTGTGCGGAACTTGGTTTAGTTAAGAACAATCATCTTCGTATTATATATAATACATATAATTTATATATATATATATATATATATATATATACATTCAAGTCAAAGAAATGACATCAATTTTTTAGGCCGTGCATTCGATGAAGCTGTCTATGCAAGCAAAAACGTGAATAAAAGATTCAAAGAACATATGGAGGCATACAGCGGCGGAATGGACACAGACGATGGACACAGTAATGCTAGCAATAGCAACAGCAACGGTGTCAGTGCCAATCAATATGACTTTATTCTTGGCAAGCATATGGAAACCTATACTGTGGAGGTTAATAAAATCGTAAGGAATTTGGGCTTATTAATAGTTATCAATGAATGATTTTCTAGACCTCGGCTGTGCATCGCAAGCTACAAAGCAAAGTTGAAGCATTGCGCATTTTACGCCAAGATCTGGAACAGTTTCGCGTGGAGCGTGATCAATACAAGTTGATGGCGGAAACCTTGCAACTGAGATATTCGGCCATGAAACGAAATAGCGAACTGATAGCTGGAAATAGTAATACATGCGGCGCTTTGAGCGAAAATTCCAGCTTGGCGGCGTTGCTGCATGAGACACGCGAGCTGAATCTCAAGCTGAACACTGAGGTGGAGGCACTTAAGCAGCGGCTAGGTGAGCTACAGGGGGATATGAAGCTGTTGCGTGAACGGGAATCAAACAGCAAATCCAGGCTTCAAGCTCTCCTCAACGAAAACACTGCGCACAATAAGGAGGAACTACAATGGAAACGAGAACGCGCAAACTTTATTTGTCACTTGGAGAATTTAAAAAAGAAGAACGCACAGTTGGCATATGATTTGAAAGGGATAATTGATGAAAAAGAGGAACTTATGACAGAACGCGATGCTTACAAGTGCAAGGCTCATAGGTTAAACCATGAACTCTTGGTAGCCCTAAAAGCCAACAAAATGCATCCAAAGGTAAGATATTTAGCTAGCATTAAATATATGGATATATATATATTACTTATTTTTTTAGTTATTGGACATAGATGGTGTGTTGCTGGAAAATAAGTACCTACATGAACGGGTAAAGATTCAAGAGAGTGAGCTGGAACTGACAAAGCAATCCGTCAGCAAGTATAAGGTAATAGCAATATTAGTTTCTTTTTTTTTTATAGATTATCATCTTTTTAAATAATGGACTTTAATAGGCCATGCTAGACGCAAAGCGCAAGAAAGGCATTGTCAAGCTTGGAGGTAGTACAAATGAGGAAACCATACTAAGTCCCAGACAAGGTAAGGTCATTTGCGACATTTAAATTTAAATTTTATCAAAAATGAATTTCCTAGTGAAAACTATATTGGAGAGCGGAATAGATTTGCCTGGAAAAACGGAAACGATACACGATCTGAAATCATTGTGCTTGGCTTTGTTGGACAACCTGAACGATAAAAACTTAGCGCTGACCCATCAGAAGCGAACAAACAAGTGAGGATAAATATAATTATAATAGATCTGATATAAAAATTCTATCATACACAGAATTCTTGCGGGCAAAATGTCTGAGTTGGAACAACGCTGGCAGCAGCTACTAAGCGGAGATTCTGAAAATGCTGAGGTAGAGGATGACGACGAGGAACTAGGCTACGCACCATCGCAGTTGCTTCTTAATGGATACTGTGCAGCCATGGTTGATGATGTAGATATTAACATGGACCAAGCGGCTATTGACGCATCTGGAACAACTAATACTGGAGCTACTGAGGAATCAAATATTTTATCTTCCGAGCCATATGATTTAAAGTCGAATACCAATGAAGCCAATGGTGTTATACAGTCTGATGACGGCATGTCCTCGCTGTCCGCAGAATCTGCTGATTCATCGGTGTATGGTATAGATGTACGACTGCAGGATTTGGCGCTCAATGCATATAAATCAAACTCACCAACAACGGATTCGGGCAATTGTGCTTTCGATTTCAATGGCACCCCACGTGTATCAAGTGCGGTGGCTAGAGAACGCACGGAAGACCTAAAAGACTTGCCGCCGCATTTGGCTTGTTTGGTACAGAAAGCACTGCATGAATTGGATATGCGTGACTATGAGGCAATGGTGACAATACGCACCGAAAATGCTGCAGCATTGCAGTAGTTTTGTACTAGTTAACTGTTATATATGAGTAATGCTCTCAGGCATTCCTATTCGTATTTAGTATTTGCCGTTGTATGAACAATATATATTTACAATATATATTTATTATATCTTTAATTAAATGTGTAATTTAAATATTGACATTCGTATTGCGTTTTTGAATTTCTGTTAATTTTTGAGAACCTTACAACACTTATAATTGGAGTGTGCGCGCTCTTCAGCACTGTACGAGTATTATAGTATACATTTTCTGATAAGAATTCATAGCTGTTGGAATTAGAAGCGGATGCTAAATTAAATTTATTATTTATGAATTAAAAATGCCTTAGATTAGCAAGTGGGTCACATAGACCATGTGAATTCAAGTGCCATTATTAATCGGAAATGGAGCACCAATCAAAACCAAGCCAGGAACGCAAAATGAAAGTAGTGACCGAACCAGACGTCTGAGCCACTCAACCAATCACCTCTATAGCCAAATTAAACAAGCGGTCAGGATAAGGTCAAAGGATTAATTTATCATGTCCAACGATGTGCAAATAGCGCGCGTTGCCAAAATTGGTTCCGAAGTGGCGCGACGTCAGGGCAAGCAGCAACATAGAGATTTCAAAGTCATATCAAAGGGCGGGGGCGGCGTCATGGTTGATGATATCGAATTTGTGTTCGGAAGCATATCGCCGCGTGGTGGCGGCCCAAATGTTGCTCTAGGGCAGCAAATGCATGTTGTGGGTACTCACGAGCTGGACTCCCCAGACCACACGCAGCGTGACACAACCGAGAGCGACAACAACATTTCCAGCTGCTCGACCCTAGACATTGTCAACAAAGTAAGTGACCGTTATATACATCAGACATACATGTCTACACCAACACAAGCACACTTTCACAGACATATATGTACCGTATGTTTGTCATATACTTTGACTGCGTTGCGCAGTGCGCAGCTGCGCTTCAAGACGCAGGGTCAAGCTGCAGCGGCGTGCGAGACGGAGTGCAGCAACAACGACGACGTAATCGCTGGCAAAAAATTAGTTTATTATTATAATTCTTCGTGTGCTTACCATGATATCAGAGCAACTGCTGCCGCGTAGCATTAGCTGCATGTGCTGTACTGAGACGCCTCTGGGCGGCAATAATATGGGTGGCGGTGTCGGCGGCATCTTTCAGCATGCCGAGAAGCGACGTAGTTGGGAATATACGTTAATGGCACAGCCATTAGCAAGGCGACCCATCAATGTGAAAATCGAAGCTCTTGGGAAGTCTTAATGGTAATTAATCTCTTGCCCATATTGCAGGTGGAACAGTTGTCGGTGCAGCAGCTGGAGAATCGGGTACGTGATCTTTCGCAGCGCCTGCTACAGTCTGAACGCCAAGTGGCAGAGAGCAATGCGGAGCGGGAGATATGCCAAAAGCGTTTGGAGGTGGTTAGCCAGGCGCACGAATGCCGCATCACAGAGATGCACTGCGTCATAGCTGAGCTAAGCAAGAAATTGCGCAGCAAACAAGACCATATCATAATGGAGGAACAGGAGCCAGAAGGAGAAGGCAGTGGTAATTTGCAAAGATTAGCTCAATAGATAAATAACTAAAAACCTATTCGCATATATTCGATAGAGCTCAGTTATCAAGAGGGATCTATATATAACTCTGAATTGAATCTGAGCAATGCAGATGCTGATGCCGAGTGTCGCTCGGAAGCGTTGGAGGATTTTGAAGGTGCCTGCTCCAGCGCGGAAAATACACACATCAAGCAACAGGATGTAATCAAAAAGGGACAGCTGGAAGCATTGCAAGAAGAGGTGCTACATCTGCGCGCCCAGATAGCTCTGCTGCAGGCTGAAATCTCAACCAAGGATAAAGATTCGGCTGTTGTAGAGGATCAACCGAATGTTATATACTTTGCCTGCGATTCGGAAGCAAATGAAAATGGCAACAATTGTACGCTGAACGATTTAAATGGTTCGATTCCGTAAAAATAATTGGAATACAATAGTAAATCCTCCTTAATAAAATAATCCTTGCAGGTTGCGTATCTGTAGCCAGTCCACAAAAATGTGTAAAGATAGCCGAACGAGTGAAGCTACGTTGCGCCAGCAAGAATGATTCCCATCTAGAAGTCTCGCCCGAACATGGCAGCCCCACTGAGCTGAGCAATGAGGTAATCAGACTAGTAGTTTCATATTTCCGCTGCATACAGAATCACTGTCATCTCTTTGAAGGACATAAATGTGGTCGAGCATTTGGTCTGTAAGCAAAACTCGTTGATGGACAGCCTAATGGCGCCTCTACAGGTCGAGTTGGAGCGACTGCAGAGCAAATTGGAGCAATTGAAAGTGCGCAATACACTCCTCTCGCTTACCCTGGATGAATCGAAAGAGCATACCGAACATCTGTATCTGCTTTGCGGTAAATATGAGTCAAATGCGGTGGCTTTGCAACTGGCGCTCAATTGCAGCGATCGGGCCATCGAGGCGTACGATGTAATGCTAGCGTTACTGGAGAGCAGGTAGTTCAACAACGTATGTGTAAAAAGTTTTCGTAATGTATAATTCACATGCTTGCAGGTTGGCCTTACTCAGTGACAAATCAGCTGCTGCCGAGGAGAGTCGCCGAGCAGTGGAAACTGTAGCCCATCACTTGCTGGCGCGACTAGAAAGCGAAAAGAATCTCTGCGAGAATAGCTTAGGTCCATGGCAGCATAACATGCATCTTGGCGGCGACAATACACCCAAGGGTACGCGACAATGGAACAGCGACGATGACAATCGCCTGCGGTATCATGTCTCCAAGCTCAAGGGACGACGCGCGGTGGTGCAGCACACAATCGTTAATCTGGAGTCACCGTTTAGCGATGTGCTGGAAAAAAAGCGCATGGCTTTGGATAAGGATCTGGCGACTCGTGACTGTGATCATGACAAAGAAAAGAACTCGCCTATGGATCTGGAGACAGCGGTCATTATGCAGGAGCTGCTGGACTTACGCGAGCAGAACCAGGAACTAAAAGCCAAAAAGGAGGAAGCGGAGCGCGAGCAACAATACGCAAATGAACGTGTAAACATTCTTCATGAAGCCCTTAAGCAGCTACAAGCCACCAATCGAGTGTCTTATTCAGAGGCAGAGGCCGAGCATGCAGCACTCATCGAACAGCAGCTTGTCGAGGCGTTGAGCCGGGAAACGGAACTGAAGAATCGCATCCAAACCCTGCTGAATATCAATGCTGCACACAAGGCCAACGACGAGAGGTGCGCACAAATGCAACAAAATTTACGGGAATTGCAAAAGTCCAATGAGTA
This sequence comes from Drosophila nannoptera, assembly GCA_020883555.1. Taxonomy (NCBI): domain Eukaryota; kingdom Metazoa; phylum Arthropoda; class Insecta; order Diptera; family Drosophilidae; genus Drosophila; species Drosophila nannoptera. The sequence goes on from JABVZY010000267.1 coordinate 10,540,188, forward strand.
AGTAATGGCTCAAACATTCCCATATAGTAACTGTTATAAACTACTCTCGCCTGCAGTAATCTGAGTCAGCTCCTCGAGCAGAGCAAACGCAAATATCAGCAGCGTATGAAAAGGTTGGAGCAGAAGATAGCCGACATGCGGATGGAACAGGACCAACAACAACGGCAACGGTTCCAACAGCCTGAACGAGTTCCTGAAACAACGCTGTAGATATGGACAGCGACTCCTTACAACTGTTTGCTGGTTTCTTGGACGCACCGGAGTATTTAAGCGCACACATCTGTCACATATCCCCTTAAACGCTAATTGTATCCTTTACATTTCGCTCCTTTTTTACGCCCCTTATTTCCGCTGCTTTACCTGCTGCTGCTCCCATCGCCCTTGAGCCGCACTGTACTCTCTTCTGGGCGTCCCATAAGCCACAGATAATATCACGAATGTGCCATACACGACTACAACTGATGATGACAGCAATTGAAGCTGTATTAACTACAATTACATACAACGTATACATACAGATACGATTATTTAAATCTAGAATGGTTGGATACGCCTAACATAACGCGTTCACCCACGAATCCTATATTTATACAAGGTATTCGCATTTTGCTTGTTATGACTCAAAAAAAATATATATATGAATAAATATATGTATTGTATATGTTTATGTAATTCAATTTGTACAAATTATAATAAACAGAATGTGCAGCGATATTAGGCATCATTTGCCGGCTCATCCTCCGCCTCTCTAACTGGATTAGCATTATCCTCCTGCGGCTGCTCATCCTCATCATTACTGGGATTACCATTACTATTATCATTGCCGTCATTGCTGTCTTCCTTTGTAACATGGCCATTAGTCTGTTGTGTCTGTGGCGTAGCGGCTTGTTTCAATTCTTCGAGTTGTTCGCGTGCAGCTTTTATGACTTTTTCAAGTTCAACGCATTCGGTTTCAATTTCATAGTTCTTGGATACGAGTTGTACCCAGTGAGCTTCAAGAGCTCGCAGCTTTTCACCAGCCTGTGTTTGGGCCTGTTTACGCTGCCAATTGACGTCTTGTATATCTTTTTTCAGCTGCTGCAGTTGCAGTTGAGCTTTAGCTTGCATTGCTGCGAATACTTCCAGATAGGATTTCCAGGCTTCAGTGCCGTAATCCAGCATTAGCTCCAAATTTAACGAACGCACCCATTGATGCTCTAACTGCGCCATCGAGTTGTCTATCGACTCTTGCCATGCTGTTACCTCAGATAGCTTGCCCGAAGGCGGAGGGGGCAGTTCATATCGCTTCATAGAGAGTGTTTCCATTGGCAAACGGTTTTGTATGCGCTCAAATTCATTGATCATTAGCGGCGTCTCGAATGGCAAGCTTGCTGGTAGCGGCAAGTGGTCCAAATAGTTTTTTGTGGGTCGATACCGCCGGCATTCCTCCTCGACCATGGCTAGCGCCTTGAGGTGAAATAAACTTTAGACCATAAAAATCATATAAAAAAACATTCTTTATACCGATTCTCTGACTCCAACATCATCATATCCATGATCAATATAAGGTAACGCATCAACAATAACTTCGTCAGCCATTTGTTTCCCCTATTATTAATTTTTCTGTGGCCACAACCAACACAATTTTGTTTATATTTTGTCAGTGCTGTAAAACATTGATTACATTCGATAACGAATCTTAGCACACTTTCGGCATTGACAGCTTAACAACCATCTTGCTTAAAATGCAACCGTGTGCTCAAAAACGAGTTGGCAGTATTTTATGGTCGTTTCCGGCAGCCCTCTTTCTTTCTTCGTTCTTCTTATTAAATAGAGGACGGCATCTGCGTTTGCAGAAAATTTAAAACCATTCAGTGGGATTAAAAATCAGCGAAAATGGTGAGAAAGCATTTCTAGTTGGTGTCCGTGCTCTCGTAATCAGCAAAACTTAAGTTTTATTTACGTTTATTAAGAAAAACAAAGAAGCTGTCATAAAACTTAGTCCTAACCTCCACGTGTTGGCAGTGTGCGGTGGCCCCGACATTCATACCGCTGCGCGAGTTTTGTGTGTTTCATTTTGTAACATGAATTGAGTTTTTTTTTTTCGTTTGTAGAGCTTAGGCAACGCCAGGCCATTGGTCTCCGTCTACACGGAAAAGAATGAGGCATCCAAGACGAACATCTGCCTGCCCGCGGTCTTCAAGGCGCCCATCCGTCCGGATGTGGTGAATGAAGTGCACCAGTTGATGCGCCGGAACAACCGGCAGCCCTATGCTGTTAGCGAGCTAGCAGGTAAGTGAATCTTTTGTTTGTAAACAATAACAATGCTTTATTAATTTTCCCCCGCTAGGTCACCAGACTTCTGCCGAGTCGTGGGGTACTGGACGTGCCGTTGCACGTATTCCTCGTGTGCGCGGTGGCGGTACCCACCGCTCTGGCCAGGGCGCCTTCGGCAACATGTGCCGTGGTGGTCGTATGTTTGCGCCAACCAAGACTTTCCGCCGCTGGCACCGCAAGGTGAATGTGAACCAGCGTCGCTATGCTCTGGTGTCGGCTATTGCGGCCTCCGGTGTGCCAGCTTTGGTGCAATCCAAGGGACACATTATCGACGGTGTGTCCGAGTTCCCATTGGTTGTTTCCGATGAGGTTCAGAAGCTGCAGAAAACCAAGCAGGCTGTCGTGTTCTTGCGCCGCATGAAGATCTGGGCTGATATCCAGAAGGTATGTAATCAATTATCGTCAAGTGTTGATTATTCTCTGCGACGTAAACATAAACGAATTTCTCCTGTTTTGAAGTTCGCTTATTTGCTCCGTGGAGCATATCTACAAAGCGTTGCTAGATTAACAGACCTCCTAGGCGTTACGATTGTGGCCTATCTCTAAGCTACAGCCGTTTGCAGTGGAGGTCAACACATTTCTTGAATCGTATTGAACAAAGAAACTAATCACTAAATATGAATACATTACAGGTGTACAAGTCGCAGCGCTTCCGTGCTGGACGTGGTACCATGCGCGACCGTCGCCGTATTGCCCGTCGTGGTCCATTGGTTGTTTACCACAAGGATGAAGGTCTGCGTAAAGCTTTCCGCAATATCCCAGGAATAGAGACCATTAGTGTGGATAAGCTTAACTTGCTGAAACTGGCTCCAGGAGGTCATGTTGGCCGTTTCGTTATCTGGACCGAGTCGGCATTCTCGCAACTGAACGACTTATTTGGCACTTGGAAGAAGTCATCTACTCTGAAGAAGGGCTACAATCTGCCCCAGCCCAAGATGGCTAACACAGATCTGTCGCGCCTCTTAAAATCCGAGGAGATCCGCAAGGTTCTGCGTGACCCACGCAAGCGTGTATTCCGTCGTGTGCGCCGTCTCAATCCCCTGACCAATGTGCGCCAATTGATCAAGTTGAACCCATACGCTGAGGTCTTGAAGCGTCGGGCAGCCTTGGCTGCTGAGAAGCGTACCGTGGCTAGGATTTTGGCTAAGGCTAAGCGACAGAACGTTGAGCTGGCTAAGTCGCATTTCGCAAGTGTCGCCACAAAGGCTGCAGCCAACCGCGCTAAGCAGTTGGCCGCCCGCAAGAAGAAGGTCGCCACCAAGAAACCCGCGGCCAAGAAGTAAACTGAGTTGCTTTCCACGTAATAGCAGATTACATGAACTCTTTTATATAATAAATAACAAAAGTTGTATGAATTTTATTCATAAAACAGTGCGAAAGTAATATCTTATTAAATACTTTAGTCTTAGGCCATTCATCAGTTTTTACTATTTTAAACGGATCGTGTTCAGCTCTCTCTCTCTCTCTTCGCCCACTCGGCGAAGAGTGATAAAGTTCCGATTCTCTTCTGCTGTATTGTCGTCAGCTGATAACATACATTCGTTGCCTATCGATGCTCGCTCTTATCGGCTGTGCTTTTGTCATTCGTGAAGTGGTGCTGATGATGATCTTCGGCATGCGCTAAGTTTTTGTATGTTGTATTTTTTATGTGGGTCTGTTTTGTTGTCATACGTTAATAGGCATTTAATTAAAGAGCAACGATTGCAAGCGTGTTTATTCCGAATCGCGAGCTCGAGCTGAGCAGTCGTTTTTGCGCGTTACTTGCGCTAGCTTTTGTCATTGGCAAGCAAGAAAAAAGAAAAGAACAATAAACGAACAACAAAGGAGCCGGCAACAGCAGTCTGAGGCAAAAAAAGAAAATAAAGGAAAAAGGATATGAATTTTCTGGTGCAGTGTCTGTGCAAAAATAGTACAAAAAAGATTTTTCGGTTGTTTTTATAGATTAAAATAAAATATCAAAAAACCATAAAGCGTGTATTATCAAAAATCATACGAAAAGAAGAAATATAAGACGAAATTAAAATTAAAATCAAAACGCGCAGAATCCAAATCATACGATACTTTAATATAATTCACTACGTTGTCTCGCGAATTACGGGTCGCGACACCAACGATGTCTGGTTATGTAGAGTAGAACGCAATATATGTATGGCCATAGCACAAGGGAGAGGCGAGCGGAGACAGACGCATATGTACACAACAGCAAAAGCAATCAGACGTAAACACTCACTGCGAAAGCAGCAGCAGAGCCAGCAGCATCGGCGGGCAGTCAGAGCAAGAGCAGGAGACGCTCTCTCCATGCGCGTCGTATTTTTCCGCAAAGATTGCGGACGGCGACAACGACAGACAAAGTACATATCAGGCAGCAGAATCATCTTAACATTAGTGCCGTTTTATAGGGTGCTATCATAATTCCGGGCCACCATTACAAAGGCCCTGCACTTTGGAAGTCAGAGTCCGAAAGTTATTTACTGTGGCCTACCCATACGCACCATGTTGACGACCGTCCTAAACTTTGCCCAGTGCGTGGCGGAAATTTCCTTACTTGGCGGCATCGAAATTGCATCAGTTGCACTCATTGTCTACTATGTTTTCGCTAAAACAAGGTAAGTGAATGGTGAGGGCATGAGAAGCCTAAGAAATCATGTAGCGGCGACAGTGGTTCTGCCGGTAACAGCATCAGTCAAGTTCAATTAATGACGCTCACTGCAGCAGCAGTAAATGCCTAACACATGCACTCATATGTATGCAGACAACACATCTGCATTTACCGAAATACAGTAATGTCCCTAAATATAGATACGCTGCTGCGACTGTCAAATTTTACATTATTGGTGTAATTAATAAGCTTATAAGCTCTTCCAGCTTTAGTTATATTCAAATTTTACGTATTATCATGCTTCTCCAATGCTTATATATTCTATATTGCGTGAGTGCCAGCGATGTTGTTATATAAATCATTCAAACAGCTTCATTCTTTGAATACATGCACATGCAAACGATCAAACAAATCTTTCGTTGTAATAGTTAAGGTATGCAGTGTATTCAAAGTAAGCTTTCCAATTTTACTCATTGACTTCTGGAGACTGCCTTGTCCACCTGGGCCTGCCCACTGCACTATTGAGCTGATTTAATGTCGCGCGTATTCAAATTTGACGTGCTCGAACGTGTCATTCGGCGTTTGTAGCATGCGCATAGCGCTTATCTGGCACGTGCCAAGACCTAAGGAAGAACATCAGATGTTTCATATGTTTGTTTGAAAGGATGCACAAAGGTCATTTGCATTCTAACGCTCTCAGTGTTGACGCAAGTGCATTTCTTGTGTATGTATACGTATATATTTTTGTTTTTGTTTTTATTTTTGTTTTTGTATGCACTCACACCGACGCACACTCTCTGCCGCCCACAACGCTGCTCTCTTATGACCGCTGCTCTGACAAGAGAGCAGCTCGTTCGATCGTTTGGCAACAATTATCTTAATTGAAAATCGCCGCCTCTCTGAATGTAAATATATGTAGGTGTATGTCATATAGTACATATACAAAGTAGTTAAATGAGGAGCTAATTAACTGATTAGCAGCTTTTGCTATTTCAAGTGCACACCTTTAATCGAACCGTAAAGTTAATCTACGTTGATTCCGGCCAACGAGTGCAAAGCTCATTTCATAATTTGAGTTGATTGATGTTTGCTTCATTGGAGTCCAAGAGAAAGTCTTATTGCGGCAATGACTTCGAAACACGATCCAATATGCGATTAAAGAACAATAAACTAAGTAACGACAATTCACGCTTTGCAAAAAAGTATTTACTCTTTCGAATTAATGTACTCTATCTACATACGTCCATGGTATATATGAGATATTTGTACTTATGTTATATATGTAGCACTTAAAATCAATCTAAAAAAGAAAACTTTCCATAACATGAGAAACTAAGGTTTAAAATTTATTATTCGTTAATCGTATTTTCATGGTTATTTTATGAGTATTAAATTTTTTTTTTTTTCAACTAAATCTTGATAACTATTTCATATTTTGTTGAATGAATGTAATCTTAGCTTAGTTTTCATGAACTTTATACTTTTAGCTTGATTATTATTTCTTGTCGCAAGTATAACAGTAAAAATACTTTTGCTTCCTTGACATGTTTTTGATAACTGATTATACAAGTTAGTCACTAAGAATTTAAAATCTTCTATTACGTTTTACCACTTTCTTTTTTTTGTCCATGTAAGTAGTAGCATGTTTGGATTTACTAGAGCTTGCCTGCGTGAGTAGCTTTTCGAATTCGATCGAGTTGTCAGCATCGCTCATCTCGACATCGTTATCTGTAAGCGTTGTATCTGTTCCGCTTAGTGATGGCGTACGGGGGCGCCGCATCCTGTGTGAGTTTGTGGAAATACTGCTCGAGCTTAAACTCGACTCAACCATAATCTTATCGCGTCGTTCATGGTAGTCGATATAGTTACGCAACTCGGCGATGCGTCTTTTTTCATTATCATTTTGTGATCGCAAATGCGCCTCTAGTTTGACGTAAGCCTGCAGCTTTCGTTTCATCTTCGGCACTTCCAACTGTTGTTTGTAGAAGTATGCATAGTACGAGGTGCGTTGTTCACTTTGAAATTTGCTAATGCTGCGGTACATTTTCAAAAAGTTGTTTGGATTCGAAAAGTAATTTGCAATGTGGCTGGGCATGTCGCATGTTATCGCAGCTCCATGGAAGCTGCGATTGCAGACAGGACACCTGCGATCGGCATCAGATGAATTCGGGAGGCAGCTGGCACATATGATATGATGACAGCGTGTAAGTTGGAATTGTAAGGCAGGCGCAGAATCACGTTTTTTATAGCATTTATTGCAATGCACAGGAAACATGTCGAACGATTTATGCAATTAAAAATAACGGTATCTACCGCCGGATTATCTGGCAATACAGACGGTCACAAGATAAGAAAGCCGTCCTTGCCACTTAGTTGGTTTTTCGAAATTTAATGCTCTGTAGTACGTTAAAAAAAAATTGATTCACTTCGTATAAAGTTCAATTACCTCTTTTTGTGTAAAACTAATAAGTTATCAAGCACATATATGTATATGCTCTAGGTTAGTGAACTTTATAAAATACATATATACAACGAAAGATTTGATTACACACTATAAGAGGTGCGCTCAGTGGAACAGTTGTTAATTTTATTGCGCACCACTTATCTTGATAGCAATTAATATATATTATTAACTAGTCGAAGAAGATTAATGAATGTAACTTTAAATCTTGTTTGTTTCCAGAGCACCATCCATTGTAGCCCGTTTGTTTCCGAATCTAAATCTAAGTTATCGTTCGCCATTGGGAAAGTTCAACAATATTGGAAATGAGATATTCACTCTCCGTCCATCGAATGTAAGTAGGCGATTCTTATCAAATCGCATTAACCTTAGAATACGTGATGAATTTTGATATACATATATATGCACGCAGTGAAAAGCTGATAAGCCATATTCATTCAGTAAATCACACACCGTACACATGCAAATTATACATTTAGCGCCACTAGCATCAGTGACAATTCCACGGAGTTGCCATCTGTGTTGTTATTTATGTCGACAGATAAACTACCTAACTAATCGATAGAATTGAGAAAAGCTACGAGAAAGCTATCGCTCATCGCATTCGGCGTGCGGCGCTTGGTTGAATAAAATGTGGTTTTAATTTAAAAAGGGTTATGCGAATCTCTTAGCTTTAGGTGAAATGAAAGAATTTAAAGCACGTGGCTGGTTTGAGGTAAAGTATTTGTAGGGCTCAAAAATGTGTAGGTGGTTTTATTACGAATTTATTTGTTTCATTTTTGCGGGCGAATTGCATCACATATAGCGATATATGTAAATATATAAATACATACATATATTAAAATATTATATATATTTTATAGATATATATTAATTATTCTTAATTTTGTGGTATCGCAGGAGCCAAAGGCCCAAAATTTTCTAGAACATGGAATCGGTACTCAAAATATGCTTCAGCTAACTCCTCATGCTGGAATAAAACCATTCAAAAGTGTTTTCGACTGGGGAAGTATATTCCCCTATGTGGCTCAAGTAGTGCGAAGCGAGAAATTTGATTACCGCCAGGTGAGTTCACACGTTTATGTTACAGAGATAACAATTAAAATATGCCCTTTGCTTTTTCGACACAGGTTACCGAAATTGTGCACAATGATATCGTCTTGAAGCACGCGATTAAGCAAGCTGCCGAGCAAACACTTCGCGAACAACGATATGCCAAAAATGGTCATAGGCTGCTCGCAAGAAGTATTAGTGGCGATCAGGATGAAGAGGAAGATGGCAAGGAGGGGATTTCTTATCAAAAGATACTGACTCAACACGAACATCGTGCTGTCAAAATTCTGAAAGAAATGGGATCTACTCTAAACAATACATTGCTTGCGATTACCTCTTGGTTGCTTTACAAGCTCCTGCCCTGTTTCCTATCCGGCGTTGTAACAAATACAAAACAAATTGAAATGTTACAAAATGCCTCGAAACGTTCACCAGACACACCGCTTATATTTGTACCCTTGCATCGCAGTCATTTGGACTATATAATGGTAACTTTCATTCTGACAAACAATGATATTCGTAGTCCGCTTGTTGCTGCTGGCAACAATCTTCAAATACCAGTTTTTGGCACATTGCTACGTGGCCTTGGCGCGTTCTTCATTAAACGTAAAATTGATCCCGTGGAAGGCAAGAAAGATGTACTCTATCGTGCAGCACTACACTTGTATTTAACTCATGCGCTCAAACAAGGTCACAACGTTGAGTTTTTTATCGAGGGCGGACGTACGCGGACTGGCAAGCCTTGTATGCCGAAGGGCGGAATATTATCTGTAATTGTAAATGCCTTCATGGATGGCAGCATTCCGGACGCCCTGCTGGTACCGGTCTCTGTAAACTACGAACGCCTGGTCGATGGTAACTTTGTTCGTGAACAGAAGGGCGAAAAGAAAGTTCCCGAATCATTCAAGAAGGCTATTTCGGGAATTTGGAAAGCCCTGAACTCAAATTATGGACTGATGCGCATTGATTTTAATGAGCCTTACTCAATTCGTGAACTCGTTAACTCGTACAATAAAATTGCTCGTGAGGATGGTAATACAAAAGTGTACAAACCAGCATCGAGGTATGTACTTTTAAATTCTATGGAATTTTTGTTTTCTTATTGTTGTAATTGTTGTGTACAGGACTCTACAACATAATCAGTCAACATCATCTTTGTACGGAACTGACGTCGTCTGTGAGGAGCATCGCAATCTTATCGAGAGCATTTCTCGCCAGGTAGTTTACGACTGCGCAGCAGCAACTTCAGTTATGTCCACCAATGCCTTGGCCTTTTTGCTTCTGACACGATTTCGCAACGGAGCCGAAGAGCAGTTAATTGCCGCTGCGCTGGACGATCTGCGCAATACGCTGACTGGCTACAAGGATTTGGGTTTCTCGGGTGCATCTTCGCACATTGTGGCCTATGCTTGCAATCTTCTGGGCACAGGTACCTATTGTTTTTTTATTTTTTCTCATTAATATGCTGACCTATTCGTGATTTAAATGTTTTGTAGAACTAGTTACACGCTCCCGAAACGAGAATGGTCGAATGTTTATACGTGCCGTGCCCTCTATTGAGAGTTTAATTGAGCTGTCCTATTACTCCAACATGTTGACGCCACATTTTGCCCTCAGTTCGATACTGCTAACTACATTTCATTCGCTCCTGCCAAATCAAATGTGCGGGAACGACGCAAATGAAACAATTGGTGTTTCACTCAAAAAACTGATTGATACAGCATTGGAGAATTGTCTTGTCTATCGTTATGAGTTTATTCTTAATAAGCCCACGGAAATGTTGGAGGGAATGCTTCACAAGCAGGTGGATGAACTTCTTATCAATGGCTTCCTACGCAAAAGTGAGGTAAATCATAATTAAAGATATATCAATATATGTATAAATGTATTATTTACTTACTATATGCTGCGGCAAACGCTTATACACAATGTTTTTATTTATAGGTACAAGATTCAGGTTATATGGCAATGACACGTCGCATGGCATGTAGGTTGTCCTATGATTTGAACGACAGTGATGATGAGAATGAAGGCTATTCAGACGTATCATCGGACGATGGGGACTTGCTCTTCCTTGCCAAGGAAACACTTGAGCAACAGCGTAGTCTTTGCGAGGTCCTTGCTCCGTTTGCATCTACATATTTGGCTGTGGCCCAGTCGCTACAAATTCTACATCGTAGCGCAATGCTAGAATCCGAGTTCATCAGTTTTGTTATCAATGATATAACCAACAAAGTCAATTGCGGCAGCTGTGCATATGGTGAGTGAAGGACTCTGACTGAAAGTGCAACGGAATCTTATTATATTTACATTACAGCTGAAAGCATCTCGACAGACTCTGTACGCAATTGCCTTAAGTTGTTCGAGAAATGGTCTGTGATTGAGGTTTGCAACCAGCGTGGTATGCGCCTGATCTCGCTGAACATGCTCTACGAGATGTCGCGTGAATCCCTTAATACTATTATCAAGAAGATTGAAGCCGTTGTGCCAAAATTCAATGCGGGCTATTTTAGTCAAAATCAAGTGACTGACCCGCTCGTTTAACAAACTGTGTTTGTTCTTGAAAAATGAATTTTTTCGTTTCACTACTGTGCTCTCGCCACAAAGTAGTTTAGTCTGCTTGAGATCAAAGTAATCCAAACTCCTCGATTTTAAATGTAAGCCGAAAAAGATATCTATATTGTTTTTGTAGTTGTCGGGTCAAGTACGAGAGTTACGCAAATGCCAAAGAACTTTCAACGGCTTTACTTTAGTTCATCTAAGCGACAGAGCCTAAAAGATAAAAAATTTATAAATAGAATAAGTAAACACTTTTGAATATATTCATATTTTTCTACGGGGAGTTGTAGTATCAACAATCTTTTTAAAAAATATGAGAAATACTGAACTGAAATAAATTTTTTTTGAATACCACGAAAATAATTTCGGTCAACTCTTTCTTTTATTCTTTTCAAAAATCAATTGACAAATTTGGAAATCATAATTAATTATAACAAACAATAAATATATGTAATATAAAGTAAAAGCATCCATAGAAGGGCGAATTTTAAAGAGTTGTGTATAAAAAATTGCATATTCAAAAAGCAACAAACACGCCATTTAGATAAATATAAAAACTGAACTATATTAATCGTCTCAATTGAACTACTGATCTTTGCTCGCGACAGTCCCATCGGAAGGCGGCTGGGGGGTTGCGGCATTGTCTGTGCTGACCGTGTTCGTTTTCGACTTTTTCACTAATTTCTGCTTGGTTGTGGCGACGTGAATTCAAATGCCTTTCTTTCTTGGTTTTCGCTTTAGTTTTGTTTCCTGTAAAAAGGTTGTGGTAATACAGGGATCCAAAAATTGAGTGTAAATAATCGCTTACCTTTATCTCCTCATCCTTTAGCTTGCCTCCGATCTCCCCAGAGCAGCGTTCGGCGCCACAGAAGCAAGCCTTCTTGCCTTCATTCATATGATTGTCCCATAGATAATTGAATGTTAACTCAGTATTCTAGACGAAGTCAAATGTAAATTCTCTTGTACATCCACATTCTTGTGAGTCTTACCTCTGGTATGTCCTTTATGGCGAAGAGACCCACGCGGATTATAGAATTAACTATCCACTTTTGCGACTCACAATTCGGGTCACACGAATGATTCATAAAGCGCGCCAAATTTCCTTTTGGTCCTGCATCAATGATGTAATTCTGATGCAGGCTCAGAAAGTAGAAGTTCTCATCGCGATCACGCACCTTTTGAGCCATGCGACGTTGGAACTCTTCATGATTGATCACTTCGCCAACATACTCAATGATGAAGTCACCTTTTGCGATGGGCTCCCGGCAGACCAGGCCAAACCCACGTTCATTCATATACACCACTTCAAGCCGCGGAGACTTACGGTGCCCGAACGATTGGTTTTCACATCGACTGCCAGCCAGACAGTATTCCGGATGGCATTCTTGAAGTACTATGCGATTTAGGCAACCTGACTGGGGACCGCAAGGATGCTCCTTTTCCGGGTCACAATTGCAAATGCTGAGTGTTTCCTCATCAAACAGGAAACGCACTGGCGGCACCGGCTTGTTGGTCTTGATCTTGACGTACTGTTGTGGATGAAGTTTATTACGCGTCTGCTCCTGACGTTTCTGTTTGATGATCTGTAGAAATCTCGTTGCTTCCTCTACACCAGCCGTATATCGCTTGGCTATAAGAGACTTGCCCTTGTTTCCGTCGCCCTTGTCTCCTTCAATATACAGATAAACGCGTCGACGCGAGATCCAGCCATGATCATTGGTGCCGAAGAAACGGACCACAAACTCATTCATACCATGCGACTTCTTGAGTATATTTGCAGGTATTTCGGTGGGCGGCAATATGATGGCCGGCCACCAGCGGAACTTATTGAACTTTGCCCAGACGATCTCGCCATACAATGGTAAGCGTCCGCTCTCGCATTCTTCACAGATGTAGCTCTCATTTGTCTTGATTGGAATGTTCCGGCAATGCGCGTGCACTGCAATGGGGCAAGTCTCGCAGCAGACTAGTTCGCCGCCACGCACACAGATGTAACACCATAAAACGTTTAGATTGGCATCAGACTTGACAACATTATGTCTGGGACAGATCAGATGCGTAAGGCTTAGCATGCGCGAACCAGCTGGAATGCAATTTGAATTCTGGTGATAAGTAGCCGGGCATTTCATGCACTTTATTAACTTGGCACTGCTGAGCTGCCCGTACTTAGCGCTGGGATCATCCGAAACACATGTGTGGCATACGTGCATAGGGCAACGACTGACAGAATTGCTAATGGTAGCCTGTGGCCAATACTTGCAGCAGTTGGCATGGAACTTATTGCTGCACATTGGCTGACTGCACTGGATTAGCTTGCTGGCCACATCCTCGACAATGGTAATTGCAACCATGCTAGCGTCCTTTTGGGGAGACACTGGTGCCGAACTGAATGGCAATTCTTCCTGATGGCAGATGCAACAAACGTTCGACTTGCCACTGGCGCACTCTAGGCATATAAATGGTTTTTTGTCGGAATTTGCATCCTTTATGGTCTCTTCACCAGTTACATGCTTAACTATCGTAGTTGCTGGATCTTCTACATTAGGAATCGGTGATATGCTTGTTCCTGATTCGTGTAGATCGCTAAGGGTCGCCATACCAACCTTTGAACCCTTTCCTACCTCGGAATTTCCAGCCTTCTGTTGCTCCAGGCATGAGGCATGAAACGAACTGTTGCAGTTACGCGCACAGCGCTGTACATCTGGGCCCTGTTCATAGCAATACTTGCACACTGGATCACGATTCAAGCCTCGAAACAGATACTTTGTATCGAGCTGCATTATATCTTTGATCACCTCTTCAATAGGTTTCTTCCCAATCGGTTTCTTCGGTTTGGCTTGCTTGTTGGACATATGTGACTCCGTTTCCATCATATCGAAAGTCTGCCCTGGTGCATCTGCGGTGTTCGAATTGCCCGTCACAACAGGGGTTTGACTTCGACGCAACATCTGAGCCTTTAGTCGATTCGACAGACGTTTGATTGTACCAACACCATGACCACGTTGCTTAACAATGCGAGATGAACCCAACAGCTCTAATTCACCATTGGTCAACTCTTGCTTAAGCTCCCGAAGCTGCAGTTGCTTTAGTGACCAAATGTTATGAACCACAGCCAACAATATTTTCTCCACTTTCTCCCCTTGCTGATGCACCATAACGTATTCTTTGATTATTTCGAACAGTTCGTCAAACTCGGGATTATTATAGCAATCGGGCGATAATGAATCATCGTGACTGTAACCAACTTGTTGTTCGACGTTGTCGCTCAGCTTTCGACGTTTCGCTCGTTTCTCATGGTTATGGACAGGGGAAAAGGCTGGACTGAACGGTGTAGATGATCGTTCACGTTTAAGAGACACACCAGATGTCTTCGTCATTAGATTGTCCGTGGAATCGTACAGACTGCTACCCACATCGGATGTGTCACGACGCATGGACTTCCTAAGCTTGCGCTTCTCCTTATTCTCAGTGCTGTCGGAAAGGGAAATTCTAAGAGTTACTACGCACAGAGAAGATTATCAAATCGCTGACTGATCCAACTTACATGGTCATTTCGTAGATTTCATAGAATTTCTGCATACGTTCAGAGGAGGGCAGCTGCCCAACAATATTAGCTTCCTCAATGGCCTGGTGCCACACGTGCAATTTATTTGGTCTGGGCACCATTTGGCGGTACTTGATGCTTCTTGAGCCATGCTGGCTGCGCACTTCATTTCGCATTTCTTCAAATGCTTCTAGGCCAGCATATGGTATAAGATTCTCTGATTTAATCCAATTGTGACGGCCATTATCAGCAAAGAAACGTACATGAACTTGCATTGGAGCATTAACTCCTGGAACGCTGTCCATTGACTTACGCTGCGACTGTTGACTTACAACAATTTGACCGATGCTATCGGGACAGATAATACAAGGCCAATAGCAGTAGGAGAACAGCTTTCCCCAATAGATATCACCTTCTTGGTACGATGGCCATCCAGAATCGGCAACTATTGACGAGCCCTTTGCACTATCTATGCTTATCGATGATGGGGACTTCATTGACTGTTTACTAGCGTTTGATTGTTCTATGTGATCTGGCGATTTCAATGGCTCGATCTCGGTTGAAGTCGCTGACTCGGCTGGGGTACTCTCAGAGTTCTTCTGTTCTTTCGTTTTGGATTCTGCTACATTATTTGTAATTTGGCTATTTGTCTCAAATATCTTATTGTTGGCATCATCTTCCGATGTTTCAAGTTTGTTAGATACCTCAGGATTACCGGTAACTGGAGAATATTTATTTTCTACCGTTTCTTCTTTACCGAGAAGAGTATCTTGCTGAATTATTTCTTCAGCATATGGTTTTACATCAGTCTCTTCAGGATTTTGGTCAAATCTTTTCGGCTTCGGGCCACGTTTCATTTTACGTTTAAGCTGTTTACGTGCTGGCGCTAGCACACCCACATCTGCGGCGTCGGCTTCGAAGCCCGTACTATTTGGTGAATTCGCGCCATTTTTTATGAGCAGCTTATCAATCGGACTCAAATAGACGCCGCTCATGAGCCCATGCTTTCCAGTCGTATAAACCTTTGGCGACGCGATATCAATTCCTCTACCGCTCTCAACCAACTCGAAGCTGTTATTCATCGTTGCCACTGAGGGGGGATTTCGACAACGTGTTGAGCGCATTCCGTCAGTTTCGATGGTCATTGCTGTGGGTGAATTGGCGTTGGCAAATCCTATATACTTTGGATTTAGGTCCGATTGCAAGTTTATCAAGTCACGTTTTTCTGAAAGAGACCATTAGCATGGTAATTTCCTTACATTAATTTTGCACTTACGATGTGTCTTAGCTCGCTGTTTTTTTCCCGTAGCCTCTGATGCTGGAGAAATTTGTGAGTGTTGTGATGCTTCGCGTTGTTCATTTTCCGTGCGGTGACCGATACTATCTCCAGGAAGGCATTCTATTGTTTTTGGCTGGTTGATAGTAGATGAGTTAATGTTTACAACAGACACTGTTTCAATTCCTGTAGGCACATTTTCTTGTGTATTTGCTGATGTAAGAACTCCAGCATCTTGCATTTCTGTACTACTATTATTTACACTTGACTTCATTACTATAATTACTTAATTATACAGTTTGTATATAACAACCACACAAAAACTAACTAGCGTACGAAGCGCTTACTTGCGCCAAATTTCTGTGCAGTGTTGCATTAGTTACTGTGGCCACTCTAAAAGTTAACAGCATCAGTTAATACAGAGCAATAACAGGCACTGAATCCGTACATTACAGTACGAATATTAAAAAAAAAAAAAAACTTCGTTCTATTCAAATTTAATACCTCAAAATATTATTTCGAATAATAACAACACGGCTGCTGTTTCTAGTGGTAAAACTAGTGTTAGATAAACAAAGTGAGGGGCTGTAAAAAATATGTCATGAATTCGAAATAGAATATAGGTATTTTGAACACTACACAATGAGGTCACACTGTAATATTTATGAGAAAACATTTAGTCGAGAGTGGAAGCTGAAAGATTTTGTCCACTTAAAATGGACAATTTTGTAAAAACCCTAATCGAGGAGGTTAAATCGCAAGGCGTCTTCGACGAATTTCGCTTCAATTGCTGTCTAGCAGATGTGGACACAAAACCAGCATACCAGAATGTACGCAATCGTGTTGAGAACGCTGTAAACGATTTTCTCTCCAAGCAACATTGGACACCGGAGACGAATAAAGTACAACTTCGTGAGCGACTTCGCAAACATTTACTTGAGTGAGTTCTAATCCATTAGAAGATTCAATAATCGATTCTATATAACTAATGAATTTGCAGTTCTGATGTACTGGATAAGGGTGTTGATCATATAGTGGATCAAGTTGTCAACCCCAAGGTAGCCACAATATTTGAGCCAAAAATTGAGAGTATTGTCTATAAATACCTAGGCATTACCCCACCACCTCCGCCAACAAACCCGCCACCACGTCCTCCCCTATTGCCAGCACCCCCTTTGCCTCCATACACTGCTCATGGTCTTGGACATATGAATGGAGGCAATCTATTAAAAGTGGAGACGACTGCCAGCTTGTTGCCCACAGATCTTGAACAAATAAGTCCAGACTCTGATCGAGCAACCGTCAAGTCGGACGCTAAAGAAGATAGTAAAGATGATGAATTGCCTCCTGGGGTGGATGGTGACGATCTGCTCGACGATGATGACACTTCATCGCCCGCATTTGAGCCGTCCAGTAGCATTAAAGAGGATACAAACAATGGTTCATTTAATGTTTCTGATTCGGTCAAGAAGGAACTACCAAGCGACTCGCGAGACGCTGGCGCCTCGCAAGCATCACAACTATCTCAAGTGTCTAGCGACAGTCGGCTGACCATTGCTTCCACAGATGCGCCGCAAACGACGTCTGCTAATGACAGTGTGGAGCTAACATCAAATATAGCTGCCAATATATCGGAGGAAGCACAAATGCCCAAATTCAATGAAAATTCTACCGATGCACATGTTAATAGCGGACGACAGTTGCATTTTGACATCAAGCAGGATCCAATCACTTTTGAGGGTTGGTGGTAATTGAAATAGTTCTATTGTTTTGATCTAAACATTTTACCCATTTACAGGCACTGAACGCCGGAACTCCATGACGCGATGTACCGATGGCACATCAGGTGTATCTATTGAGGATGCCATTATGAGTGAGGTGAAGGCCAATATAAATGATTGTAACCATTCAATAGAGACAATACCCAAGCAATTACCAGACCCAACTAAGTCAGAAAGGTCGATGGAGAGCAATTTTGACCAATTCACGGAGTCGACACCTCATTCGGAGCCAGTGTCATCTAGTAATAATGCAGCGCTACACCTACCTCCCGTACCTGACATTCCACAAAGATCGGAAATAAAGCCAGACCCGCCGGTAACAGAGCAAGCAAAGACTGATTTACCCCCCGAATATGCCGCGGCCTCAATGTTACCAATAGTATTTGATGAACTGAATAAGGGTGCTGAATTAATTGCCTCTCCTGCCTCCGCCTCGTCTTCTTCGAAGAAGTCATCACACTCGAAGGACAAAGAGAGACGGCCGCATTCGCACTCTCGTTGTGATGATAAGGATCGGAGAAAATCTCGGGACCATGAACGTGATAAGTCCCGCAGCAAAACCTCTAGCTCGAAACACTCTTCCTCACACTCATCACATTCGTCCAGTTCGAAACATCGGAGCAGCAGTTCCAAATATGTCAAGAGCTCAAGCACAAGCTCTTCAAAGCGTAGCAATCATAACTCGTCTGTTTCTAGACGTTCCTCTACTCATCGTCATGAGTCGTCATCGTCCCACAAGAAACATAAATCGAGCTCATCCACTTCACGCACAGATCGCGATCGGCCGAGAAGCCGAGACAGTCACAGTCATAGTCATCGCAGCAACTCGTCTTCGAACTCAAAGCGGGATCGTGAACGTGATCGGGATCGTAACAAGTGTAGCTCAAATTCAACTTCCAATTCCGCTTCTAATTCCGTCGTAGTCCAAGACGATCACAATGAGATCAAAGCCAAGCTGCAAAAGAGAGGTAGTAATGACTCTAATGATGACCCGCCGGGCAATTACAGCAAATCTAACGCAGACTCAGCTGATGTTCAAAATAAAGAGAAGACCACAGGTACACAAGCCGAAAATGCAGGCGCATCATCCGAAAACAATGGAACAAATGGCACCAATGGCACAGATCATAGTGATGCGGTTGATCTGGTGGATGCCAACAATGTTGTCATTGTAAGCGACATGCTGCAGAAATCTTCATTCAGTTTTGTCGAGCTAAACGCATCAGCTCTGCCACAAAGTCCAACCAAAGTAAGCGAAAGCGATGTACAACCTACAGATCAGCAAATAGAATCTAGTGATACAGTGCCTAAATCCATGTCCCCAGAGCCTATTGTGGAACCAGAAATAGATGTTACACCTGAGAAAGATGATGTGTCAATAGTAGACAACGATAATAAAAAGGATAAGCCTTTGGAATCCAAGAACACAGAGGCTTGCACTATGGCTGAGACCACAAAGGCTCCAGACGAAGAAAAAGCTGCCAATGAAACCACAGGTCTAATAGAGAGTGTGAGTGAGAGTCCCCAACCCGAGGCCAAGGAGAGTGCAGTGGTGTGTGGCGATTCTATTACTCACTTGGAGGAAGATGATGAACAGTTAGCAGTTCGTCTACAGCTTATAGAAAAGCTCATTAAGGATCGGCGTCAGTTAAGGGAAGAACTGAATGAGCATGGCGACACAAGCTGTCCGCGCCGCAGCCTGTCAAAACGTCGCTTCAATAGCGATACTTCATCAACCAAAGAGCACAACAGCTCCAGCGACAGCACCTGCAGCTCAGACAGCTCTAATACAAAAGCAAAAAGGACGCGCCTCGAAGAGGCGAAAACCTCACCCACACCATCTGAGATAAGCGTCGACTCGAAGGAGAACGAGGAACTAGAGAAGCACGAAAAAGGTAGTTAACTAAGTCCAATGTGGTATAATTGTAAAAACAGCGAACCCTTAGCTAAAACATCTTTCATCTCATTTAATTTTATATAACTAACTTTTACTTGTGTTCATACATCACTCTATATGTATTCACATGCCCTCCGCACGCTAACCCCTCTATCCATAAAATACACATTTAGTTTCCATAACTGAAGATGGGTAAGCCTTTCGCGTATCTAATATGGCTCTACTTTATTTGACATTGTTTGAGTAGGATATAAATTAATATAATTGCTTGCTTATATATCTTCTCAGTCGTTTTGTCGGCCAGTCGACTCAGCCAGAAGTTGTGCCAGCAGCAGCGCTATACAAACGATGATCTCTACAAGCCCCGTCCATTTCTGTCCCAGCGATCGCGACGACGCGGGCTGGACTCAGTCATATAGCTGGGGGTGCTCCCTGCATGCTACCTCGGCCTTCTTCCATGAATAGAGTAGAATATATAAAATTAGCAATAAAAAGGCAATTGTTGTTGTTGCATTTGACATAAAACAAGTGTATTTTGTGTATAGCTTCCTAGAATTTTTGAGGGGATTTCCATGGTCTCTTTTCTGTCTTGAATTGTTTAACAATTAATGGGCTTAATTTAAGGGTCTACTATAATGCAATAAACATAATCGCTTGGATATAAATAAAAGTAACAAACAATAATGTCGTATATATAGGCTCCAAGACCTGACCTGCGTCTCGATTGTGGCTCCACCGATCGAATTGAATAATTTCTTTATAGTCTAATAACTTTGGTTCATCATGTTATTGATCAAGTTACATTAACTGGTACTTGTGTTAAAAAAAAAAATGTACATAATACAACTTTAACAATTGAGAATCACAATCAAGCCTCAAGTGCTGATTTTCCTGGCACCGAGCAGGCCCAGGAGCGGGATGGGAGCTTGTGGCTCATTATAATTAGCAGCAGTCGCTTGCTGGAACCAATTGAAAATTTCTGTTCCTTTTCATAACAGTTACATTTGTATTGGTTTTATTTGTAATTTAATTACAAATTGATCAATTTACTCGCGAAACTCTTAAATTTGTGTGCTTGCAATGCGCTTTGATTTTGTTTTTGCTTTTGCGTTTGCAGCTTTTGCAGCTTGTAATTTTATTTTAACAACATAAACATAAATATATTCATATACGTGTATATACTTTTAAATTTTGTTTTAAAAAATCATCGCAGTAATACATAGGTTTAGTATATTACAGTAGGCTTTCTCTCATTATTTCCAAGTAACATAGATACAATATTATTATAACAAGAATTTCGCAGATGACTGTATCGTGTGTATGTGTATGTGTGTAGGTGTCCGTGTGTGCGAGCGAGTGGTTTAGTGTGGGAGCGAGAGTTTTGTGCACAACAACAACTACAATTTAACCTCCGACTATGGAGTGATAAAACTCTCTCACCGACTCCTGCGCCAACTATTCAAATAAACAGACAGAAACGGAAGGCAGAGAACGGGCAATGGCAGACGCCAAGCGTTCCAAACGCCGTGTGCGACACCATCGCAGTCTTCTCCTCATTCTCCACCTAATATATATATGCATATTTAGATGCTAATATATATACTGTGCTCCGTTCCAACTGCTTTCACTTAACTAAAAGCTACGCTTATAATTTAGTCGCTGCTGTTAACGTGCTTGCCACTACTTTACACGCTCCCAGCTTACGTACTGGAGAAGCCTCGCTCATACGGATTTTTTACTTCCGTGTGCCTCGTATGCAGATTAATGGTGGGTGCTGCCGTTCGTGTGGAAAGCTCGCATACCGTTTTAATGGCTCCGCTTGCATTTACCGTTGGCGGTGCTGGTGCATGCAACGTAGACACATCTTTGACCGGTACTTCGGCCAATTCGCCATCACTCTCATCTGATTCACTTTTAGGCAACACATACTCGGAGCCATGCGGGGGTTTGGCCAGCTCAGACCGGCCCGTAATTGACGATTTATATTCCTCTGCACTTCGACCACACAAATAGAACTTGAAGAACTCGTACGTGGACCAGCAAATGGCTGTCGCAGGCATAGAGTACAAGACACGCGCCGTGATGCCCTTGAAGAAACCCCGTGGACCAGCCATCCGGTAAATCTACAACACACACACATATATGATTCTACATTACAAAAGTAGTTGCCGACGCCATTTCGTACCTTTCGGCTCGCCTCAATCATGCCCTTGGTCAGACCCGTCTCTTGCGTGTTAAGCAACGTCTTCATTACGTCCATTGGCGTCGTTATAGCCGCCGCAGCAGCGCCAGCTGCTCCACCAGCGGCCATATGTACAACAGGATTATACTTGCGATCCACATTTAACTGAAAAAATCTATATTAGATATCTGATATCTCGAGCCTGTATCGACTTGTCTTACCCTATTCTGAAGAAATTCGTATGTGGTAAAATGGATTGTCTGATATGGAATATTCATGACCAGTTGCGTGGAGTACGATCGATAGAAGGCGCCAATGCCCTCCTTAAGGTACACGTCCCGCACGCACCGAATGACCGAGGTATATGGTGAGTTGTACATTTGCATGCGTTGCTTGATTACGTCTGTTGGATTTGAGATGGCATCGTGTATGAGCGTTGCCATTGAGCCAGACAAAACTAAAATCCAAACAAAACAACAATGTTCACATCTGGGAGGGTTAGCTGCAGCTTCTCAACGCACCGTAGTTCAAATGGTTATGTGATGTGAATTTCGTCAAAGTTTCCTTAGTCATCTCATAGACTGCAAAGTATAATGAATGCGCTGGTCCTGCGCCAAGCACCACGGCGCTTGCTCCACGCACGGGTCTAAGAACCAGCGAGACCAGAATTATTTATATTCAATTCAAATAACTAATTTAAAAGCCTACCTCATAATACCCTCGCGGGAGACCATATTCTGTAATGTGGACCAGATATTTAAATGAGGCGTAGTAAGACTCTGCATGCGCGTCTGTAAAGAGCAGATCAAAATTTTCATTACATCTCCATATATTTTAAAATTGTATATGCATAACAAAATCAGTAGTTGTAATAATAGTCTTTAATAGCAGAACAAATTTCTGCTATTTAATTCGTCGGATAACACACTGTTATTAACAGCCCGGATCTAATTTAGCCCAATGGAAATTAACACTGATCCTCATCAATGAAACTGGTATTTCCAATTGTTCATGTTCAATTGCAAACTGAATTTCACTAGAATCATTTCATCATCATTTAAAAAAGTGATACAGAAAGAACTAAGTAAATAGAATGGGGAAGAACTATATTTCTTTCTTATGATGGGATATACTCATGATGATGTAAGTGCAGGGGAAATAGAGTAGAACACGTTAAAAACCGGTCTAGACAATGAGTTTCTTTAGAAGAGATATATATTTATTTTTTCTAGCCGTGCATAATACAATTATTGTACTTCATGCAATTTTTCGATTTCGTTTTGACATCATCCGTCTATCAATAAAATACGTAAACCTATCACTATAATGCGACACGAATACGCCTCAATTAAACGGGGTATAACAATGGCCAGCAACTTAACTATTCAACGCAAGCACATTCTATATATGTAAATATACACACAGAGAGATTAAATATATATAAACCGTATATCAAGTGTTGCTATCATCAGCTACTCTGACGCAGACGCCGACGACGATATCAGCGCCAACGAGAAGCCAACTCAAGGTGCTGGAAATTGTTGATTTCCAAGTCAAAAGCCGCAACGAGTACTCGGATGATGATCAATCGAATTTGCTTATAATTAAAGCAGACACACATTCTCAGTCAGTGTCTAGCAATCATGAATCAAGAGCTCGTTATAATTGCCAATAATATAATAATTAGCTAAGCTGGTTCAACGACTCGCCTATTTCTAAAAGATTTCATTCCATTGTTTATTATCTATCATATTGCTTGCCTTTACTCATTTTACCTTATCCTGATAGGTAGGCTATCCCTACCGCATCTTTTTATTGATAAACAAGATGCGGAATCCGCAACACCAACAAAATTATTTATAAACTAAAGTGCGAAACATCACAAACACCGAAGTACTTTGTTTAATTGTCATTCAATTGAGTAATTCTCTCGATTTACTTTTGCTGTTGTATGCTTTCTTTTGATACCCCACGGCTACTCGGAACGTGCGGTAACGCCTAGAAAAAAGCTTGTCACAGCGTGACA
>JABVZY010000267.1:10568979-10584554 GCA_020883555.1 Drosophila nannoptera
GAACGTTGCCAAGGAGGGCTTTAAGCTGAACGAGTCGGAGAAGAGCAAAGAGAAGTTTGAAGCATTGAAAAACACATTTGAGCCTTTGGTGAAATGGCTGAACGATGTTGCCCTGAAGGATCTGATTGCCAAGGTTCAGGTATCGGAACGTCTGAGCAATTCTCCCTGTGCTTTGGTCGCCAGTGTGTTCGGCTGGACCGGTAACATGGAGCGCCTGGCCATGTCTAATGCTCATCAGAAGGCCGATGATCCACAGCGTAGCTACTACCTCAACCAGAAAAAGACATTAGAGATCAATCCCAGACATCCGCTGATGCGCGAGCTTTTGCGTCGTGTCGAGGCCGATGAGGCAGACGAGACGGCCAAAGAAATGGCTCTAATGATGTTCCGTACCTCCACCCTGCGCTCTGGTTATATGCTTCAAGAAACCTCGGACTTTGCTGACAGTATTGAACGTATGATGCGCCAGACTTTGGGAGTTCCATTAGACGAGCAAATTGATCTTGATGAGGATGACGATGACAGCGAAGATACCAAGGCCAGCAGCGAGTCTAGCACAAATGCCGACGAGGACGAAGAGGAGCAGCAGCACGATGAATTATAAATCATGAACATCACACCAGCCGATATTCTAAAACATCTCACATACATATACATATATGAATTGTGTAAATATACGACCGTGGAAGACAGACTGAGTTGCATCAACAGTACAGTAAATCTATTTAGAAACGTGTTTAGTATTTAAGTACAATAATTAAAGCTCTCTGCGCCAACTTTCGTCGTTACATTTGCTCAAAAGAGTTACATTTCATATAAATAGAACAGTTGTACAAGTGAAAAGCGTAACAGAGTAAAAATTCCAAATAAATCTACGTATAATTGAATAAATTACTAAAATGGCGAATACAAATAATGTGGACGGATTTAATAGTCCTCCAGACCTTCGTTATTGACCGCCTTCAGGTAGGTGTGGTAATGAAGTTGGTCGGAAATCTGATTCACAGCCTCCTGCTGCGTGAGTTCAAACTTATCCATGAAGAGCCGAATTATCCATAGCGGTAGCAAACCGTTTATGACCAGTGATCCGTGTGGCTAGAAAGAAACCTTATCTTCAGCACCAGTGGATATCCACATTTAGGCTGCCTGACTTACGCTCGATTTGCAGTATACATCCGCCAATTTCTTGAGCATAGAGTCCCGAATCGTTTTGCTTAGAATATCCATTATATGGCTATGATCGATTGACATATAGTTGCTTGTATAGTCCTTGTGCCGGCGTTCTTTAAACAATCTATCAAAATCTGACTTATATGATTCGAATGTTATCATGACAGCTGCCTCATCCATATCATCAAGCAGACTGTTATGAAAATATAATATAGCACATTCGACTTATATGAGTTGAAAATATCTAAACAAGATGTAGTCTTACATAATCCTAACTTTACGTGGCTTTGGCGTTGCAAGCATTTTGTCGAGTTCCTGAAACACCTCTATATTTCTTTGGGAGTCAATTCCGGTTCGGGTGATCGACTCTGTTGAATTACTCAAGGTTTCCTTTGCGGTGCTGGCATCAAAGTTTAATATTTGTTTTCCCTTTCGATGTCCTTGTTCACTGCATTGTAAGGAATAAATAAGTACTATGTTTAGTATAATTTAACGAGATTAAGGTACCTTAAAACGAAATCCTTATAACGTGTTGGTATTACAGGAGAGCGTGCCGATCGTCGGCCAACCTTTGATTCCGCGGAGCTTGTACTGCAATATATCAAGTTAAAAAGCATAATATACTAGATTAACTCTTAAACTGTCCTCATACCGAGAAGATGGGCGTTCTTCGGCATGCTCGCTGGAGGAATTCAACGTAGCTTTAGCAGCTGGCAAGACATCTTTAGTGCTTTGACTGTCTTGCGATAATGATCTTCGTTTATTTTTCCTGTTTGACGTTTCCCTATTTGAGTAATCGGAAGCGAGGGCATCGTTAGTGTGTAACTTCTGTTGAGCATTCCTAGAAAAGGTTTATTATAAACCCATCACCAATTCATACCTGCCCCTTGACACTGATTTCTTTTTGTTTGAGATTGTGGAATCGACAGTCTTATGCTTGATCTTGTCACTACCGTGCTCCGCTGTTGAGCTATTTCCTTTCTGGGCAGGCTTGCCTGATGCCAGTTTGTCGGTAACAATGGTAGTGTTTTCATGCGACATATAGCGTAGGATAATTTCCAGACTCAGTTCATTCATAGGCTGAACATTTTCTGCGAGAAGTTTTCTTGCCGCCGGCAGTAACTCTTCTGACGTTGCGATTGACACTTTTATGTGGTCTATGAGCATTTGAATTTTTAGTTTACGCGTATCATCGTGCCAATTTGTAAAACTGGCGAATAGGCGGCTTAAAGCGTTCTCAATTTTCGTCCAACGTGTCGATGTCATCCAGTCGAAATCATTTTGCGGTTCTTTTTCGAATAATTCAACCTCCTGAGGCAGAATCTTGATGATACAAATTATGTTGTGTGATTTATACTATAATGAAGTGGGAATATAAAGGTTTTTATTTTTAGTTTCTAATTAGATATACCCAAACGTACTTGATAACGCTGCAGAAGAACACGAAATTTACCAGTACCACAAAATGCCATTTTAATTCGAACACCAGCAAAATCTGTGATATTTCTCTTAGCGGCGTTGCCACAACGATATTAAATCATTGATACAATCTAAATTTTCGATGACGACAGATTCACTGTTGTTATCGAACATCGATTAATAAAATTTCCCTTCGTGCAATCGACTATCAATTTTTGAAATTTCAGTACGGTTCTATTACGACACGCGTAGCGATTCGTAATACTGGCTAATTAGAGAACAGTTGCAAAATAAACAATTATCTGACACGTTTAGAATAGGTCATACTTTTGATTACATTATTAAGTCGTTATCAGCCAACGGTGTAGTGAGCAATCATGAATCCCAGCGAGACCTGGGCTAAAAATTTTTTTCCTCTATTTCACACAGTCTCAAATGAGATTCTGAATGAAGAGGACGCGCAAAAGTTCCCGGAGACTTCGCGTTTGTTTTATTAAATCTGAAAGTTTAGTTGTAGTTAAATATATATATTCGTGGGTATTGTTGAAAACGCAAATGATGGAAATCAAGAAACCCTATTCATTGATATTTGCTAGTGCCTTATTGCTAAGCATATTCTTAGCTACATGTCTAGCAAAGCCCGCTGTAAAAGCTAAACCGGAGGTTGATGACGTCACAGCTGCTGATATTGATAACAATATACTGTCGGATCCCAATGAGGTTTATTTGAAACTTTATGCGTCGAAAATGCTCAGCTATATGAATCGCAGTGTGGCGCCTTGCGATGATTTCTATGAGTACGCCTGTGGCAACTGGAAGAACGTTAAAACGGTGAGGCAAACAGAGCATAAGCGAAGCAATCTCCTTGAGATTGCTTATACGCTTGCCGATGCTGTGGAGGAGCTGCTAATGGATAACTCAACGCTGGCGAAAGACCTGGGCTATGCTGGGGAAATGGCTATCGCACAGCAATTCTATAACGCGTGCCTCCACGCTCAGCACTATCCGCTACCAGCGGCTGACCCTGCTTATCTGGGGCTTATCAAGTCGATTGGTGGCTTCCCAGCCGTAGAAGGTGAAGCGTGGCAGGCCGCGAATTTCAGCTGGTTTAACATGAGCGCCCATTTAACTAACTACGGCTCTGAAGGTCTTATCTATGAAAAGATCTTGCCCCAATATCCTTTCATGCCGTACTTTAAGTTGCCTGAGCTCGGCTTTGATATTATTGTGCACACAGACAACATCGTCACGAAGGAGTCCAAGGGTTACAAGCTAAACGCTCAGCGCATGCGGGGATATTTGCAGGCTAATGGCCTGAGCGAGGAGCAAGTGGTTTCTACAATAGATGGTGTATTTGCCTTTTGGCGTGAGGCCTTGGAGGTTAGCGATCGCTTCGACGAAGATCGGGATAAATGCGATATTCTAACAGCAGAAAACACAACCTCTCCATTTCCCAAATGGGATCAATACTACGATATAGCTTGGAATGGTGACAACTTTAGCGATTACGACACTGAGCGATTTTGTGACTATTACTATATCGAGCTGGATAAAGTGTGCGAGAAGCATAAGCCAGCTGTTGCCAATTATTTGGCTATGAAATTGCTGTACACAATGGATTCAAAATTTAAGGGTGAAAAGTACCTGCGGGATCATTGCATACTCACCATTGAGAACCCGATGCGTTATCTGCTGGACAAACTTTATCTTGTGGTGAGTAGTCATCACTAATAATACCATATGATAAGTTGAGCTTGAGACTTCTTTTTGTCGTTGTCAAGAAATATTTTACTGATGAGTCGCGTGCCGAGGTTGCGAATATCATCGTCGAGTTGCGCAAGAGTCATATGGCAGGACTGGAAAACGCGAACTGGCTGGACGAGGACACCCGCCAGGAGGCGCTAAACAAGGGCGCCAAAATTGAGCCACGAATTGGCGCGTTTGAAGATAAAAATCTGACCGAGAGTCTGATTCGCGCCATTAACAATCTAACACTGGTATTAGACAACTTCCCCCAAAACAACATCAATCTTAAGCGCCTTGCCACAAGTTTGAAGCGCTACAATGGCTTACACCATAACGAGATCAGTAACCTGACCAAGCCACTGGAGCTGTTGGTTAGCATGCAAGTCAACGCATTCTATTACAATGTGGACAATTCCATTAATGTCATGGCTGGCATACTGCATCCGCCATCTTACCATCAAGCTTGGCCTAGTTCACTGAAATACGGCACCATTGGATATCTGGCGGGACACGAATTGACACATGGTTTCGACACCGTGGGCGCAAAGTTTGATGGCAATGGAACTGGACGCTACTGGTGGACAAAGAAATCCGCTGAGGTATTTAACGAACGGGCCACATGCTATGTAGACCACTACAATAGTTATCTAATACCTGAGATAAATCGAAAGATCAATGGGAATCAGACAAAGGATGAAAATATAGCAGACAGTGGGGGCCTGCGTGTGGCGATGAAAGCTTATCGCAACCACATGAAGCAGCTGTTAAGCAAGGACAATGATTTCGTCAATGCAAGGAGTGAAAAGATGCCCGGTATAGATCTGTCGCCGGAGCAATTGTTTTTCCTAGGCTTCGCACAGGTCTGGTGTGCCGACTACGAGGAGGAGCACTACTGGGAGGAACTAACGAATGAACATACCATGGACAAATATAGAGTGCTTGGCGCCGTTACAAACAACGATGATTTCGCTCAGGCATACAATTGCGAGTTGGGCACGCCAATGAATCCAAAAGCAGAAAAATGTCGCATCTGGTAACGACGCAAATTACAATCACAAGCGTGTGCTCATTGATAGATTTTAGACAAATGACATGTGTAGAGATATGAAAATAAAAAATTGACATATAAGATTTTAAATTATTAATTATTACTTGGCAATAGCCAAATAAATCAGAATCAGAACAGCAGATTATTCGGAGTGCCGCCCTGGAGGCTAGTGAGCCGTAGGCTCCGACGATTTATAGGCGTTGGGTCCACTATAGTTCTCGATTAGCATCGATTTGTAACGACGCAAGTGAACGCTCAGACCGTCTTCACGTTCTCCGGCGGAGAGTATGACAACACGTGCGATAACGAGATGTGACGGGTTTGACTGGCTAAATCCCCGTATTACATCAATTTCATCCCCAACGTTAAGCTGAAATTAATTTTAAATAAGACACAAGAACTATTTGATTTTTTGCTTTCGGCTGTACGAACCTGAACGCTTTTTTTCGCCAATTTCTTTCCATTTACACGGATCTTACTCTCATAGAAATTCAGTTCCACTTTGCTGTAAGCAAGATATGTTTTAGTTGTAATTTTGTAGTCTATGCAAACAAACTCACTCACTTTCTGGCCATGCCAAGTCCAGATTTTAATAGCAAATCCGCACGCAAGGAGTTCACTTTGGTCTTAACTACCTTTGAGTCACGCTCATCCTTGAAGTCATCATCGGGCTCATCGTCCGACTCAAGATCATCTGTTTTACTGGAAGACTTTTTGTCATATTTATAGAAAAATGAACTAGTGTGCAAATAGGCAAGTTTTCCTTCTTTTAAAGCAGTTATCCCAGTTGTTGTGTTAAGTAATTTACAGGCTGGTAATGTTAATAAATGATGTAATCTTGCGATTTGTCGAATATTTCGAAGCATTTTAATGCGGCTTTTTAAAATTACGATAACAATAAAAATAATACATAACCTAAAACTAACAGCTGATTACAAAGTGTTGCCAACTACTCAGTTTGTTTTGTTTTGTGACGGTGTGTGTTGTGCCTTTTTAGTTTTATTACGTTTCTTTTTAGGTTTTTTGTTGGGATTCGCCTGGACCTGATGCACAGTCAACGGTTGATATGTAGACAGTTCAGATAGTAGAAATTCGTCTTCTTCGACTGGATCTCTGACTGAATCTACTTCCATTTGCACTGCGTTCGGTAAAATTGATTCTTCCTTAAAAGTATTTTCATCTTCTGTTTGGACATCTGTTTGGCACTTCTTGATAAGTTTCGAGAGAGTTGTACTCAATTTTTCTGCTTCCGTTTGCGAATCAATTTGGTCAAGCTTTAAGACATCCGCACCATCAGCGCACGATATGTAATCACCGCTCCATTCCTTTTTCACTAGTGGTGCTGCCGCTTGCGGTTTACATAATGTATCTTGTATGTCGGTTACTATAGGCTTCCGTTTTCTTTTAGCAAATACTTTTTTCAGGATTAGAGGCTTTTTACGTGACTCTACCCACTCAGCCAATTTAGAGCTAATCACATGGAGGTCCAAAGGCAGAACCAGAGCTAGTGCACGCACGCCGAACAGGTCATATGTTAATTCCTCCAATTTGGGCTGAGCATATATAGGAGCTGTTGGACATTTGACTCCTGCAGTGGTCGCAATCACACGAACTAGGTGCGCTGGTCTTAAGCTAAGCGAAATGAAAACGCACGAGAAACGGATTGAATTTATGGCCCTTAGAGAGCTCTCTAGACCAAGCTGTATATGGTTCTTTGTGGCGAATGTTTGTTTTGGATATTCACTCTCATTTATAACTCTTTTTAATATGTCTTGAAACTCCTGGATCTCGTTGTCCGGTAGGACGGGGCTAGAATAGATTGTTTCGATTAGCTTTTCTAATTTAGAAATTTAGCTTAAATTACCTGTGTTGTTTATAAGGATTTGCTATTAGAGTACGCAGCTTGGGCAGCACATTCTTTTTACCTTTTGTTTCCTTCTCTTTAATTGCGGCCAAACTCATTGCGAGAAAAAGTAAATAACAACGTTTGATGTGGGTCCACGCCAGCGATAAAATACATTGAATACTAACAATATACCGCGGTATATATCGATAAATTTGACCGAACAGTGTTGGAAAATACTCGAAAGTCGATAATTTTTCACATATTTCTGCCATCAGCTGATTATCGCACGTGCCGGTGTGTTTACAAAAATATATTGTACAAAATGAAGCCAAAGCCGCAGAAAACACAAAATAAATTTAATAAAAAACCTGCAGAAGCAGTACAAAAACGAAACGAAAAGTTTAAGAAAAAACTTACAACATTTAATCAGAATGCGGTAATTAAAATACTAAAATACTTAAAGTTAGGCAACAAGTTGCATGTCACATTACTTACATTATATTTTGTGTACCAGGACAAGAAACCCAACAAGCCTGAAATACGTAAAATGATACGTCGACAAAAGGCTGCCGAAGCTCAGGCTGAGCGAGAGAAAATCAAGGCCGAGAAGGAGGCACGCATCAAAGCGTACAAAAAGCAACGTCTCGAGAAGACTAAAATCATCAGCAAACGCACACAACGCGGGCAGCCGCTGATGAAGGATCGCATGCAGTTACTGCTCAAGCAAATCGAAGAGATGAAGGGACGGCAATAGGGGTAGGCTAAGGTGAGTTAATCAAACACTTCACAAGAGTGTATATCGCGCGTCACATTTTGAAATTTCCGAGCACGCTTCAAATTAAATTTAATGCAACCTGTAATAAATTTTCACGTTTTTCACTTCCGGCAGTGAGCAACCCTTTGATTGCGGCCTTCTTTGAGAGCTGGTCCCAGCTCCCAGTTGACAGCATTGGAGCCGTATAACACGCTCATATGCAAATTTACTGCTCGGCAAATTGGTTTTTTGCAAACATTTTTAACGCCTTATCAACGGCCTTATTCGCATCCTGTTGCTGCCAACCCTTGCGATAAGCGTTCGAGCGCGCCTTCCGAACTAATTCCCACACGAATTCAATAGAGGTCGGCAAACAAAGCAATTTGTTGCCAACCATCTTTCTATTGAACTTTTGACTTTACACTGTCTGCCTCTGTCGGATATATTTTACATAAAAATAAAAATAAAATTTTACGTGCTGTTCGTAATTTCAACTGGGGTTTTTGCGCTTCGCTACTTAGTACACGTCGCAATAAATGTATATACGAGACCCATATGACAACAGCTACACATCTTCAAACCTTACACTGTCCACTCACGGGGTAGTCTTTGTTTTGTAGTTTCACACTTATTGTTCCTCCACTCCAACAACATGGCAATAAATGATGTTGTTTTTTGCCGCCTCCTTCAAGCGAATCCACCCGCCCGGCACTGGGACAATAACAATCAGCATGTGGTCTCATATCCGGCACAGGGCAAGGCAAACAAACGCATTTTCGATTTGGCATATTGAATATTGCGAAACTATTGCGTTAACCCTTTTCGCGCGACGGCAATGGCTATTGGCGATGCGTTGACATGAAAATCGCACTAAATCAAAAATTATACTTTATACAAATAAAAAGGACGTGCTCTCTCTCGCGCTCCCTCTTTAGGTCTCTGCATAGCCGGAAGTCCTCGCTAGACCCTGTGGCCATAAATCTCATATAGTTAAATATTGAATTACGCAGGATGTAGAATGTAGCATCGCGTGGATGGCAGGACGAAAAAAGGGTTCTCATGCATTTCTCATATACGTATATTCAATTTTGTGGGTCACAAGTATGCTCATGCATATGTATCGCACCACTCTTCTGCATTTACCCCTGACCCTCCTGGTCCACAACCCTCTTCCATTTTCTCTAGGATTGTATGTGACATTTTGCAAGCATTTGTTGTTGTGTTCCGTTTATTTAATAAAAATCTGAAGTTATGAGCACTTCGACAGGGGCCGTAGCAGCGTTTATATGTCGATAATGAATAGTTATGGTTATTTAACACAACAAGGCGAGAGTCACCGGGCTGTCGATTGCCGGAGCGTGAGGGAATTGGGACGACATTTTCAGTGGTACTTTTCACGCATTGAATACACACATTTGAACACTTAAATCTTTTGTTTAGGCCGCTTATAATGCAATTTATGCATGTTTATATTACTCCAGCCATTGAGTGCCGCATCGCGACCCTTGGGTGCACAGTGGGTTAAAACACTGGGTTTTTTGTCGCAGTTTCGGGCAGGGGATTTCCTATCACTTTCTTTGGTAGTTGATAACCAGCAGTTCGCGGAGGTTAATGATTCGTCTCGCATTTAAGAATCTCGCCGAGCTGTTCTAACAAACAGTCTTCCCTTGAGCTCTGGCAACTCATGTGCTGATCCGATCGGGCAAATTGCCATGAAATTCTTCAGACTTGAATGGCTATTTATTGTTGCCCTACTTTTGTGTATGGGTGAAATTCTGGCGGCACCGAAACGCAAGGCCAGGCCGAAACCAAAGCCGAAGCCAAAAATTCACATTAACATTCATCACAATTGTAAGTTCTCATTAAGCAAGACTAATGCAACATCTTTACAGTTTTTCTACTTACAGATATAAAGATTGGATAGCTTAATATCACATAACTTAGCTAAGTTTTCTAATTAATTTAGTAAGTAACACAAATACAAATAAATTGTATGACCAA
This sequence comes from Drosophila nannoptera, assembly GCA_020883555.1. NCBI lineage: Eukaryota > Metazoa > Arthropoda > Insecta > Diptera > Drosophilidae > Drosophila > Drosophila nannoptera. The sequence goes on from JABVZY010000267.1 coordinate 10,578,964, forward strand.
TATGAAAATCCAAATTGTTTCAATTGCTTCAGAACCAAAGACCGACGCTTTATAGCTGTAATCCGATCATATATTGAGCTCTCAGTTAGAACGTCGTGCTCATAATTAGCATATTCCCAGCAGATTATTTCGAGTTGATTTCCTTATAAATCTGCAGACATTGAGCGCAAATATTTGTTGCCGTTGGCTACGTTCGTTTCGAACTCCTTCTGCCCATCGAATTGTAAGAATAACTTACTGAATCTCACTTTTAGAATCTTGTTAACGACTTGGCGGGCTAATTAAATTCCTGCGATTGCAAAACAAAAACAAACAAACAAGGGCGAAAGAGGGCATGAGCGTCAGCGAAAGCGAGGGAATTCCCGTGGTCGTTTTCATTTTCGTTGAAAGCGAAGACGCAATGGAGATAAGCCAAAAAATAGAATAGAATCTGGCCCCAAATTAACACCCAAGGCAGAGGAGTTTTGCTTTTAGCGAACCGTGAAATGTTTTTCCAACAATTTAGCTGAGTTTGGCACACAGCAGTGGAACTTTTGCCCTGGCACTCGCATAAATCTTTGGCCAGCCAGGGATATTCCCTCTTATCTGGCTAAAATATTAACGGTTTAAGCTTAATTACAAATGGCGACGATGCCGGCTCACAAATTAACTGCTGCTCGCAACTGTACTGACGACGGTGGGCAGACTCTCCGGGCGAAGTTCAGGCCAGTCAGTGGGTGAGGCAGCCATCCGGCCATTAGGGTAATTATTTACAACAATTCCAAATTTTACACATGAACACACAGAATGACAATAAAAAATGACAACAACAAAATGTTTTGCATGCATTTTGTACGCTGGCGACATAAATAACAAAAGTGCTCCACGTAAATCATTAAGCCCACGTTGTGGGCGTGGTCCGCCATTTCGCAAAGACAAGTTCTTGCAAATGTAGGGGCAGCCAAAAAATCGTTTTCAACAATTTGCAACACTTTTTGGCGGGCACGTGACCAGGAGTATCCAACCCCTTAACGGGTGGATGTGCGCATAAATTTCAATTAAAATTGAAAAGCCATGAAATATACGCTTCCCCAGCCACTGATTAAAGTACGACACTCAACAGTCGGCGAACGCCTCCGAAAGTTTCATTACTTTCCGTTCTTCTGCAGGGAGGACTTCGTTTTTAGTGCCTCGATTTCCGTTTTCAATTTTAATTGTTTGTCGCGCAGCAGGTGCGGGTGGGCCATGAAAGTGGCTCGACGGCACAAATTTTTCAGTTTAATTTAATTAGAAAACTATTCTGCATAATTGCGCAAAGTGATCAAAGGGTCTTCCACTCTGCAAAGGGCCCACTCGGCCGCTGGCCAGCGTGCCAAGCTATGTCTGGTACGCGGTTTGCAGTGTTGGTCAGTATGAAATTTATGCAAATCAGTATAAGTAGGGTCACACTAGTCGAGATTGACAGACGAAGAGTTATCAACAAGTTCAAATAAATTGAGACCAACGTTAAACAGCAGGTACTAAAGGGAGATATCGATAAGACATCGATATATTGATGTTTTTTAGATCGATGCCCATAGATCGAAAGCTCTAATATACATATTTATGAACATAGGTTATAATATGTACACACTTGAAACTAAGTGAACTCAGCGTTACGAACGTTTGTGTTCAATCAAAACACCCCGTTTACTTAGTTAGCTGACGTTCAGGGTATAATGAGTGGGTGAAATGAAAAATATCTCTCGGCATAGCTTGCTTGTTGAGCATATTTCGCACTTTCAGGCGGAAGCTGCCAACAGTCGGGAGAGCAGGACTTGTCCGATAGCCATCACCAGCAATTCAGAGTGTCACAACTATAAGCTGACACTAAATCCATGAAGGCACTTCAACAGCTAACAACAACAACTGCGACAGCAATGACGACAACAATGTGCGACTGGTCACGAGGGTTGATCCGATTGCTGATGCTTTGCACAGCGCCAAATGCTCTTTAACTTTATGAGAGTTGAGCGGCTAACAAGCGACGCGTGGCATTTGGTTATTCACGAAAGTACAGTTGCCTCGACTGCGGTGCTGCCAACTGTACGGCATTTTGTTTTTGTGTCAGTGTCATCATTACATAACCTCACATAATTCACTTCCGGCGAACGTGTGCGTGCCCCGCCTGTCAACCCCCACGTGTGTGTGCGTGTGTCTGTGTGTATAGTTTAAAGTCGCATAACTCAAAAATTAAAGTGACCATGGGACAATTTTCAATTTGGGCATTGTTCATAAATCAAATTGCGTTTACGAGTAGCCGCAGGACATGGGCAGGACAGGGCAATGGTGGCAGGGTTCAGGGCAGATGCTTTGATGAGTTTATTGAAAAATTGCACAACATTTTTGGGTGGTTTTCGCCCTGGCGCTTTGTAGACTGTCAAACACTGTCAACACTCGGCGTGCCATGTGTGACAGTTATGAGCATTTCCAATCCAATTTAATCAAAAGTTTTTCGACAAGTGGCAAATGGTTTTCTTCCTTTTGTTGTTGTTGTTTTTCGCCGAACAACAAATAAGCGCATTAGGCGTCAGGGATTTGCGGCATGTGTCCGAAATTTGCTGATAAAAAACTCTTAAATTCGGCGCTGATTAGCTAGGACTAACGATCCTAGCTGGCTAAAAATTCAAATTTTGAAATTGGCGCCATTTGGCCATAAATCTTGCGTGGAAGTCTTAACATGTCAGCGGCACTTATTGTGCTCGTGTAGCAAACATTGTTGCAACTTTATTCAAATGCCAGCAGCGACAAAGCGCCATGAAGCAACAGGAAACGGAAAAGCGGCAACGTCAACGGCAGCAGCAACAGGGATTTGAACCGGTTGGATTTCTGTGGACCGCTGGAGCTGGTCTACAAATTCCGTTTGCCAGCACAAAGCCCCTGACTTTGATTTATACGCCTTTTTCTTGGATATTTTAATTTCAGCAAGCCCCGAGACGATGTCCTTTTTGGGTTTCCCACTAACCCTTTCGGGCCTAAGCCAGCAGATTTATGGCCAACAACTTGTTTAAGGCCACCGTGTCTGAGCACATCCTTGGCCACTTTCATTTTATTTAATGAGTTCTGTGTAATTGGCCCTGGATGTGGTTTAGGATTTGCTTTTGCTTTTGGCCAGCGGTCAATTGCTGCCAGTTGATTCATTTGCGGCCGCTAATATCGGCTGCACTCGACTGGGGCATGCAACAAGACAATCACATTTCAACGCGAAGGACTCTGTAACTAATTAGCCATAAAAACAATAAGCGTGGCGGGCACATCCACAGACCTCAAACCCCGAACACCCAGTCAACGACGGCAATAACTGCAAACAACGGGACAGAGAGAAAGGGGCACGGGATGCACCCTTGCGGCAGTCAAAAGCAGTTGCTAATGAAGTTTGACACGATGACGAGCTGACGCTGACGAGCAGCAGGAGGCGAGCAGGAGGCAACTGGAGGTTAAGGTTACGCTTGAACTGGAGCTGTCAATGTCACAGTGAAAGCCGCGTCGCGAATCGCTTTGCGGCTGGAGGGCAGATGCTCAGCTCAACAGCTGAACTTTCCGGCGACATCGTTAAAGGGCCATAAAATGCATTAAAATTAAAAACGTGTTAAAATGCTCAAGAAATCAACGGGCGCTTCTGCACTTTTTAATGAGCTCTTAATGAACCGAGCGCAAAAGTCACAAATAAGACCACAAAAAGCGGCCGAACGGGTGCGAACGACTGCGTGATGCTCGCTCACAATTAAAGAGGGAGCTGGATGGAGTAAAAAATAGATTTAATGATATATTCTAGAACGTGTTAAGGATAAAGAAGGATAAGAGAGAAATTAAATAATAGGGAGAGAGAGAGTCAACAAATTTTTTTGACTTTGGGTTAAGGCTATGAGAGACCTAGAGAGAGAGAGAGAGATTCACATGTCTATAAATTCTAAAGATTTTCGATGTGAAATATATCCAGGTTGACTAGAGCCTCAAACCGCAAATGAATACAAGAAAGCGAAAGGGAGAAAGAAGTTTCAAATCTTGCAATAACTTTTAGGTTATGTTGAAAGAAATATACATATTAGACAAATAAATAAAAATAAATCGAATATTCGAACATAACTCTGTCTACATCTTTACTTTCAATAGATTTCCTATTTGCTGGGCCCTCGGCTTCCCTTGAAAACACGCCTCTAATATACCCTCTTGGCCAAGGCGAGCGCGTATCGGGACAAATTAAGACGCACGCATTTCATATAATTTGTGCCTCATTTGTTGTGGCGCCGCGGCAAAAACGCAGTTTAAAAAATCGTAAATTATAAACAAATTTTTAATAAAAAAACGAGCGAAAAAAACACGTGCGCATATGCTGGATGTGACTTTTGTTGCTGGCCATAAATTATGTAAATTGTGTAGAAAATTAAAATGAAAAAAAAAATTTAAATATATATTTATATATATATATATATATATATATACGAAAGCCATGCAAAGTGCGACCCTCTAATAAGGGTAAGGGCAAATGGTCGCATGCAACAGCGGGTCGTCCACGCTGGGGCATTTGTGGGCGTGGCTGGCTGGCCTCTGTTCTTTTCCGTTTTGTAGTTTTCCAACGCGAGCGTAAACGTGAAAAATATGCCCTTTATTTCGTCTTTCGTAATTTGTTTTTGCCGCTGTAAAACACACTGAAATATGAGGAAAAAATTGCCACATTTTCCCAAATGGATTTTTTATTAGATTTCCCGCACAAAGGCCGGGGGTTGATCGGATCCGTGGGAATGGGCCAGCAGAGACAAAGGCCGGGAGGAAGACGGACAGAATGTTGTCGCCCTAAGCCTATAAATTCACTCGACTGATTCAACTAGGCAAATGCGTACAGACAGACAAGTCTGTGTAAGTTTCTAAAATCACACGAAAAACAGGGAAAACTTCAAGAGAAGAGGCCAGCGAGAGAGAAAGAGAGAAAGAGAGAAGGAGTGAGAGGGCGGGGTAGTAGATCTGCGCCTATCCATCCATAAATTAAACATCAGACATATGCAAAGGCGTAACTCGCAAAGAGAACGCAGGTGAAATTTATTGTGAAGAAAAAAGAAAACATGCGCACTTTTCAAGGAAAACTTGTCACAAGTTACACTAAGCTACACGGAAGTCGAACCCAAAGCATATTATACCTTAAGAATATTGGCTAACTGCGGCTAGAGGGGACTCAAAGTGAGGTTACGTCAGATGGATTTTAAGTGAGGTTAGATGATACTTGGGCCCAACGAGTGAGGTTAGGTTGAATGATCAGGTCTCAAATGAAAGCTAGAATATAAAGCTATGATAAGATTGCCTCATCTTTGTTGCGCAGTGTAATTAGAAAAGGGCTGGCTGTCTTTTCGAGCGAAAGCCACTTGCAACTCGTTTTGTGAGGCGGCGCTTAATTTTTAATGCCAGGCCGTGAAATTTATTGTGGCGCCACAAATGTGAGTTAATCTCCGTGTTGCCGGCAGGACTAAAAAAAAAAAAAAAAACGAAAAGACGAAGGAGACAGCCACGCACGGCTGATGATGCGCAAGTTTTTCGCGGGTGGTTTTTCCATTTAGTTGGACCTGCTTGACTGTACCCGA
>JABVZY010000239.1:15115-29767 GCA_020883555.1 Drosophila nannoptera
GTCGACCTCGAAGAAGGAGGTCTACGACGTGAAGACCAAGACCTGGAGCGAGTACAGCGACGGCAGCACCATCAGTACCAACAAGAAGGTGCCCACCTTCGAGCGTTACGTCAGCAGAGATTCGGATGGTACGACGAAAATCACGTACAAGAAGAAGATATACGACAGACGGAACAATCGATGGCGCGTGGTCGACGAGCGCACTGTGGACAGTGCGAACGATGTGGGCTATCCCGAAATAGTTGATGATGTCATCAATACCACAACCACCACATACACCACCAAGGTGTACGACACCAAGCTGGGCAAGTGGACCGTCGTGGACGAGAAATCGTACACGGACACGAAGGCGTTCGTGCCGAACGATATAGCCCGGGAAATCGAGAAGGATAACACCGATGTGGCGAACATAACGACCACAACAGAAGTGACAAAGGTGAGCTGCCACACATATCATATATATTGTATATATGTATCCGGTGTGGGGTGTGGGGTGTGGGGTGTGGCCTTCCCCGTTGGGGTTGCTTTTCCCATTCTAATGCCCGGCCATTTCAGATATTCGATGCCAGCATTAACGACTGGCGTGTCCTCGACGAGAAGGTGCACACGGATGTCATCGAGAAGATTGTGGAGGCCCCCAAGAAAACGATCTATGTGGATGAGTTTGTGGAAATTGAGAAGAATACGTCCATATCGGAGAACAATGAGAATATCACATTGAATCTGAATGAAACGTCGAAACACAAAAATATTACCGAGAATATTTATGATGAAATCGATTATGTGCGGACGGATAAAAAACGCTTAGACGATTCAAGAACGGTTCGTATACCCCGTTATCCATTATATATATTCCATTGACTAATTTCGATTCATTCAATTCGTCCAGCGTGGAGTCGAAAAGGACAGAAAGACAACAACACATAGCGAGAGATGCATCTGTGAGATTTGCACATGCGGGTAAGATAATCCTCCCGATCCCCCTCTCGGATTTTACTCAAGTGTTTCCCCATCTTTAGGCGACATCATTGCACCACCAGCACCACGAAGTCGACGGAGAACACAATTGTGGAAATAGATGGTAGAGTATTGCGAAGTGTAATTGAAATGACGGGAAAATATAATCTCTCATCTGTTCTAATAGATAATGTCGATGAGACCTATACGAGGATTCGTACGAACACTTGGTCGAAGAAAGACGATAACATTCCTAAGAGAAATGAAGACATATTTGTAGATTACATTGTGATAAAGAAGCCCGAAGACAATCTGAAGCCCGAGGGAGAGTTTATAGTGCCGGAAAAGGAGCCGTACAAGCCGGCCGAAAGGCGCGAGAAAATTGTACATACGGATAATCTGCGTATGGACGGAGAAATGACATTTGTCGAGAAGGAGGAATATCAGTATGTCGTCCGTCCGGGATACGTTAAGCCAGTGGATAATTTGAAGCCAGAGGGTGAATTCTTCAGCCCGCAAAAGCCCAAATATCAGCCGGGAGATCGTCCGCAACAAGTACGGCACACGGATAATTTGAAGCCTGAAGGTGAATTTTACACGCCGGATAAGCCTGGATATAGGCCTGCAGAGCGGCCTACACAAAAGAAACCCGTTGACAATCTCAAGCCAGAAGGAGAGTTTGTAGCTCCCGAAAAGCCAAAATACCAGCCGGCAGATAAAACCGAAAGGATCATAAGAGAGGATAATTTACGCACGGAAGGTGAAATGACGTTCCTGGAAAAGCAGGAATATCAATATGTGGTGCGGCCTGAGCAGGTAAGGCCGACGGATAATCTCAAGCCCGAAGGAGAATTTACAGTCCTGAAAAGCCAAAATATAAACCTGGGGAACGACCATCTCAAGTCAGACCAGAGGACAACTTAAGGCCAGAGGGAGAGTTCTATACACCCGAAAAACCAGGATATCGACCTGCCGATCGCCCATTACAAAAAATACCTGAAGATAATTTGCGTCCGGAAGGTATATTTTATAGTCCTGAGAAGCCGAAGTTCCAGCCTGGTGAGAGACCAGTTCAAGTCAGACGAGAGGATAATTTGAGACCTGAAGGGGAGTTTTACACTCCAGAGAAGCCTGGATACAGACCAGCCGAGCGTCCAGAACAAGTCAGGCCATCGGATAATCTGAAGCCTGAGGGAGAGTTCTACAGCCTCGAGAAGCCCAAATACAAACCTGGCGAACGTCCATCTCAAGTCAGACCTGAGGATAACCTGAGACCAGAGGGCGAATTCTACACTCCGGATAAACCAGGGTACAGGCCAGCCGAGCGTCCAGAACAAGTCAGGCCATCGGATAATCTGAGGCCCGAAGGAGAGTTCTACAGCCCCGAAAAGCCCAAATACAAACCTGGAGAGCGTCCATCCCAAGTCAGACCTGAGGATAATCTGAGACCAGAGGGCGAATTCTACACTCCGGATAAACCAGGGTACAGGCCTGCAGAGCGTCCTGTTCAGAAGAAGCCAGTCGATAATCTTAAGCCTGAAGGAGAATTCCAGGCACCTGAAAAACAGGTTTACCGACCAGCAGAGAAGACAGAGAGAATTATCGGGAAGGATAATTTACGAACAGAAGGCGAAATGACGTTTGTGGAGAAAGAGGAGTATCAATATGTAATTCGTCCAGAACAGGTCAAGCCGACAGATAATCTCAAGCCTGAGGGTGAGTTCTACACTCCGGATAAACCAGGGTACAGGCCTGCAGAGCGTCCAGAACAAGTCAGGCCAACGGATAATCTCAAGCCCGAAGGAGAGTTCTACAGTCCCGAAAAACCCAAGTACAAACCGGGAGAGCGTCCATCTCAAGTCAGACCTGAGGATAACCTGAGACCAGAAGGCGAATTCTACACTCCGGATAAGCCAGGATACAGGCCGGCAGAGCGTCCAGAGCAAGTCAGACCAACGGATAATCTCAAGCCCGAAGGAGAGTTCTACAGTCCCGAAAAGCCCAAATACAAACCTGGGGAACGTCCATCTCAAGTCAGACCTGAGGATAACCTGAGACCAGAGGGCGAATTCTATACTCCGGATAAACCAGGGTACAGGCCGGCAGAGCGTCCAGAGCAAGTCAGACCAACGGATAATCTGAAGCCTGAGGGAGAGTTCTACAGCCCCGAGAAGCCCAAATACAAACCTGGGGAGCGTCCATCTCAAGTCAGACCTGAGGATAACCTGAGACCAGAGGGCGAATTCTATACTCCGGATAAACCAGGGTACAGGCCGGCAGAGCGTCCTGTTCAAAAGAAGCCAGTCGATAATCTTAAGCCTGAAGGGGAATTCCAGGCACCTGAAAAGCAGGTTTACCGACCAGCAGAGAAGACAGAGAGAATTATCAGGAAGGATAATTTACGAACAGAAGGCGAAATGACGTTTGTGGAGAAAGAGGAGTATCAATATGTAATTCGTCCAGAACAGGTCAAGCCGACAGATAATCTCAAGCCTGAGGGTGAGTTCTACACTCCGGATAAACCAGGGTACAGGCCTGCAGAGCGTCCAGAACAAGTCAGGCCAACGGATAATCTCAAGCCCGAAGGAGAGTTCTACAGTCCCGAAAAACCCAAGTACAAACCGGGAGAGCGTCCATCTCAAGTCAGACCTGAGGATAACCTGAGACCAGAGGGCGAATTCTATACTCCGGATAAACCAGGGTACAGGCCAGCAGAGCGTCCTGTTCAAAAGAAGCCAGTCGATAATCTTAAGCCTGAAGGGGAATTCCAGGCACCTGAAAAGCAGGTTTACCGACCAGCAGAGAAGACAGAGAGAATTATCAGGAAGGATAATTTACGAACAGAAGGCGAAATGACGTTTGTGGAGAAAGAGGAGTATCAATATGTAATTCGTCCAGAACAGGTCAAGCCGACAGATAATCTCAAGCCTGAGGGTGAGTTCTACACTCCGGATAAGCCAGGGTACAGGCCTGCAGAGCGTCCAGAGCAAGTCAGACCAACGGATAATCTGAAGCCTGAGGGAGAGTTCTACAGCCCCGAGAAGCCCAAATACAAACCTGGGGAGCGTCCATCTCAAGTCAGACCTGAGGATAACCTGAGACCAGAGGGCGAATTCTACACTCCGGATAAACCAGGATACAGGCCGGCAGAGCGTCCAGAGCAAGTCAGACCAACGGATAATCTGAAGCCTGAGGGAGAGTTCTACAGTCCCGAAAAGCCCAAGTACAAGCCGGGAGAGCGTCCATCTCAAGTCAGACCTGAGGATAATCTGAGACCAGAGGGAGAGTTCTACACTCCGGATAAACCAGGGTACAGGCCTGCAGAGCGTCCAGAGCAAGTCAGACCAACGGATAATCTGAAGCCTGAGGGAGAGTTCTACAGTCCCGAAAAGCCCAAATACAAACCTGGGGAGCGTCCATCTCAAGTCAGACCTGAGGATAACCTGAGACCAGAGGGCGAATTCTACACTCCGGATAAACCAGGGTACAGGCCGGCAGAGCGTCCTGTTCAAAAGAAGCCAGTCGATAATCTTAAGCCTGAAGGGGAATTCCAGGCACCTGAAAAGCAGGTTTACCGACCAGCAGAGAAGACAGAGAGAATTATCAGGAAGGATAATTTACGAACAGAAGGCGAAATGACGTTTGTGGAAAAAGAGGAGTATCAATATGTAATTCGTCCAGAACAGGTCAAGCCGACAGATAATCTCAAGCCTGAGGGTGAGTTCTACACTCCGGATAAACCTGGGTACAGGCCTGCAGAGCGTCCAGAGCAAGTCAGACCAACGGATAATCTGAAGCCTGAGGGAGAGTTCTACAGCCCCGAGAAGCCCAAATACAAACCTGGGGAGCGTCCATCTCAAGTCAGACCTGAGGATAACCTGAGACCAGAGGGAGAGTTTACACTCCGGATAAACCAGGGTACAGGCCTGCAGAGCGCCCAGAGCAAGTCAGACCAACGGATAATCTGAAGCCTGAGGGAGAGTTCTACAGCCCCGAGAAGCCCAAATACAAACCTGGAGAGCGTCCATCCCAAGTCAGACCTGAGGATAACCTGAGACCAGAGGGCGAATTCTACACTCCGGATAAACCAGGGTACAGGCCGGCAGAGCGTCCTGTTCAAAAGAAGCCAGTCGATAATCTTAAGCCTGAAGGGGAATTCCAGGCACCTGAAAAGCAGGTTTACCGACCAGCAGAGAAGACAGAGAGAATTATCAGGAAGGATAATTTACGAACAGAAGGCGAAATGACGTTTGTGGAAAAAGAGGAGTATCAATATGTAATTCGTCCAGAACAGGTCAAGCCGACAGATAATCTCAAGCCTGAGGGTGAGTTCTACACTCCGGATAAACCTGGGTACAGGCCTGCAGAGCGTCCAGAGCAAGTCAGACCAACGGATAATCTGAAGCCTGAGGGAGAGTTCTACAGCCCCGAGAAGCCCAAATACAAACCTGGGGAGCGTCCATCTCAAGTCAGACCTGAGGATAACCTGAGACCAGAAGGCGAATTCTACACTCCGGATAAACCAGGATACCGACCGGCAGAGCGCCCAGAACAAGTCAGACCAACGGATAATCTCAAGCCCGAAGGAGAGTTCTACAGTCCCGAAAAACCCAAGTACAAACCGGGAGAGCGTCCATCTCAAGTCAGACCTGAGGATAATCTGAGACCAGAGGGAGAGTTCTACACTCCGGATAAACCAGGGTACAGGCCTGCAGAGCGTCCAGAGCAAGTCAGACCAACGGATAATCTGAAGCCTGAGGGAGAGTTCTACAGTCCCGAAAAGCCCAAATACAAACCTGGGGAGCGTCCATCTCAAGTCAGACCTGAGGATAACCTGAGACCAGAGGGAGAGTTCTACACTCCGGATAAACCAGGGTACAGGCCGGCAGAGCGTCCAGAGCAAGTCAGACCAACGGATAATCTGAAGCCTGAGGGAGAGTTCTACAGCCCCGAGAAGCCCAAATACAAACCTGGGGAGCGTCCATCTCAAGTCAGACCTGAGGATAACCTGAGACCAGAGGGCGAATTCTACACTCCTGATAAACCAGGGTATCGACCGGCAGAGCGCCCAGAACAAGTCAGACCAACGGATAATCTCAAGCCCGAAGGAGAGTTCTACAGCCCCGAGAAGCCCAAATACAAACCTGGGGAGCGTCCATCTCAAGTCAGACCTGAGGATAACCTGAGACCAGAGGGAGAGTTCTACACTCCGGATAAACCAGGGTACAGGCCGGCAGAGCGTCCAGAGCAAGTCAGACCAACGGATAATCTGAAGCCTGAGGGAGAGTTCTACAGCCCCGAGAAGCCCAAATACAAACCTGGGGAGCGTCCATCTCAAGTCAGACCTGAGGATAACCTGAGACCAGAAGGCGAATTCTACACTCCGGATAAGCCAGGATACAGGCCGGCGGAACGTCCAGAACAAGTTCGACCAACGGATAATCTGAAGCCTGAGGGAGAGTTCTACAGTCCCGAAAAGCCCAAGTACAAGCCGGGAGAGCGTCCATCTCAAGTCAGACCTGAGGATAACCTGAGACCAGAGGGCGAATTCTATACTCCGGATAAACCAGGGTACACGCCGGCAGAGCGTCCTGTTCAAAAGAAGCCAGTCGATAATCTTAAGCCTGAAGGGGAATTCCAGGCACCTGAAAAGCAGGTTTACCGACCAGCAGAGAAGACAGAGAGAATTATCAGGAAGGATAATTTACGAACAGAAGGCGAAATGACGTTTGTGGAAAAAGAGGAGTATCAATATGTAATTCGTCCAGAACAGGTCAAGCCGACAGATAATCTCAAGCCTGAGGGTGAGTTCTACACTCCGGATAAACCTGGGTACAGGCCTGCAGAGCGTCCAGAGCAAGTCAGACCAACGGATAATCTGAAGCCCGAAGGAGAGTTCTACAGCCCCGAGAAGCCCAAATACAAACCTGGGGAGCGTCCATCTCAAGTCAGACAGAAGGATAATCTCAAGCCTGAAGGAGAGTTCTATGCTCCTGATAAGCCCGGATATAGGCCTGCTGAGCGCCCAGAACAAGTTCGACCATCGGATAATCTGAAGCCCGAAGGAGAGTTTTATAGCCCCGATAAACCCAAATACAAGCCTGGGGAGCGTCCATCTCAAGTCAGACCTGAGGATAACCTGAGACCAGAAGGCGAATTCTACACTCCGGATAAGCCAGGATACAGGCCGGCAGAGCGTCCAGAGCAAGTCAGACCAACGGATAATCTCAAGCCCGAAGGAGAGTTCTACAGTCCCGAAAAACCCAAGTACAAACCGGGAGAGCGTCCATCTCAAGTCAGACCTGAGGATAATCTGAGACCAGAGGGAGAGTTCTACACTCCGGATAAACCAGGGTACAGGCCTGCAGAGCGTCCAGAGCAAGTCAGACCAACGGATAATCTGAAGCCTGAGGGAGAGTTCTACAGTCCCGAAAAGCCCAAATACAAACCTGGGGAACGTCCATCTCAAGTCAGACCTGAGGATAACCTGAGACCAGAGGGTGAATTCTACACTCCGGATAAACCAGGGTACAGGCCGGCAGAGCGTCCTGTTCAAAAGAAGCCAGTCGATAATCTTAAGCCTGAAGGAGAATTCCAGGCACCTGAAAAGCAAGTTTACCGACCAGCAGAGAAGACAGAGAGAATTATCAGGAAGGATAATTTACGAACAGAAGGCGAAATGACGTTTGTGGAGAAAGAGGAGTATCAATATGTAATTCGTCCAGAACAGGTCAAGCCGACAGATAATCTCAAGCCTGAGGGTGAGTTCTACACTCCGGATAAACCAGGGTACAGGCCTGCAGAGCGTCCAGAGCAAGTCAGACCAACGGATAATCTGAAGCCTGAGGGAGAGTTCTACAGCCCCGAGAAGCCCAAATACAAACCTGGGGAGCGTCCATCTCAAGTCAGACCTGAGGATAACCTGAGACCAGAGGGTGAATTCTACACTCCGGATAAACCAGGGTACAGGCCGGCAGAGCGTCCTGTTCAAAAGAAGCCAGTCGATAATCTTAAGCCTGAAGGAGAATTCCAGGCACCTGAAAAGCAAGTTTACCGACCAGCAGAGAAGACAGAGAGAATTATCAGGAAGGATAATTTGCGAACAGAGGGCGAAATGACGTTCGTGGAGAAGAGAGAGTACCAATATGTAGTGCGGCCTGATCAGGTTAAGCCCACGGACAATCTTAAGCCCGAAGGTGAATTCTATAGTCCTGAAAAGCCTAAGTATAAGCCTGGTGAGCGACCATCGCAGGTCAGGCCGGAGGATAACTTGAGACCTGAGGGTGAGTTCTACACTCCAGAGAAGCCCGGATACCAGCCTGGGGAGAGACCCAAGCAGATGAAGCCGCAGGATAACTTGAAGCCGTTGGATGGCGTCATGTATACTCCAGGGAAAGTTAAATATCAGCCCGCGGAGCGTCCCGAGCAGAAGAAACATGTGGATAATTTGAAGCCTGAAGGCGTGATGTACATTCCCGAGAAGGACACGTTCATGCCAGCCGAAAAGGTGAAGACCGTTATAAGGAAGGACAACCTGAAGACCGAAGGCACGATGACGTTTACCAAAAAAGAGGAGTATCATCACGTCAGGCGGCCAGAACAAGTGAAGCCAACGGATAATTTGAAACCGGAAGGAGAATTCTATGCGCCGGAAAAGACGACATTCAAGCCTGCAGAACGACCCGTCCAGAAGAAGCCGAAGGATAACTTGAAAACGGAGGGCGAGTTCTACAAGAGAACAGACAGAACCGAAACGGATAGCACAACGCTGCTGGAGAGCGTCAAGCGAGAGCCTGCCAAGAGACCCGTGGATAACTTGAAGCTGGAAGGAACCATGACAGTGACCCGCAAGGACGACTACAAGACCACGACCAACAAGACCGTCGTGGACAAGGTTCAGCGCACTCAGAAGTTCAAGCACAACAGCTCGTCGATCACTTTGGGCAGCGACACGTCCATACGAAAGACAACCAACCAGATGAACTACGTCTCCGGCAAGGACGCCGTGAAGCAAGTGGACGCCAACAGCCAGAATCCAGTCGACGGCCTGATCATCGTCTCCACGAAGAAGGTAACAACCGTTGTGGGCGGCCGGGCCAAGAAGGAGCCGGAGACCGAGTACGTGAAGCGGCCGGCCAAGATAAACGTGATCGAGAATGTGTCCAGGAACACGACCACAACCAACATCGAGAACACCCAGAACATACACAAGGAGTCCACGTCGATGCAAAGGAATCGCAATGTGCTGGAGAAGAGCGCCGTGAAAACGGAGCAGATTCGCGGCTCCACGGATGAGACCACATCGACGACAAGGCGCACCAACCAGGACGTGGCCGAAACGGGCGGCTCCACAACTCGCCGAGTGACTGGCAAGACGGTGTCCAGCAACCTGACCGAAACGGATGAATCCACATCCCGGACAGTGACCAATAACATCAACGAGACGGGCGGATCCACCTCCCGGACAGTGACCTATAATGTCAACGAGACGGGTGGACCGACATCCCGACATGTCAACGACACGGGTGGGCCGACCTCCCGGACCGTGTCCAAGAACCTCACCGAAACGGGAGGATCAACATCCCGGACTGTGACCAGCAATGTGAACGAGTCGGGCGGGACCACAACCCGCATAATCTCCGGCAAAGTTGTGACCAAGAATGTGGGTGAAACTCTGGGTTCCAGCTCGCGGGTGGTCAGCTCGTCCACCAACAATGTCTCGGAAACGGCGGCCTCCACGACCCGCATTATCTCCGGCAAAATCGTCACCAAGAATGTGGCCGAGTCCACGCGTTCGGTCACCGAGAGCGGAGGCACCACAACCCGGATAATCGGCGGCAAGCTGGTGACCAGGAGCGTCGGGGATACGGATGGCTCCACGAGCCGAAGCGTGAATGGAGGCGCCAGCCCTGAGGGCACCCAGACGGGCTCCTCCTCGAAGCATTTCCATCATCGCAAGAGCGAGTTCTCCTCCGAAGCGGATGTCTCCAATGCGATATTCCATCGGAAGAGCATGTCCAGCGACTCGCAGAACGGGCTCAACAGCAGCCTCACCTCGAACGGCAAGATGCAGCGGAAGAGCATACTCAACCTGAACGAGCCGACGTCCAGCTGCAATGTCCATGGCGGCGATCGGCAGAGCTACAGCAGCATCCATCGCCAGAACAGGGAGTCCGACTTGAACAGCAGCTACAGCACGACGGAGCGGCGCAGCTGCAGCGTGCACAAGGAGAACCGGGAGCATCAGCAGGTGAAGAGCAGCTCCTCGTCGTCCATGTCCCGGATTATCGGCGACAATTCAAACAGATCCAACTTGGAGCGTTCGACGATTACGCGCAGCTATGGATCGGGCGGAATTGATTTCCCCTCCCACACGCAGTCCCAATCGCAATCTCAGGTGACGCGCATACGCAGCGGCGGCATCGACTTCCACCCCTCCTCCTCCTCCTCCTCCTCCCACAACGTGCATGGCCAGAGCGAACGTGTGGTGAGGAGCACACGGCGCTCCAATCAATCCTCGATCAGTCTCGGCAACGACAACTTCATCGGCTCGAGCCTCTACAAGAGCGAGTACATAACTGCCCCGGCGCCGACTGCCTGCGCCGTGCACAAGATCAAGCAGGGCGGATTCCAGCACACCCGCAGTACCCACGATCACAAGTTCTATAAAACCACTAACTGATTAATTCCCCCGAGATCCCCGAGATCCCCCGAGATCCGCCGAGATCCCCCGAGATCCCTCGAGATCCGCCGCGATCCGGCTTCGTCTTCACTCACATATCAGCCACTTAGTGCCTAAGGATCCATGACAATATATATATTTTGACTTTGTTTTTTTTATACAATAACTTTATGTAACCGAGTTAACACACAAATAAACCATATCATTTTCGGGAATCGTCTGTGAATCGGCTTTTCCTCCATTCGATATCTTTTAGGGGGCTTTTATTGAGAGCTTTTTGAAAAAGATGCTAGAATGTTGGCTTTTTAAAGGCTATTATCGTATGTATAAGTACAGTAACTGTATAATCGATATCGCTTAAAAAACGCATTCAACACGCTCCCACACACATATATATATAATCTCTATATATGTGCCGGTATATAAATCATCAAAGGTTCTTCTATCTATCTGGGGCTAATAGACTTACATACATCTCGAAAGGGAATGTCGTTCAATTTGGTTTTCCTCTAAATATATTTATATATATCTGTATATATATGTCTATGTATAGTAAATATCCGTAATCTCTTTAAATACTTAGCTTAGGATTCGCATTAATATTTCGTGTTTGGAAGACATTTTGTTTCGCATTTCGTTTTGGAAGACTTGCGTTTCATTTCTTATCAACTAGGCTTTACGTGTATATATATGGATCTGCAGCTGGTATTATTTGGAAGTATGGAAGACTTGTCCAATCTGCAGATCCAACATGTTTCGTTTGACTAATCTACAAAATGATTTCGTTTCGTTTCGTTTCGTTTCGGGAGGAACGGGTCTAGAATGGAAGACCGATCTCGAATGCATTGATCAGGGCATTGCCCGAATCGTAGATGCCTATAACGCCGAAGAGCACACCCAGCCCGATGATGAGGTAGTCTTTGGCAATCTCCTTCTGGTCGAGCAGATGGCCCTTGATCTTGATGTGGAAGTAACACGGCCAGATGAAGCTCAACATGGTGCCCGTGAAGCTGCCAATGAAGCCCATGAGTATCGAGAAGTGTGGTATGAAGATGGCCATAAGTATGGTGGACACAATGACGCCCACCCGGAAGCCCAGGCCCCACACTTTCAGCTCACCATCGAGATTCCAGATGGTCGGAAATTTGGTCTTTGGCGGGCCACGGAAGAAGTTCCGTTCGAGCAGCTCACAGGCCGCATAGTATGGCAATGGATAGCTAAGGATCGCCTTGATCACCAGAAAGAAGTTGACCATGCCCTTGAAGCCCTGCGAGTGCAGATTATTGGTTATCACCTGCTGTGTATCGTTCTGGAAGGTGAGGAAGCAGATGTAGCCGAAGCCCGCCTTGAATATCGCCGCGGCTATGTGCGACCAGTCGAGCATCCAGTTGAACTTGGACCGATCGATCATGTTGCCCTCGAGCGTGGGCAGAAAGATCTGGGAGGTGTAGGAGAAGACAATCACGCCCAACGAAATGGGAAAGTTCTCCATGTCAATGCTCCAGCGCACCTTCGACCAGCCCCAATCGCCAATCTGGAGCAGGCAATAGCCGAGGATGACCGCATTGATCACAATATGCGACATGGTGCACCAGAAGGACAGCGTCGAGACCATCTTCAGGGACTTGAGGAAGCCCATCGGCAGCAGAAAGATGCCCACGAAGAGCATCCAGGAGCGCGAATCGAACGATCCCTGCGGATAGGTGCCGGCCAGCAGATCCCCGCACACGACCACATAGAGAATGCAGGTCATCAGCAGCTCGATCAGCTGGGCAATGCTGACGGCCCGGGCGCCCAGCTTCGGCCCGAAGCAGACCTTGGCAATGGCCACATAGCTATCGCGTACACGCACCAGCTGTCCCGTACTGGGATCCGGCTCGTAGAGGCACTGCACCAGCACCTTGCCCGTGTAGCAGCAGATGTGCGCGATGCCCACCATCGCGATGATGGCCCAGTAGCCACCGTGGAGCACGGCGAATGGCAGCGATACGATGAACATGCCCTGGATGGCATTTGTTACGTTCCAAGCGGCCTGGAATTCGTCGATTTTGGAGCCGCCGCCACCCTCACCCTCGCACACAAACGAGCTGCCCTCCGAGGCGATGCTGCCCTGCCTGGTGAAGGGAGTAAAAGCGGGTGAGTGAGTAATAGCTGGAAGGGAATGCTACGAACCTGAACCCATCGGTTTGCTGATATCTCCCATCGTAGTCGTTGCCCACAAAGGATGTGCTCTGGTATTCGGTCTTGTAGTCTCCCTCGCCATCCTCGTTCGACCAGCTGCTGTTGCCATTGCGAAACGGATTCGAGCTCATCTCTGTGGACTGATTGCCGCCATCGGCATCGCCTCCTGGCTGAAACATGCCCTGACCCTGACCTTGTCCCTGGCCAAATGCCTGCTGTGTATGGCTGCCGCTCGACCCGGGCGGCTGCTGGTAATCCTTGCGCTCTGGAATTTGCTGTCGGGCCGTTTGCATGGCCACATTGATTATGTTCTTCAATGGCGGCAACGGAGTCGCCTTCAATTTCGTTATGAATGACATGATGGCGAGAGTACAATACAATCTGGTGGGAGCTGTTCAATGTGCTGCTAGTGGTGGTGGTGGTAGTGGTGGTGGTGGTGGTGGTGGTGGTGGGTGGTGGGTGGCTGTTGGTGGGTGACGGCGGCCCCCTCTCTCTACTATCGAGTTGTGCGAATCGTGCGGATGCTGAGGCTTATCGATTTTACCGAATGTTGAAAATCTTCAAATGTTGTCGAATTGCGGCCGCTGGGCTTCCGATTATGCTTGGAACTTAAGACACATTTAACTAAATTTCTATAAAATAAAATCAAGCTTAATTTCGCGTTTGGCAATGCAAATTCACAATTTTTTTTTTCCCCCTATGCAGGGCTCAAATGGCGCCCGATGCGAATGCTTTTAACTGAACTTTACACATTTTCTTTTACTTTTCTTTTTTTTTTTTGGTTTGGCTCACTTAGGTTAACTCGAACTGGAACTCGATCGGCTGATCGTTAACTGGATCGTTGCATCGCCAGAATTGGTCGTCGGGAATGCGTGCGAAATAATTGAAAGGAATGAAATCAACAAGGAAATTTTATGTAACTTTTTAAGGCAAGCGTTTAGCCCTTCAGCCCAGCACAGCAGCAAAAGAAAAATTCTTTCGCTCTGGACGAGATGCGAAGGCCACTGCGCAGACGCCAGCTCGGCTGGCAGATGCTATGTATATTGCTGGCAGCGAGTCAGGTGGCCACACGAATCGAGCTTCGCCTGTACCAAGCAAGTAAATCGAATGTACCTACACTTGATTGCCAGGTTATTATACATATTTCAGGCAATAAATATTGCAGTGTATGTTAATATACTTAAACTTAACTTTATTGCATCATTTTTATCGTTATTTTTCATTTTATAGTCTCTCTGTTTTCGTTAAACTTTCTATTTGAAGCAAATCGAATGAAAGCGTTGCGCTTGCAGCGCACCCAAGACACCAACCGTAGTCAAGACAGTTGTACCTTCAGCAAAGCAGTGAACCACTGCGCACAAGCAGGGCTGGTACACGTGCTCAAGCGCTGGTTAGGTACGTTAACGTTTTTCAATGGTACAGCGGGCAGTAGGTACACGTGAAGCACGTATTTGGTACACGTGCACGACTAAACGGGCGCAAATTAAATTTGGCAATTCAAGAAAGGAATTTCTATAATTTCTATAAATATATGAAAATGCATTGGCTTTTCTGGTACCTAAAACCTAAGATTATATTTTTTTTCAGTGACACGCGGAACTCCCGCCCTTTTGCCCTCCCGCGCATCGAAATACGCATTTCGTTTTCATAGCAAATTTGATTTTATTTCAATGCAAACTATCTTAATTGTAAACATATTTCATACGATAGAATAGCAATAGAAGAACTCTAAATATAGTACATTTCAAAGGGGAACGGGGAGGGGGCTCAATACTTATGCGTACCGTTAACCAAGCGCTAAACTCTACATACAAAATATAACAAAGCTCGGA